>JADWQK010001819.1:0-442143 GCA_017933935.1 Sesamia nonagrioides | reverse complement strand
ATGTCGGAGTGACACTATTGCGTTTATTTTTTCACTGTCAAACGCATTTTTTTATAAGTTTTTAGCTCGGTTACTAGGCCTTTAAGCCAACCTTATATTCAAGAATGTTGTGTGCGTTGAAAGTAATTGAATAGTGTTTTATCACAAAGAAAGCAAGTAAACGGCTAAGTTAATGTAAGGATTGTGATTAAATTGTTATATTTGAAATCATTGTATATTAATATTGTTAACAGATCAATTATTCCTATTGCGATGAGTAATCATTACATTTTATTTTAGATGGAATCTAGACTTCGTACGAGTCCCGGCCAATTTAATTTCCTGATAGAATTTATGGAAAGGAAAGTTTTTTCGATGTTCTACCATTTATTTCAAATTCCTATCCCATTTTAAACTACTATCGGAACTAGGTACTTACTTAAGGTTATGGAATGCATAACGTAAACAAACTCAAGTGGTTCACATAAATGATTGTGGTCCTTACGTTTGTTATTTCTATAAACAAACTATATTCTAAACCTTAAAACTTGTTTGTTAGATGCGGTATAGAATGCTGGTAGCAAACTTTCCCCCTTATTCATAAACGTTGTTTAAAGTTATCTTTACATATCGTTTATGAACAAACCTCTTAAACACTGGTGTGTTTATTCATAAACGATGATTAAATTTGAATGACATGAATGGTTAAAGAATCGCTAATCACTAGTTAACTTTAAACATTGTTTATGAATAAGAGGGTTTATATTTATTGGGCTTTATTCTCACTGCACACTAACATTAGGTATAATGTTTAGCCATGGTGACCTTTCAAGGCCACAACCTGGGCTTCAGGGAAAAGTAAGGAGTGAACGTCTGTGGCAGGAGTTAATGGAAGTTTTTAATTCGATGGGTGGAAGTGGTGTCAACAAACATTTGTTTTCAATTAGATTTATTAGTGTATTTTTTATATAGTTCTTCTTTCATTTAGACATTAGAATTAATAAAATGCTTAAATAAAAAAAACTCTTAATGAAAGAAATACATTTTAAAGAACATAAAAACTCTTTAATTTTAATCTTAATATTGCTTTAACCTTAATTTTGAGCTCTTGATACAATACTTTTACAAATCACTTAAATACAATGATATATTAAAAACTAAGAAAGAATATAACATACAAACATATTTTAAAGAACATAAAAACTCTTTAATTTTAACATTGCTTCAACTTTTAATATTTTGGAAATGAGCTATTGTTATATCACTTTTATAAATCGATTCAATACTGCAATAAATAAAAAAACTAAGAAAGGATATAAAATAGAAACATATTTTAAAGAACATTAAACTTTTCATCTTGATATACCTTCATTTTGAAAATGAGCTTCTAATTTGTGGAAGCAATGTAATATAACAAACACTGCATTCACAAATTACTTAACATACACATTAATAACTAAGAAAGACTGACTAGGTACTAAAATTACGACTCTTAGTCATATTTTTAGTTGTCAGTTACAATTCTGGATAAAACCTTATTCAGTGCAGCCCTGCCTTGGAGTAGGCACTATGACTACTAGAGGCACTAACACCTCTTCTACTTCCATAACAGCTGGAGGAGGTAAATTGGCCTCTAAAGTTTAAAGCAATATTGTGTAACACAACAGGCAACTACTATTTACATAAAATATTTTAATACAAGGTCCTGTGTCTTAATAAACACCACCAACGTGACTTGAGCAATCCAAAATAGTGTTCTATACAATTCCTTGCTTGTACATATCGCTGGGTATAGGTATCTTCGACAGAGCCAGGAACTGCAAATCATCAGCCAATTCCGTTGAGGATATCCAGAATCACCTAAAAATACATAAATAAATATTAGCAGTATTATGTAATAAATATTAGCAGTATTATGTAATAATTGTTGGGAACACAAGTAATTATTTGTACATGATTGTTTTGGAAATAAAATGGGTGTTTTAAATGACACAAATATCAGTCATTAAGATAAAAAGGTAGGGCAGGGTACATCGATGTGCTCAAATATAAATAACATAGAAAAAGTTAACCTACCTAATAACCATTTTGGTGCAGTTCTTGCATAAAACTTTCTATTCTGCTAGATGCCCCTATGAACGAGTCATGGTTGGCTCCACCAAACTTCAAATTGAAATTAATAATTTTTAAATTACTATCGCACACCTGTAGACAAAGGAAAAAGATATATGGAACATGACATAATAATCCTATAAAATATGTTTCTATAAGCATTTATAGCAATAATAATATTATACCCTTCAGCCTTCCTGGCCTTCCGCCTTCAGCTTTTGGGAGTAGAGATTTCCTCGAACCTTAACTTTGGGCGGTTCATTGAGTCCAAGGCCAGGGTGGCTGCTAGAAAACTTGGCCTTATCGCAAAGGTCCGGCGGTACTTCACACCGGGGCAGCTTCTAATGTTGTACAAAGCACAGGTCCGCTCGTGTGTGGAGTACTGCAGCCACATTTGGGCTGGTGCTGCGAAATGTCACCTGGATACTTTGGATTCAGTGGAGAGGCGGGCGAAGAGGCTGATTGGCGACCCAGACTTAACTCGAAACGGTCTCCAAAGCCTGGAGCACAGGCGTAGAGTAGCCAGCCTTTCGGTATTCTATAGGTTGCATTCTGGTGAGTGTGCAAGGGAATTGCATGATTTAATTCCCCCATCACCGTTCCACCATCGGACGACCCGTCGTACGGCGAGTTTACACCCTTACGTTGTTGATACCACTGCGACCCGGACGAAGCGTTTCGCTTCCTCTTTTATACCGCGTACATCGAGGGACTGGAACAATTTGCCAGCGACGGTGTTTCCGTCACATTACAATTTGAGTGTCTTCAAGGCTAGAGTGAATAGGCTCTTAATAAACTAGCGCGCTTTACCATGAATGATCGCATCACTGCTTGCGGGATTGCGGTCAAGCGCTTGTTTATAACTTATAAAAAAAAAAAAAAATACATAGTTTAACCACAAACACATGTATACTTACCAATTGTACATTCAATGAATCAACGTTAATGGTAACCTTTCCGATTAAAAAATAAACGCTCTTCTTCTGATGTTTGACAATCGCCACATGAGTATATTCTATGCATCCAACTATACCTGGGAGTCTAAACCGCCTCTGAAACCTGTTGTTTTGGAAATATAATAATGTTTTGTTTATTATGGTAGACAGATTTATTACTACTACTTGGAAGTGTGTATATATTCCATTTTCTAAGTACCTATTGTCATTAAAGAAGGTATATTGTTTCATATGAATTACTTAGGAATATGTTACTAATAAAAATTATTATTTATCATACATTAACTTACTCAAGTCTTATTTGGGATCCTTGTACTTGCGACCTTGGAAACACGATCCATTTATTTACAATAGCAGGATGGCACAATGCTTCAACAACTTGGCGTATACACCTAGTAACTGTTCTTTGGACTTTGATATGAAGCCGTAGCCAATGTACACAAAACCTGAAATATGATGAATTAATTGAGAAAGATAATTAGGGCACTTTTATCTTAGGCTGGAAGTAAGTACACAGCTTAGAACTTACCTTGATTTGAACACTAATTTGCGGTGATATTAAACGCCGAAGATCATCACAAAGACGCCAAAAACTTTGTTTATCCAGCATAAAACCATGAATAAATTCCAATTCCGACATCTCAACAATTTGCTCCATGTTACGGCGATTTAATCTTCTTTGACGCCTTCACAAAGCTGCTTCATTATTAGCCGCCCATAATAGGCTCAAAGTATGCATTTTTACTAATTAATTTGAATGAAATTACCAACAAAAATTACTATTTATAAGGTTAACGTGAGCGTCCTAGCTACCGCTAATGTAACGTGCCGCGGAAACGTTGAAATATCATATGCGTTTGTCAAAAGTGGCTTTTGTCTACCATTTTGATGAACAATTATGACTTGTATCTGTCACGCTCGCTTCGACGTTCCTTTCCACATAACAAATAGTGACTTGTCTACCAATTTAGCAGCAGGCACGTGACCTCTGGTAAGCAAACGTCAACTCCATACATTTTGACTTTTGCGTTGACGTTAACGCTTACAGAAAAAGGATTTTGTCTAGGCCCCCTGGTTGTAGGTCCGTATTCCAGAAGGAAACTCAAGCAAAGCATTACTTAAAACTAGTTTCAACCAATCAAAAGGCTTCAAACGAGACATAAGTAGAGCTTGAGTTTTGAGTGACGTTCTGTAATACGCACCGTAGTCTTTGGCATTGACATAACTTATGGACATGCCTTAGAGATAAGAATTGTGAAAGAAAGAGAGAAAAAAATGTTCCGCCTATCTTTATCTCTCTCATATCATCATCAATCATCTATGACGAAAGAGATAGTGCTAGACCGAAAGCATGGGCCATCTCTCTCACTCTTTTCATACCATAAAAATACTGTATATGTAATATATATGTATGTAATATTAGTATATGTCTATGGTCTATGGACATTGATCAATGTTTATGGACAAAAGAATTTGTATAAATACCTAGAAAGCTGACGAGCCGGCAAAGGCGTTCCTAGAAAGAGAAACGTACGAAGGACCCCTGTGTCCCTTTCTAGTAGGGTGTACACAGTTCATAAGAAAATTGGGACATTTAATAAACTTCAAAATTTTTTTTTTTAGTAGAAATCTAATAACAGTAAGAGGTAGCTACAAAATAAAACATGAACTTTATATATATTGTATACTAGCGACCCGAGGCGGCTTCGCTCGAATAAATGTATTATATTAGGTATATATAACTTTATCTTGAATCACTCTATCTATTAAAGAAAAGCGTATCCTGTTACTTAGTTATATGGATCTAAACATACATAGAGACAGTTACAGGCTCGCGTTGCCCCTGTGCGCCGCAGCCTCTATGTCTCTGTAATATCTTCGAAAATATTTATTAAATTACATGCTGTAAAAGGCAATATTGATTGAAATTGCAAAATAAATTTAGTGAATAAGGTTTTCCGTACGTTGACTTAATAGAAACGCTTGGAACGCAAGTCATACCCACGCCCACGCGCCTCAATTCGGGTGCCCTCTCGGTACTCTAGCTAGCAGTCTAGCTAGTAGTCACGCACCAAAGAGTATAATAATACTAGCACACACCGTTATGATAAGTGGACGACGCGGCGCGCTACGCTGCGTAATATAATTAAAAAAAAAACAAAAGGCATGTTCAAGAAATCAACACATTTATTTATACAAAGTGTTACAGACGTAACAAATACAATACACTTTGAAAGACAAAAAATTGTCAACCATTATACCGCAAATGTATAAAACCTTATTTTATTTATTTATTAAAACTTTATGCACAAAGAAAAACATTGTACAATGGCGGACTTAATGCCTTAGGCATTTTCTACCAGTCTACCATAAGTTAGTTCTTTAGTTGTTGATTCAAATGGAATAACTTCATGCCAGTATTCTTGAATTCCATCGTCACTTGGAAAGCTGCAAGAAAATTATGTTCACCAACAATCAATAAATATCGAACCGGACGAAGAACGCTTCGTCCGGTTCGATATTTAAAGGACGAGGCGAAACGTCGCCTCGTCCTTTATACCGTCCTTTATATTTGCCAGCCGGCGGTGTTTTGCTAGAGAGTCAGGTATCGGTTGTTGACAGCAGCACAATCATTGCGGAGAACGCGTATTGGGGATTTTTATTAACTCTATTTGAGTCTCCACCATTATAGTTGCGAGGCCTGAACAGCGATGTGTGCCGACAGCTGAGGATCATTTTTCTGATGTCAAGAAAGTTAATATTGCCGTGCTCAACTGTCGTCATCCTTCCTATTCCCAAGTTTTTTAACTGAATAGGCTCTTAATAAACTAGTGCGCTTTACCATCAACGATTGCGTCACTGCTTACTATCAGGCGGGATTGCGGTCAAGCGCTAGTTTATATATTTTTTTTTATTATTATAAACTAGTGCTTGACTGTAATCCCGCTTGATGGTAAGCAGTGATGCAATCGTTGATGGTAAAGCGCACTAGTTTATTAAGCCTATTCAGTTAAAAAACTTGGGAATAGGAAGGATGACGACAGTTGAGCGAGGTGATGCAATGTTAAACCCAACAACACGACCAACGATGCTGCGCCAGAGGGAGATTGATCTGGAGACTCTCCACGACCAAACCTCCGAAACAACAACATTTGGCGCATCGTACCCGGCACACATCGCAACACAACTGTTCACACCCGTCTTCCGTACGGCTTCACCATCACCAAATATCATGCCGGAACACGACGAATCGCTTGGCGAAAAAATAATAATAATAAAATGGTTAGGTTTCAAGTAGGTTAAACTTTTTGTAAAAGTGTAAGGTCATCATCATCTCAGCGTTTATCCCAGTTGCATCCGCGGCTTTCGCGTTGGAGCCCGGGGTCCGCTTTCTTACTTAATTTCCTCCATTTCGCACGATCTTTAGCATCCTGTGGTGTGAGATTGTTGGCACGCATGTCATCTCTTACAACGTCAAGCCAACACTTCTTTGGTCTACCACGCTTGCTCCGGCCCGGCGGAGGCGCCATGGCAAGACATTTGTGACCCACGTAACATACCGGTTTTCGTAAGACGTGACCGTACCAACGTAGGCGACCCTCCTGCAGTTTATCCGCTATGTCACGGACATGAAGACCGCCACGGATGCGGGAGTTCCTGATGCGGTCCTTCCGCGTAACTCCACACATCCACCGCAGCATATTCATCTCCGTGACACGCAGCTCCTGCTTGTGTCGCTCAAGCACAGGCCACGCCTCACTGCTGCTGTAAAAGTGTAAGGTAAGTATAGCTAATACAGATAGTTGACATACCTACACTGATACGCTGTTTATTACATTTTCTTTAGGACATATTAGGTATAAAAAATTTCAAGAAAATATACAATTTGTTTCTGGGAAGTCTTTTCACATTTTTAACAAACTTAAAAAAGGAAGATGTTCTTTGTTCAGCTGTCTCACCCTACACAAAAAAAAAAATTGCATCGACCATATTGATTATCCCAATATGTCATCGGTGTTGCCATTTAATAGTTCATACTATCTGCTAATATTGTTTTATTTTTATTTATTGATCACAATAAATGCATTGATTAAATGTTGAGCTTAGCAGTTAGTTATTTTAATGCTTAAACAATCACGAGTCACTGATATAATATTGTATATCAGCGTAAATAACAAAACGAGTGGATGAAGTTTATGTATCAAAGTTACCAAATAGTAGTTTCATTTCACACTGGCAGTCTGCGGGAAAGGGACACAGGGGTCTTTCGATGCCTCTCATGCGGAAGTTTAGGTATATATGCGTAAGCTTTGTGGCAATATAAGCTTTATGGGGTAGGCTTTAGGTTTATTTTTGAATGTTGTTGTTTAGATATTATTATTACTCGTAAGAATTCTTTTAATAAAATTTCTTTGCTAAGGACCAATTAAACTATCGAGTCCAAGGAAATCGTATTTAAACTGGAATGTGAACTTGCATAAGTCTCTTAATTAAAAGAAGACTTTATCGCAAGAGCATTATGGTCGATCGGAAATAAAAATTTATTTGAAGAGATCACGATCCGAGGGAGAAAGCGTCCCAGTAGCCCTCTGTCTCTTTCTAAGTGTTACCCGTATTTATTTTTTGTAATTTTATTTGAAACCAACAATTTAGATTAGAAAAAAGATGGTGAAAAGGGGTGCTATTAATGTCTGCAATAGTAAGTCATACTCTGGTTGTGGAATATCATTATTTAAGTAAGGTTTTTGCGGTAATCATATACGAGTTATCTTGTTTGTATGTAGGGTGACCATAAATTTCGGAGTAATTAATAAATGTGCACTTGTGTGCATAATAAGTACAGTCAGAAGCAAAAATATGTATACATTGCCAAGGCTCCAAAAATATGTAAACATCTTCGACTTTAAGACGAAGTGCTCAACTTGAAGAGCATAAAATTGTAGCCACCGGTTCACATCATAAATATGTATACGCTCATTGCTTCATTAATTTATGAACCAACGCGTGAATACATGCTATTGATGGAAGCGTGCATACATAGTATTGTTCCTTTCGTGGTGGGCATAATTTTATGAAGCAATGAGCGTATACATATTTATGATGTGAACCGATGGCTACAATTTTATGCTCATCAAGTTGAGCACTTCGTCTTAAAGTCGAAGATGTTTACATTTTTTGGAGCCTTAGCAATGTATACATATTTTTGCTTCTGACTGTACCTAAGTGACTTTTATTGGGTATTTACAAGACATTAAATTCTACTTTCTTGTAGATATTTTATTTATCTAAAGGTACAGTTTCTGATAGATTGACCTGCTGTCGTCCGTACATTATCAATTTATTCATCCTTTTTTAAAATTCAATAATCAAATTAAAAAGTTCGCATCCATGCCTAAATGTTCATTAAAACTCAGGAAATATAAGCGAAAAAAAAAATTTTTTATGTACATTCCTTATAAATTCCATTATAATAGTCACCCTACACAACAAGGACAGAGGGCTACTGTGAAGCTATCTTTCTCGGACCGCGTTTTGATCAATAGTTCACATTCCAGTTTAGATAGAAATTCCTTGATCGAGTCACATACTTTTTTTATTAAAAACTGCATTGCGTGCTAAAGATGGGCGGGTGGGTAAAAAATGGGTGGGTAAAAATTGGTAAAAAAGGGTAGAATAGGTAAAAATGAAAAAATACCCATTTTTACCGGGTATTTATAATAAATGCCGGGTATAAAATGAGTTGTTATTTAATTGGCTTCGTCATCAATACTACGATCAGATACTGGAGTGCTTTGGGGTCCTACCACCATCTTTGGGACCCAAGTTAACCCCACCTGCCTGACGGTGCACCCGCTGACTTACGGATGGGGTGCTGACGCCAGTTTTCCCTTCGGAGCTGAGTGGTCTGACAACAGTCGCACTCGTAAAAGCAAAACAAGCCTCACTATTATGAATAGGAAAGGAAGAAATGCACGTGACACAGTTAGGGCGCCGTCGCAAACGGCGCGCAGGAGCTACGCCCGACTCCTGTGACCTGTGGGCTAGATCTAACGTGTCAGAGGCGGATACGGCTGAAGAAGCGAGCCAAAACCAGGAAAATCCGTTGTGCTTTTCCTGGTGTGGTGACGCCGAAAGTATGTTGTTCTGGATCCAGCTCGAAGGACAGTTTCACGGGATACCGTTATCCCAGCGAGTGGTTCTGGGTGGTGATTTGAACAGTCATGTGGATGAGAAGAGTCTCGGGCTTGAGCGTGTTCACGGCGGCTTTGGGTACGGCGGCCGCGCCGCAGAAGGAAACAACATTCTCCAAACGTGTGCAGCCGCTAACCTTGCAATCGTGAACACCTACTTCAAAAAGAAGCAGGAGCACATTGTCACCTTTCGCAGCGGGCGAAGCGCTACCCGAATAGACTTTCTACCAACTAGGAGACACCACAGCGGCAAAGCAGCCAACTGCAAAGTCATAGCCGGTGAGAGTCATCATCATCACAGCGTTAATCCCAGTCGCATCCGAAGCCTTTTCAGCTTTGGAGTCTGGGGTCCGCTTTACCAGTCCAACTGCTGAAATGGCTAAACTTCGACATTTTCCGTGAAGCGACTGCCGTCTGACCTCCACAACCCGAAGGCGACATCGAAGCATTGCAGTTAGACCAATTGTTGGACTTTTGAGGGCTCCAACAACCCGTAAGGACTGCCACTAGATATTTGTATGGCAACCGGGACCAACGGCTTAACGTGCTTTCCGAGGCACGACCAGACCAGTGCAAATATTGATATTCATGCATACAAACATTTACACTGTGCGGGGATCGAACCCGCGCCACGTTGCGCAGCGGCTGCGTCCGCTACCGCTACGCCACGGAGGCTGTCATAGTCATAGCCGGTGAGAGTCTCACTGGACAATACCGCCTCCTTGTCATAGATCTCTGGGTAACGGCCCATCGTAGACGTGTAGAGCACTGCCGGCACCAGATTTGGTGGCGGCTGCTTGATGAAATAAGTCATAGGGGTTCGCATCGGTTATTAGAGATAAGTGCGCTGGACCGATGAAGAATATGTCCAAGACCATTGGGGCAGGATCCAGGCAGCTATTATTGGGGCGGTGCGGGTGGTGCTCGGAGTCTCTAAGGGCGGCCGCAAACGTGAAAAGGAGACCTGGTGGTGGGACGACACGGTGCAGAGGAAGACTAGGGTGAAGAAAGCCCTCTTTAAAACGTGGCATCCAGATCGCGATGCATATAAGGTTGTCAAACGTGCCACTAAAAGAGTTGTAGCCAGAGCCAGAGCTAGACCACTTGCAAGCGCTTTACGAGAAGTAGGAATCATCTGAGGGGCAAAAGATCTTTTCCAAATTGGCATGTTCCAGGGTCAAAGCGGCATAGGATATATCCAAGTGCCGTTGTGTAAAAGACCCTACTGGCAACCTGCTATGCAAAGACCTCACGGTGAAGGAGAGATGGCGCTTGTACTTCCACGAGCTGCTGAATAAGCAGCACTAAGAGGTGCAGACACAGAAATTCATTCCAAATCTTGAATTAGTGCCCCCGATAACGCCCGAGGAAGTTCTATGTAGAAAGAGCATATGCAGTCCCCATACAGGCCTCAGCATCCATGATCCACCTCCCTGGTTGCTCATGTATGCTGAGGCGATATCCTCACTGTGACTGTCCCCTGTCCGCATCGCGCTGGCTGACCCGGACAGTTGGAGCGGCGTGTGAATTAGGCGGTTGACCTGTCCCACCGGACCGGAACCACAGTGGCGGGCCAGCATCAATGGAGGATTGCGGAAGCAGTTTTCCTTCTCGCAACCCCCTGGTGTAGGTGTGAGATGAAACACTGGGGTGGTTTTCAATCATTAAGAGTCCGGCAGACCCGTCGCCCGCCCCAGGGCGGCGGACATCGCATGAGGATGTTCCACCCCGGAAACAAAAAAAAAAAGAGGATTTCGGGGCGGCGCCGGCAGCGGCGCGGGAGCCGAGCGGGCATCGAAGACCCGTTCTCGAAACTAGCGGGCAGATCGCGCGTCACTATAGCCGCGTGGTATTGTGTTCACGATTGTGTCGACGAGATATTTGTTTTTATTCGCGAAAGAAATGTTTGAACAATGGCGGCAACAACTTTTTGATTCAAATTTATTCCTAACGCTCGGTCACCGCTTGACTTTAAGTACACCGCTCGCTGCCCGCAAGATTCGAGCGCGAGAAGTAGGTACACCGCTCGCTGCCCGCCACCGCCCCGTTGTGCCGCGCCGCTGTTTTCGAGAACCGGTCCGTTTGATTTAACGCATAAGATCCTGCCGCTCACTCGCTGCCGCCGCCGCCGCAACGCTGCCTGCAAGATTCGAGGCAGAGGCCTAAAAAGAAACCGTGGCCCTGGCGCACAGGCACACACAGGCACAGGCCTAGAGCGGGTGAGGTCATTTGACGATTTCTCATCCAGAACAAAAAAATGGTAGTAGGCTATTTGACAGTATTCATTTTTTTGGGATTTTTTACTTTAATTGCATAAAATGAGGGTTCTTTATGTCATTTACACGAGTTTTAATAAAAATTCAATAAATGAGTTTGAGTTTGAAAATAATAACAATTAATACATACAAAACACAAAAATATGTTAAGTTTTTGTTTCTCGCGCCACACATTGTGAAACGATCCGGATTGGCTAATGTCGCGATGACGTCATACGCGCATCAACGCTTGTTTTCGGCAAACTTATAAACTGTTTTTTGGGGGTTTTTATCGATTTATTTGTACAACCCGGTACAGCACACCACTTGTAAACCATTTTATTAGATAACAACAACAAATAAAAAATAAAAACAAACACCACTTAGAACCGAAAACCGCTTGTACAAAGCACGACGCCATATTGCTGAATAAATCGTTTTCGTGGCTTATTTGAATTTTGAATTTTTATTTGCATATTTCTTACGAAATACGTATTTAAAATTACAAAAAATACTTTCGGTGAACTTCTTAACCGCAACCAAGTAATTCGAGATAAAAATTATAAATCTGTCAAATAGCCTGTTCCGTAGTAGCAGCCCGTGTAATTCAGATTTTGTCGAATTTTTTGCAATTTACTGGTCAGTGTCAGGTTGTAACTTGATCAAAATATGATCTGCGATAATAATAACGATGTAACTACGGATCTACCCTAAATTAAACTGATTATAATTTTTACCCGGTAAAAATTAAAATTGGGTGGGTAAAAATAGGTATAAATGGGTATTTACCCATAGTTCGGGTTTTTACCGGGTAAATGCCCATGCGACGCTTTAGCACAGACCAAATAATCACTACGTTTTCGCTACAGCGCAACTTTTCTTGTATACTTAGGCGAATCGCTCACACGAGCTAAAGAAAAGACTATAAGAATATTATAATGACTATGTTAAAGTCGTTACGACGCACATACGGGAATTTTGCTAATCTACGAGGTCAAAATTATTTTATGTTCATAAGCTTCTAAAGGATATGCTAATGACGTAGAAAAATACAAGTTATTGTGAATTAAAAAATGTTTTATTTTGAAATATCCACTGTATAATATTTTACAGAAGTAATTAAAAAAAAATAGTATCTTGCAAGTTGCAATTATGTATTAGTTTTCTTCCTCGCTGTCGCATAAATGAACATTGGGTTCCCCAGGCATAAGAAGCACGATTGTATCTTGCAAAAATCAGCTCGTGCACTTTTCTTCTTTCGAAGCTTCTCATACAACTAATAAGAGGATCTGAAGTCAAGATTAACCGATTTAATATTATATCTCTGTTATAAGTTTTCTCTAGTAAATATATCTTATATAAATGCTAGCTGTGCACCGCGGTGTATCCCGCGTAGGTTTGATATGTTTTTTTTATATATATACTCCGCTCCTATTGGTCGCAACGTGACGTTATATAGCCTAAAGCCTTCCTGAATTAATAGGCTATCCAAAGTAAAAAAATATATTTTTCAAAACGGACCAGCTGTTCCTGAGATTAGCGCGTTCAAACAAACAAACTCTTCAGCTTTATATATTAGTATAGATAAGATATAATCTAAAGTGTTTATTCCGTCCTTCTGAAGCCTCTTCTCATAGCTGCCCAATAGGTAACAGGTAACAGCGCGATATTTATTTGGTCTTTAGCTATGAAGTTGCCGTTTTGTTTGAAAAAATTGAAACTTTTTGTTTTTTGTATTTTTTGTTTGTATTAACTTCCATCGAAAAACTGTTCCGACTCGCAGTTGACAAGACCGAGTACAAGAAGCTGACGGCCAACCTTCAAAGTTCAATCCTCAATCACGCAATATCTTCAAGCCTGCAATCAATGCATCTTTGCTAACGCAGTGACAGTTTATTGATGCCCTTCTTAAAGAAATCAGCTAGACGGGACTACGGGAGGCAACAAATTCTTCAAAGGTATTTAAGTAGTAGGTACTATATCTCGGGTATTGATTTTTTTTCCGCCAAGAAGTTATCCAAATTCTGGAAAACGTAGTAGTCTATAGGCGCAGGGTCTGGTGAGTAGGGCGGATGACGGAGAGCTTCCAACCCCAGTTCTTGCAACTTGGAGACCGTCTGCGTCTGCTGTGCAATATGAGGTCGCTCGTTGTCGTGCAGAAGCAGCGGAGACGAGTGATTGACCAATGCTTGTTGGAGATGTGCCAGTTTCATCATCATTGTGTTCAGTTCTTCAAAGTACACATCTGCAGTAATGCTCATCCCTTTTGGTAAGAAGCTGTGATGAGTCACACCGGCGCTAGACCAAACAGTGACAATTACCTTTCAAGGAGTACTAGCCCCGCACGATGATATTGCGATCGGCGGCCATCTTGGTGACGTAGTCGACCTCGCACCGTCAGTACCGTTCGCAAGTTCAGTCCGCGCTTACCCACTTACGCACATCGAATATTTTTGTTAGTTTTTTGTTTTTGTTATCCTGTTTTATTGTTGTTCTTGAGTTTTGTTGTTTAGTTTTGTTAGCTGTTACTCGTTAAAATGAGTAAGAAATTAATTCACAATCGTGCTCGTGAAATTATAATTAAAGTGGACAATTATTTTGTTAAAGAAAAAGAGGACTGTAAGTTAGTTCTTGAAAGTATAAACCGTGCTTTAAAAAGTACTTCGGACACTACTGAGGACATTTTAATACCGAAGCAACAGCTAAACCAAAGTCACGGAGCGTGTGGCATGTGCCACAGGCGTTGCAAAAAAATACTGTGACTAAATTGCGACGAGAGCATGAGTCGGCAACAGCCAGTGGCAGCAAAATGAGAACTCCTACTAAAGGAAAAAGACAAAAGAAGGAATATTTCGACGGGTTTTCCGTAACAGCTTTAAGAAATATTATACATTCAATGTATACGGTGAGGAGAGAAATACCCACAATGCGCAAAATCTTGGCGGCTTCAAAATTAGACCTTAATTATACCAATAGTGAAACTACATTAAGAAAAATAATTAAATGTGATTTAGGCTACCAATTTAAACGATGCTACCAAAAAAGACTGGCTCTAATTGAAAGACCCCAAATTCAAGCGTGGAGGGCTAGATATTTATGACGTATGAAAGAAAATGACTCGCTTGCTAATAACAAAAGACCCGTTATTTATCTCGACGAAACGTGGATACACGCACACTACACGGTAAAAAATGTTGGCAAACAGCAACCGATGTCGGAGTGAGACGGAACGACAGCCCCGGCCGCCGATGGATAATAGTTCACGCGGGAAGTGAAAGCGGTTTTGTTGACAATGCCCTTTTAATGTTTAAAGCAGACACCAAAACGGGCGATTACCATGATCAAATGAATGTTGAGAATTTCACCAAGTGGCTTACAGAAAAATTAGTACCCAACATACCACGCAACTCCATAATTGTGATGGACAACGCCCCTTATCACAGTAGGGAAGAGAATAGGCCACCAAGTATGAACAATAAAAAACAGTTGATGGTTGAGTGGCTACAAGCTCACAACATCGACTTTCCCAACGACAGTACAAAACCTGAACTGTAATTATTAATTAAACGGCACAGACCGCCGAAAAATTATAAAATTGTCAATTTATTAGCTGCCAATGGCCATGAGGTCGTTAGATTACCACCCTACAACTGCGACCTCAACCCCATTGAGTACATCTGGAACCTGGTAAAGATGAGGGTGTCAGAAAAAAATGTGGAGCAGTTGGAAAGTCGCATTGAAGCTCTGACATTGGAGGCGTTGGCGTCAATAACTCCAGATGACTGGCGAAAGGAAGTCAATCATGTTAAACGGCTTGAAGAGGAATATTGGAAAAAAGATCGAATAACTGACGAGTTATTTATCATAAATACGGCAGACGACAGTGAATCGGAAACGACAGACACAGAAAGCCGTTCTGATTCGGAAGACTGTATGAGTGGAATTGAATAAATAGGGTAAGATTATATTGAATTATATATAAAAAAAATTTTACATACTATCCTGGTGTTATTTGGTACTCTGGTTTAATTCCCGCTCACAAATTAACAGAAATGTAGTTAGCAAAAGTTAATAAACATGTAAGAAAGATATACGAATAAGTATATTTTTCTTACGTCTACAAGAATTATTTCCTTGAATTTTTTAATAATGAAAGTTTATTTGTCAGAATATGGATGAGTAGGTATGTGTATGTATAATAAAATTATAAAATACAAATAAATCCTTAACCCGAAAGAATGTTAAATGCAAAATTAATAAACTATAATTTTGCATTTAACATTCTTTTGCTAGCTGTCCTTTCGTGTGACAGATGACGTCACAAAGCTGTTATTGTGACAAGGTTCCGTCGCAATATCATCGTGCGGGGCTTATACCAACGTTTTCGTTAAGGGAATTATTTACGTGCAGAATGGCAATTTCATAGATAAAGACCTCAAATAAATTTCAAATTTCAAAATTCAATCAATTCAATTCAATCACATCAATCAAAAATCAATTCAATTTCAGAATTTTCAAAATTCTCATCCATCCATCCATCATGCGTAGTATCTAAGCATGTTGTATTTTTCCGTATCTATTAGGTATATGGCCGATCGAAATATTTTCTAGTGTAGCAGCTGCAATGCCTGCAATACATTCGGAAGGGACCACCCGACGACCCGTTGTGAAGCGCCTATAAATCACATTAGGATCTCGGAAGTCATGGCGGGCGTCGCTACCAACCATCGCGAAGGTGCCTATAAATCTCACCACAGGACCACATCTGTTAGCCGTCGTCGATGTGCGTAGGAAATCGTTTGCGCGTCGTCTTGCACGTGAATTGTGAATTGGCGCGCTCTCTACACCGACCAATCACACGTCACGCTATTCCTCGAGCAACGAATTAACATCGAGACGCACGCACCACCGTGTGGATTTCTGCAGCACAGCAAACTGTTTTCCTATTGGTTACCCCACTATTGTTTAGATTAAACTGAGTTTATTTAAGACGTGTTGCCATTGCTACGGCAATTACCGTGTACTACGGCTTTTAGGTCAGAAAATCGCTAAATCTACGGGCTACGGCCATAGAATAAAGAGGGGAAGTAGGTTATCTGCAACCCAATCCGCGATTTAATTGCCTACTGTCTTAGGGTTGACAACTGCCCGCGCTTCGTCGGTTACGGTTGTCGCCCAAACCGCTAACAAATATTTATAGACTAAGAGCTTATGTTTAAATTATTTGCTTAGTATTTAGTTTACATATACTAGTCAGTTTTTTTTTTGTAATTTTTATTTTTAGTTTTGTACACATAAAGAACCATATTTATTTTTATTTTTAATTAATACAAATATAAATAATACAAACATAACATCTATTGAATCACACATTTAATACAAAATTACAAATTAGCTACAGAAAAATACCTACTTTCTTCGGTTTCGACTATTACGAAACGCGTTGTTATTAAACTTTAATGTGTAATATATCCGTATCCTTGTAAATAACTTTTAGAAATATAATTTGAAAAATATAAGTCTTTTATTTGTTCATAAATAGACATACCAACTTTGCAGTTTATGTGATCATTTTTTAAAAGCTAATGTGCCGAAAAGACGTGACGCGCGAACCTCGTTCCGTGCTAGCCGCGACTAGCGCAGTCATAGGCACTCTAATATTGTGTTTAGGTGTGCGTGCGGCGACGCATAGATACTATGGCGCACACATACAAGCCGCGCGCGGTCCGTTTGTATGAAGATAACGTACTTCCCTCTCTTTATTCTATGCCCTGACTAGCGCAGTCATAGGCACTCTAATATTGTGTTTAGGTGTGCGTGCGGCGACGCATAGATACTATGGCGCACACATACAAGCCGCGCGCGGTCCGTTTGTATGAAGATAACGTACTTCCCTCTCTTTATTCTATGGTTAAACTGTGATCTAATCAAAATATGAATAGATAAATCTGTACAGATAGAACTGTACAGTTAAAACTGAGAGTGTGTAGTCGAAAACTGCGCAGTTTTGTCAGTTTTGTCGCAGCGAGCGTGAAGTGAACACGACTTATAAGTGTTTTTTCTTGCTCTCCGCCTCAACGAAAACTCATCGACCATGGCCCAACGCGAATGGCTGGAAGAGTTTATACAACTATACCAATCGGAGCCTTCATTATGGTAAATCAAAAGCAAGGAATACCATAATCGAGCAAAAAAAGATTCAGCTTATGAGAAGCTTATTTTGAAACTACGTGAAAGTTGCTGTTAATCTTTCATGAGGCGTTATAGAATTTCTCTATTAAATAAACATATCTACTTTAAATCGCTCTTTATTCCTTTACATAATTTTTATAACAATGGTAACTAGGCAATCCGTTGCTAAGGGCGGCACACGTCAGTCTCCGTAGAGTCCGTATATGACACACCTCGGTGGCGATTCCTGGCTGACACACCTGGGGTGCAGCCAGCAATTGGTCCAGATGGCGGGTCCAAGTCAAGCCACTATCTGTCCGAATCTCGTAATGTAATAGGCCAATACGGCGCAATACTGTGGCAAATTCCCATTTGATATGGGGGTTATTATAGCTTCTTGCCTGTACCCTATCGCCGGTAGTAAATTTCCTTGGCTCTCTTTGAACTGAAACCACATTTCTCCTAGGGATTGACGGCGATTGAAGCATTGCGTGCAAGCGCGTTCTAATCTGACGGCCGAACATAAGCTCATAAGGAGATTTTCCGTTTAGGCCTGGGGTGCGTCTCAGGCGACACGTAACTGTGATAATTTTATCTGAGAAGTTACCACTCTCCCCCTGTATAAATTGTAGGGTTAAAAAGTTTTCCATTGTACTTTTCTTACAATTCTGACAGACAAATTCACAATTAGTAGCAAGTCTTTTGAGATCTGATGAATACATTGCGATAGTTTCATCTTCTTTTTGAATTCGAGATATAAATTTATGTTGTGTAGCCCAAATGCTGGGTTGTGGGTCTATATATGTGTCGAGTATTTGGGTTAGTTCTTCGAAGGGTTTGTTTAATGGATCGTCAGGTGAACACAGATGATAAACTTTTTCATGAAGTTCCGGGGATATAGTAGTAAGTAGGTAGAATGTATACTTTTATTTTCGGTTCAGTAATGTTGTTAAGTAGTAAGTAAGTTACAAGCCTTTTCGTGAATCCTTGGAAGGTTTCCTTGTCTTGAAAAGGTTGAAAATTAATTTTGATAGGTTGATTTAATGTAGAAGTTATCCTGCTCGTACTTGGTATGTTAGTCAAACCTGTCTCTGTTCTTGAAATATTCGATTTTTTTAATGTCAACAATTTCGTTTTCATAGCGGAATAATTTTCCTCAAATTCGTACCTGTATTCAATTTCATGTTGTAAACAGTCATCTTCGGTTTCCAACTCAATTTGTTCTTGGACTTCTTGAAATTTCTTAAATGTATGGTTCAGAATTTCTAGTCGAGAATAGACTTCTTCGTTTGAAAAATTTTCGTGTGTATTTATGTAATTTGAACTTTTGGTAAGGGTTCCTCGTAGACAGGAACGTACCCTCGCATATTTTTCCTTAGTGTTTGTGGGCATTCTCGTCGTCAAATTATTAAATAAACATATCTACTTTAAATCGCTCTTTATTCCTTTACACAATTTTTATAACAATGGTAACTAGGCAATCCGTTGCTAAGGGCGGCACACGTCAGTCTCCGTAGAGTCCGTATATGACATTCTCAATATGGTATCTTGCCTTTTTATTAATGGTGTCACTAAAGACAGCAGCTGCAAATAAGTTTCCTCATTCATTCTCAAATAATTATTGTAGTCTTTTGGAGTAATTCTCAATTCGTTTATCAAAGATGTGTGTGAATACGATTTTCTCAACAGAAGCCAGTGTTTACACCACAATTCCCGTTTTTTTTCGTTTTCGTCTATTTTCTTGTAACACACAAATTAGTCCTACGGTCGCTAAAGCGTCGTCCATGGAGGCCATGATGATAAAAACTGAAAGATCGCGCAGTTTTACTTGAAAGTGTGTAGGCTGTATGGACCTACGATTTATCTGTACAGTTTAACTGTGCAGATAAAACTTAAGGTGTGTAGCACGCTTAAGAGACATTCTTGTTCACATTCTGGTCCACACTCCGAGATATTCCTGTACACATTCTGCTACAGAGTAGACTCTTGTACATATTAATCTATACATCACATTCTTATACAAGTCATATACATTGTACTCATTTACACACAATACACAACGTTCAATTCATCTGAGTTTTAATTACGTAACACGCCCAACGCGCTACACTTTACGCTACGCTTTGTTTATCTTCACGTCCACATGACCTGTAAAGTCCACGCCAGTATGTGAAAAGGGCCTACACGGTGGAGCAAGATTAACGCTAGCTTACACTAGAAACAAATACTGGATTATCAGTGGCAATCGGACTGTCAAGAAGATACTACGGCAATGTATACGATGCCGTCGGTACGCAACAACTCAAACAGGACAGCTAATGGGCAACCTTCCTAAAGAAAGGATCACTCCGTCTAGGCCGTTTTCACATACTGGCGTGGACTTTACAGGTCATGTGGACGTGAAGATAAACAAAGGCCGCGGAATAAAAACCTGCAAAGGCTATATAGCCATATTCATATGTATGTGCACAAAAGCAGTACATATTGAACTTGTTTCCGACCTATCAACACAAACTTTCATTGCGGCATTAAAAAGGATGTGTGCCAGAAGAGGCACGCCAAAACACATCTATTCCGATAATGGAACCAACTTCGTAGGAGCAGCAAAGGTATTAAATGAGGAGTTCCGACATTACAGAACAATGTTATCTTCAGAGTTCTTTAAAGAAATCAATGACCTTCAAATCGAGTGGCATTTCAACGCTCCATCCTGGCCATCGGCAGGAGGATTATGGGAAGCTGCTGTACGTTCAATGAAAACACACCTGAAACGGGTAACAGAAGCTAACATAAGAACAATTTTCAACTCTTCTTACACAAATCGAAGCGCGCATGAACAGCAGACCGCTGAGTCCGTTATCTGAAGACGTAGAAGATCTGGACTATGTCACTCCTGGTCACCTACTTACTGGAAGTCCGACGCTCGCACTACCACTTAATGAACCTGAAGAAATGAAATCTATAGACATCAAACACAACTGGAAACTCATAGAGCTTATGCGCCGACATTATTGGGATCGCTGGTCAAAAGAATACCTACATCATCTACAAACCCGAAACAAATGGCAAAGAACCAAAGAAAATATACAGAAAGGGCAGCTAGTTCTCGTTAAGGAAAACAATATTTACCTCCGTGTAAATGGGCTTTTGGAGGTACACTCCTAAATAAAAGTCGTGGATACCGGAAAAACAGTTTAATTCACTATCACAATAATTATAAGCGTTACATAACGCTAGTTAACTATGGTAGGAAAAACACTGGGAACACTGAGATGAGTTATGAGAGTTAGGGTCAACTCTTCACTAACGACCGTTTGTCGTAAGGTTCGTATACGTACTGCTCTGGTGCTAGCCGCGAGCAGAGTTATGTTTATTTTGTCGGAAACATTAAGTGTTGAGGGTTTTAATATTAAACAGTGTTGTGACACAATACGCCACAACCACCCCCCTACGGAGAAAATAACAAGTAGCTATTTACATAACAAAAAAGAAAATGCAAATTACACAAAATAGGTAGAGAGTAGCAAATACAAACAAACAATAGGTAAAAAATAAGCTTAAAAAATAATAAAACTTAAGCTAGAGGTCTAACCTATCCTTAAATCTAACAGTGCGACCTGACCGAGTGGTAACTGGTTGTTGAACAACAGGTGGTACAGTCGGCTGTACGGGCGTGGATGACGCGGATGCAGAAGGCGCTTGCACGGCAGGCGCGGGCGCTGCGATCTGTTGCGGAGCGGTTACCCGGGAGAGGTCGCTCTCGTCACGTGCGATGTATGCAGGCTTCACGCGGTCGATAGTGACCGTCACGCGTTTACCTGCCATGTCGATGTCGATTAACTTGTCGGTCCGTGACATTACCTTGTAAGGACCAGTGTAGGGAGGTTGAAGTGCGCGGCGAACGGTATCGTCTCGAAGAAAGACATGGGAAGCATCCTGGAGATCCTTGAAAACAAAAGAAGTCGGCCGCGCGTGTCGCGACGCCGGAGTTGGACGCAGAGCAGACATTTTCGCGCGCAAAGTCGTCACAAAATCATGTGCGTTGTCAGTGGTATGGGGTGGACTGGCTATCAGGAATTCTCCAGGTAGGCGCAGCGGCTCCCCATAAACAAGCTCGGCAGCTGAACATTCGAGATCCTCCTTCAAGGCAGATCGAATGCCGAGAAGAACGATCGGTAGGGCTCGGTGCCAAGTGTCGTTGTGGCACATAAGAGCCGCCTTCAACTGCCTATGAAAGCGCTCGATCATGCCATTTGCCTGAGGATGATAACTAGTGATTCGCTTTCGATCGGTCGCGCCAACGTTCATGAGTCGTTTGAAAAGGTCGGACTCGAACTGGCGGCCTTGGTCAGTCGTGACGGTTGTAGGAACGCCGAAGCGTGCGATCCAACCTTCTACGAACCGATCAGCTACCTCCTCTGCGGTTATCGAAACCATTGGCCAAACCTCGGGCCAACGAGAGAAACGATCGATCGCTGTCAGGCAATATGAGTAACCTCTCGATGGTGGCAGAGGGCCAATAATATCTAAATGGACATGACGAAACCTGGATGATGGTGGGTTGAAGTTTCCGAGCGGTGCGGAAACGTGGCGTGTCACTTTGGCGCGTTGACAGTGGACGCATTCCCTCGCCCAGGCGCGGCAGTCGCGCGCAACGCTGGGCCACACGTAACGCTGTGCCACGAGACGCGCGCTGGCGCGAGCGCCGGGGTGGCTGAGTGCATGTAGACGGTCGAAGGTGAGGCGGCGCAGCGATGCCGGTAGATAGGGGCGCGGTTTGCCCGTTGAAACGTCACACTGGATGGTCGTCTCTGTGCCTGGAATTAAAGTACGTTGCATATTGAGAGATGTGTCACCTAAGGTTTTTATCTCATCGTCGGCCTCTTGTGCTCGAGCCAATGCGACATAGTCGGGTTCGAGTGAGACGACTTCAATGCGTGACATTGTGTCGGCGACGACGTTGTCGTCTCCCTTTACGTGCCGTATGTCAGTAGTAAACTGGAAGATAAAAGTTAGCTGATTAAGTTGGCTGGGTGGCAGTTTTTCTCTACGTTGTTTGAACGCATACAAGAGAGGTTTGTGATCCGTATATATTGTGACGTGTTGCGCCTCTAATATATGCCGGAAATGCTGCACAGCCGAATATACAGCTAAGAGTTCCCGATAATATGCTGGCCACATTGATTGACTCGCCGTAAGCTTCTTGCTGAAGAAGGCAAGTGGTTGCCAGCCCTGTTCTGTTGGCTGCTGTAAGCACGCGCCTACCTGAGTACCAGATGCGTCTGTGTATAACGCCAATGGGACGTTAGGTACAGGATGTGCTAATCTGGTAACCTGTGAGAGGCTGTCCTTGCATGCATGGAAGGCGTGCTCCAGTTCAGGTGTCCAGGGCACGAGCTTGGCTCCCTTGAGTTTTGTAACTGTAAGGAAGTCAATGAGTGGCGCTTGAGTCATAGCGGCATTGGGAAGGAACTGACGGTAGTAATTTATCATGCCCAAGAACCTGCGGAGTCCTTGGGCTGTTTTAGGAAGGGTGAAATCTTTTAAGGCTTGGATTTTTTCTTCCGGGGGGCTTATGCCTTCGCTGGAGACTTTATACCCGAGGAAAATAACCAACGAAACGAGGAAAATAAAAAACCGCAACGACAGGTTGCGGTGTCACAAAAGCAGTACCCTTATTTATTTCAAAAGGGCTCTATACGACCTACGGTTAGACTCTATAGAAGCACTACCGGAGCTATCGTCCGACCATCGCCCTGTTATCATCCGACTGGCTCCCCGTACTGGCCTCCTTAACCCAGGTCAAGCACCCCAGACGAAAGTGATAACAGACTGGAGGAAAGTAAGCGTTCAGCTAAAATCCACCACATCACCCCACTTGGACTCCATACCTGCACGCCCTGACTCTATCGCGGACAAGACAGCCACAATTGACTGGTTCACGGATAACGTACAGTCACTCCTGAACGACTGTTCAATGGAGGTCACAGTGACGGAAGACTGTCGCTGGAAACTCCCGGCTGATTTGTGACTGCTGACCAAGCAGAACGCGGCTGTCCGTGCCTACAGCAAGTTCCCCCCCTGCGATGCTAACAAAGCCTATATACGATATTTACAGAGAACTGTAAAAAGCCGCATATCGGAGTGGCGTGAAGCTAGCTGGCATAAGATGCTGGACGAATTACAGCCGATCCGTACAAATACAGGAAAAAACCGAGCCAGGTTAATAAAACTAAACTGACACAATTTTCTAGAAGATATAAAAAAGTAATCAAATTAACACAGCGTGCACAAAATAATCATTTAATTAGCGTGTCAGATAATAAAAGTAGATCAGCATGGAAGATCATAAACGAATCTAAACAAAATGTACCAAATGACACTATATCTAGCATTAAAATAAATGACAAAATAATAACTGACCCTTGTGAAATATCTGACGCTTTTAATAATTATTTCATAGATAAAATTGTACCCAGAGATGATTCACTCAGCATGCAGTATAACTTTTTAACGTCTACTAAGCAAAAGTCTATGTTTTTGAAGGCATGCTTACCACATGATGCATTTCAGATTATTAAAAGTTTAAAAAACACGAACAGTGTAGGTTATGATGGGATATCAACTAAAGTCTTGAAGTATATTGCTACGAATATTTCTACTCATCTTTCCTATCTGATAAATATATCTATTGAAGCTGGAATTTACCCCGACAAATTAAAAACTTCTGTCATAAAACCAATATTCAAGAAAGATAATAGTGAATGTCTAGAAAACTATAGACCTATTGCCTTGGTTCCGGTTATATCCAAAATTTTTGAGAAGCATATTTACAAAGAACTAAATAACTATTTAGAGAGTAACAATATTCTGGCACAAGAACAAAAAGGTTTCAGACAAAATAAGTCAATAAATATGGCCATATATGACTTTCTGAATTTTGTTATGGTTAATGTTGATAAAAGAATACCTATCTGCTCTATTTTGATGGATATGACGCAGGCTTTCGATCATGTTGAACATAATTTATTGTTAGGTAAACTTAATAAATATGGAATAAGAGGTAATGTTTTAAAATTATTTGAATCTTACCCCAAAGGACGTCGCCAATACACTGAATTGACTCGAGTGAATGTCATAACAAGAAAAGAAGAAACTTTCAGATCATGTGAACGTCAACTAAATTACGGTGTTCCTCAAGGAACCGTTTTGGGGCCACTATTTTTTATACTGTATATAAATGACTTACCCAATGCCACTGATAATCCTGTAACTCTTTTTGCGGATGACAGTACAGTAACTGTTAAGTGTAAAGATCTAAGTTCTTATGAAGATGACATAAACAACACATTGAACTCAGTCATGAATTGGCTTAATATCAATAACCTTAAAGCCAACTTAAGCAAAACTAAATTAATGTACTTTAGACAACGTTTACCGGCACCAAATAACCTAAATATAAATTATAACATGCAAAAAATAGAGGAAGTAGACAATTATAAATTTCTAGGCCTATATATTGATGACAAAATGACCTGGAAGCCACATATTCAACAACTATGCAAACGCGTTAGTAAATCTGCCTATGCTCTACATACACTTGCATATAAAATAAATTCCGGTGCCCTTATAATTGCGTATCATGGGCTGGTGGCATCTGTTCTCAGATATGGCATAATTTTCTGGGGGAATTCCACCGACAAAGATATTGCCTTTAAAGCCCAGAAGCGTTGCATTCGAGCTATGTTTGGTTTAAAGTCAACAGAGAGCTGTCTGCCTTTCTTTAAGAAGCACAACATTCTACCACTACCCTCACTATATGTATTTGAAGTAGCGGCTTTCGTTAAACAAAATCCTCACTTGTTTACTTTAGTATCTGTAGCTCTCAATCGGACCCAAAGGGACGAAAGTCGTTTGTGTATTCCAAGAACGAATACTGCCTTAATGTATAAAAGTCTATTTCACATGGCACCAGTTATATATAATAAATTACCGAAGGAGCTAAAAAAATTGCCTGTAAATTCATTTAAAGTAAAACTAAGAAGTATGTTGTGTCAAAAATGTTATTATAGTGTATCGGACTTTTTATTGGACAAATCTTGACATTGTATAATTGTAATTTTTTTTTTCTCTTTGACTTTGTATTATTTAAGTCCAAATTATTTTGACATATATTTGATCAATTGTTTTGACTTCATTATGATAACATTATGGGATTTGCTTATTTGACCATGTTGTATTTAAATCACAATGGTTTTGACGTTAACTTAAAAAATATTATGACTTTTTGACTTTAATTATCCCTATTATAATGTAATCTGTATAATGTAATTTTATTATTTTGTTTTTTTGTATTTGTATGCCTATAATAGGCTGATCATAGCGCACTTTATCCTCAAATATGAATACCTAACCACTGTACCTATGTATCACAAATAAAATATTTCTGATTCTGATTCTGATCCGTCTAGCCTTCTGGGACCTTCAAAGGAAATTAAAAACCAAAAAAGTTGTCACCATGCCTCCTCTGGTTCGCCCTGACAATACGACCGCATTAACGATTACGATTAATTCTTCGACTTCGACGACGATGACAAGGCTGAAAGCTATCCAACGCAAAAAGATTTGTTCAAATGGGACCAGTAGTTCCTGAGAATAGCGCGTTCAAACAAACAAACTCTTCAGCTTTATACACACTGGAATTTTAATGGTTGTATATGTACTTTTCTATCAAATTTAGATTTTTCGTAAATAGCACTCATTTCTATGTTCGTTACCGCATGCTCTCTCGTCTTTTTATTGCAGTATTTCTGGTTCAGTATCATCCAACGTTAGGAGATTTTATGATCTAACCACACATCCTATCAGAAGCTCAAGTGAGCTCGTAACTACAGGCCACAGTGAACTTTAGTTTTGAAACATTCAGAGAAAAGTCAAACATTATAATTGTAAAATCCTGTTTTACAATTTCTCGGGTAGTACAAGAAATAAAATTTTCAAATAACTCTTATTATCACGTCGCATAGAAATGGTTCAGTACACAACGCTGGCATTACATAAACTAGGTGTGGGTCGCCACGCCCTTCCCAAAAAACGCAACACAACCAGCCACCCGGTCGGCGTCACCCGTCACAAAACGAGTTATTCCTGTAGCTAGTTATTGTCATTCAGTTACTGTGATAGTTTACATATTATACGTCCACCAACTATACAGTTACTCACGAAACGAAACTAAATTAAAGAACTGTCTTGAGTGTGTAGCTATACAGTTAATTCAATAAATTATGCCGGTGTGATGCATGATACGGCTACGCCATAACGTCTGTAAGAAATAACGCATTTACTAGTACTTTAGCTATTCAGTTACTCATCGCGTCACTGGTTACGTGAAATAACGACCATGTCTAAACCATACCCTGTATTAAACGTACCATCGCGTGTGGACGTACACCAATGAAATTACAGATAGCTTGATGAGAGAACATTAAGCGCCGAATTCAAAATAAAAATAGTACGACTTACTGGATTATGGCAATTTCCCGCAAACACCTGCCACTTGGCAGTTGTCAACCGTTGCACACCAGGCATCTCGGCGGTCTCATAAAACCCCATTACGTTACCACAAATATTTTGGGTATTTTAAAACCTTCTCATCGCCTGCAGAGTAGATGCTATCCTGAAATCTTCTCATCGCCTGCGGAGTAGAGGCTCAAGTCTTGAAACCTTGGGCATTTCGCAAAGAATACGCAGCGGCACGTGCGGCTGGCCGCACGCAGCTCCAGCAGCGCCACACGTCATTGATGTGATTCACCAAGCAGCTAGCAGCGCGCTCCGCAAGCGCACCTTGCGCGCTCCGCAAGCACACCTTGCATGCTCCGCAAGCGCACCTTGTATGCTCCGCAAGCGCACGTCGCTCGCCAAGCAACAGCCAGCACAGTCGCACGCCAAGCATCAGCCAGCACTGTCGCGCGCCAAGCAACAGCCAGCACTGTCGCGCGCCAATCAACAGCCAGCACCAGCGACAGCACCGCGTCCAGCCGCACAGGCAAGTCTGCAGCGTACTGTTGCAGCGCACCATCACCCGGAGCGATTTCTGCGTTAGCAATTGAGGGCACCTCGTAAGGTGTCGTTCACTTCCAACCTCACTGCCAGTACATCCAGCATTTACAGAAGCTCATACAAATGCAATGAACAACTACTACACAAGTAATCACACAAGTACCCACAGACAAGTAGGGTAGACTGGGTACGGTTGTAACATTTTTGCGTTAATCGTTCGTACAAGTGACATTTATAGGACTAACAACATAATAAACGTTTGAAATAAATCCGTATACATCTGTCTTCAAAAAGACATAACAATTAGATAGTTAAAGTCAGTAGTTTCCAGACAGTTACCATTAACTGAAATGTCGGCTACTGTTACAACTGACCCCCATACCAGGGGCGGTTGTAACAGTGAGGGGGGTCAATTGTAACACACTCAAATAAAGTACAGTGAATGCGTTTCAATCACTTTTATTGCTTATAAATGACAATCAAGTACTTACGTATTACTTAAGATTAATATGGCACCATTTAAGGAACATTAATTTGTAATCAGTCGTTTTAATCAGTCTATGACATTTTGATTTTTAAACAAGTACAACTTCTAATTAAACTAATTAAATGATATTTTAAACAAAAAATAATAATGACAGTATTTAATCAGATTCACTGCAATTATGACAGATGTAATATCTATTACCGTCGGTACAATCAATGTGTGACCAAAGACGACAGGTCCCTTGGCATTGTACCCATTTTTCACCTGATCTACTATCTGAGAAGGCTTCTAAGCAAACCAGGCAATAATACTCTTCTTCTTCTGATGATGCAGGTGGTGTGTTAGCTTTCTTTCTTGCTTTTCCCTTTCCTTTACCTTTGTGTTTCATACCAGTCGATGATTCTAATACTTTTTTCTTCACTTGTTTATCTTTCAATCTTTTCTGTCGCTCTTCATACTCCTTTCTAACAGCTTCCTTTTCAGGGGTGTCTGTGTAAATAGCAGATTTTTTAGTTTTTCGACCCCTATTTGCAGTTTTCCTAGGGGCAGCTTTTGGGTAGGGCCGTATTGCCTCTGGTGAAAATATTGTTTGACGGCTCGTAGACGGCTTAGGCGATGGTTGCTGATCAGGTATTTGATGGCTCGTAGACGGCTTAGGCGATGGTTGCTGATCAGGTATTTGTCTTGGTGGTGTAGTAGTCGCTAGGCCGTCAATGTTTTCAGGAATATGAATTTCAGCGTTTTGTATTGAAGCTTCTAGGCTGGCTGAAGCCTCGTTCAACAACGAAGGTGATAGCGGTGGTGTTTCATCGTTAGGAGCCGATACAGGAATGTTCTGATCCATAATCACTTCTTCTATATTGTTTGGGTTTGGCCTGTCTGTCACAAATGAAGGCGAAAAGTCAATATCTTGATATATGTCACGGTTGAAAGGGTATATTCCTGTCTTTCGAAAACCAGCCTGAATATTTGATTGGGTCAGAGCAAGTGGCATTGCGGTTGTCGTAATACCGGGTATGTCGTAAATGGTCATAGTTCTTCCTGGATTATTTCGCATCCAGGCGTCACAGGCTGTATTGAAGGCTTTTTTCAAAGGTCCGTTACACAGATCGATCCAGGGGCTGGAGTTTGTGTGAGCAGTGGGGTGGAAACGATAATAGAACTATTCCATTTTCTTTACAGAAATCTAGAGAATTTATGTGTATATGGGATGAGTGGTTGTCCAAAACTAGCAAAACTTTGTGTGAAGGAGACGCATTTGTATGTTTTTTGAAATGTTTTAAGAAAATTAAGAACGTGTCATCTTGCATCCAGCCCGATGGATTGCCTGTTCCAATGGAACCCACAGGTCCATCCCTGATGAAATGTTCTTGATATCGTATGCGAGGGAATACGAACATGGGGGGAATAGCATTGCCCAACGCGTTTGCCGCAAAAGCCAATGTCACCAATGTGCCTCGCTCAGCTGAGGTAATGGCTCCTACTTGCCTTGTGCCACGTCTAGCCACGACCCTGTCGGGTTTTTGCACGGTGGTCACGCCGGTTTCATCGACATTATATATGTCTTGAGGTTCGAAATGATCACGGTCCATAACAATTTGTAGATTATTATAAAAGGTATCAACATTAGTCCTGTTGAAACTGGTCGCTCTGGACAAGCTTGTAGCTTGAGCTGCGCGCACAGATAGCTCAGGGTTCCTCTTCATGAAGGATCGAAACCACTCCTCCCCAGCCCTTTCGTTTTCAACCCAAGTAGGAGGAATCTGCAAGTTGTATTTTATAGCAAGTTCATACGCCAACTTTCTTACCTCTTTTGTAGAAGGTCCGAAGTATATATCTGCAGAACGAGTCAGGTATTTGGCAAGCTGTCGTTCTTGGTCTTCTGTAAAAACTTTGTTATGCGCTCTAAATCCCATTGTTACATTTTCCAACTCCACATTACTTTCGTTCGCTGTATCTCTCTTTCGTTTGTACCGTAGCAGGGAGACATAGTTAATACCATGAGTATCTGCCGCTTGTCTCAAAGAAACTCCAGTTTTAAGATCATTGTAAGCATCTCTATATCGGAATATCTCGATTTCTCCTCTTGAAGTCTTTCTTACGCGTTTTCTAGGCATCTGCAATGCAAAATAAAAAAATAATTAATGTTACAACCGTACCCACAAAAAGTGTTACAATTGTACCCACCCTTCCCTTTTGCCAATAAAACGATCTCAGTATCAATTCAAATTAACCTACAAAAAAAAAGAATATCCTGTATTTGAAACTCTAAAGTCTAATAATCATAAATAAGAACGAGCAAAACTTAGAACACTATAATAACAATAAAATTGAGGAAAGAAATCGATCAAAAATACTTACTTTTGCTTGACAAAACACAATAGACCACTCTGTACACGTATACAGCGCGCGGACTGCGACGCAACACTGGTGAAGTGGTGATCATGTCCGAACACGTAAGCCGCGTGTCTTTCCCCTTGTACCCCTCCCCGCACGGTGAATATTTCTGCCAATATTTGAATTGTTACAACCGTACCCCGTTACAACCGTACCCAGTCTACCCTACTATAAAAATATTGGCTGAAAGTGACATATTCTGTTCCTTGATTTAAAACAAGAATTTGAGCAGTGTAGTTCTTTATCCCACTTATGATGTCGCAGACAGCGACGGCAGAGCGGTAGGGTCGACAGCATCTTGGTGTAGTGGTACGGGTTAGATTACATAGGTGAGTTTTGAATTAAAGCACGACGTGTAGATATACCCTCCAGTCTTGACAATCACAATTTAAATAGGCAAACCGACAGTTTCGGTTTGGAGAAGTGCCTTGGTCCGCGTCTCGATGCAAAGTGCCCGTTCGACGAACCCCACTTTCCAAAGCGACCCCGTCCATGTGCCGCCATCACAAAATGACGTCACAAGCGTTTGCCCCTGTACTACGTAAATCAAATGAGCAACTTTTCTTCAAATAATTTCTACGATCTCCGACATGTATATTAATTTTAATATGATATGGGTGTTAATTCCGTGGTGGATTGGGGTGCTGGTTACGAAAATGCCATCTAAATAACTTAAATCTGTCTCGAGTTGTTCCCTTAGTAAAAGTAGCAAATTAATTAAATAAAATACAGCTATCAATGTTGATCTGCAATAAATAAATAATTTCATAAATATTGTTTATTTGTGAGAACTCTGGCCGATGCGTTACTGTCTAGACGATCTCGGCATTTTACACGAGATCAAAGGCGTCGACCTACTGTATGATTTTTATACTGTGGTATTACTAAGACAAAACCGTTTCGCTGCGGGAAAACAACCATTAAAATTCCACGCTGTTATAGATCCGTAAATGTATTGTTTATAGGTATCGATAACTGGTTCGACTAAAGCCTACAAAGCCGGGCTAAACTTAAAAAAGTATATACTATTTCGCAAACGTAGGTAACTTAATACATGTGTGGTAGGTAATACATGCGCGGGCGAAAGGGGGCATGGCTCGCGGTACATGGTCGCATTGCTCATAATAATACCGACAAAATGGTGTTGTCACTTTTTTTAAAATTATCAATATTTGGGGAAGTTGGAATTAATTTACGGAAAAAAAAGATTATTTCAAAATTCATTAGTATTGTTACTATGATGATTATGTAAAATTTAATATTTTATTTGGTCATGTGTTTACCTAACCTTTATTATCCTTACTAATGGGTCAGACGGGGTTTTCTAAAGACATTAAAATTACTTTGGGGTTTTCTTTACATATTGTATATTATGAATATAGGTTGGACTTCCAAAAAATTGCTATTTGAAAAATAAACTAAATTAAAACAAGTTTTGTAAACAGTAACAACTTTATTCAACAGTAAATATTCTTATGAAGTCAAACCATAAATTAAATTATGACAAATATCCCTTATCTTGGCACTTCCAAGGCATTCTCCATCCTTATAAAAAACTCCAAATTGTCCTTCTGTGAGTGCCCTTAATTTATTTTCTAATATTATAGTAAGTCCTTTGGTGTTTTTGACCAGTCTACAGGCCGTGAAAGGTTTAGTGTGTTGAAATCTAAAGTGGCAATTCAATACATGATCATTGGCTAATTGTGCTGGTTCACTGTGAATCCAGTGAGGAGGGCCTGTAAAGCAAATGTTATTCCACAGTGCAGGATGCTTGGTGCCAGATACCTGAAAAAAAGATGTGTCTATAAAAATAAAGACAGCTTGGCAGAATTTGTTGAAGACCTTTGCCTAGTGTAATTGGACACTGTAGAGTGTAGAGCCACGTAAATTTTTTTTTTTTTGAGAATGTATTTTGGAAATACTTTGGGAGTAAATGAAACCATGACATGCAAGAATGGATTAAGAAAATGTGTTGCACCCACTCAAGTAACATAGGACAAGGTCAGAAAGATGATGTTAGAAAATTTTGAATGAAAGTGGCCACATAATAGGTCATTGACCAATGGTATACACATAAATTTCCAATCCATACTAGGCCTGTGTGTCCAGTAGTGGGAACATTATAGGCTGATTATCATAGCCACATAACATACCACATAAATATTGTTTGTCTCCAAATCTTTCTTGAATATGAAGTAAGCTTCTTTGTGGCTAGGAATACAGCATCTCTGGCCCACAGTCCATTTGTGAAGCCCTCCATGTTCACCCACCACTTGTCCTGTGTCTACATCTATGAAAGTGCCTTTTTTTGTTTCAATGTACTGTAAAATAAAATGAAGTCATTGCTACAAACACATTTTAAATTTTATATCTATTAGTATAATTTTTTATAGTTTGTTTCACTTATTTTCGTCCTCCGTGGTGCAGCGGTCAACACGCCTGCCTGCGACATGGAGGCCCCGGGTTTGATCCTGGCCAGGTCATGATGGGAAACAATCTTTTCCTGATTGGTCTGGGTCTTAGATGTCTATCTATACATATATGTCATCATCATCATCCCAGCGTTAATCCCAATTGCATCCGAAGCCTTTTTCAGCTTTGGAGTCTGGGGTCCGCTTTACCAGTCCAACTGCTGATATGGCTAAACTTCGACATTTTCCGTGAAGCGACTGCCATCTGATCTCCACAACCCGAAGGCGACATCGAAGCATTGCATTTCGACCAATTGTTGGACTTTGAAGGGGTCCAACAACCCGTAACAACTGCCACTAGATGTTCGTATGGCAACCGGGACCAACGGCTTAACGTGCTTTCCGAGGCACGACCAGACCAGTGCAAATATTCATATTCATGCATACAAATACTTGCACTGTGCGGGGATCGAACCCGCGCCACCTTGCGCACCTTGCATCTATATATGTATCTATTATAAAATATACACTGGTCATCACAAAAATCGGCCTACCCTGTTTTTTCACTATTGCTCTTTACAATTTCAAAGATAAACATTTAGAACTATCTTTTGATTATGTCTAGGGTCCAATAAGATCTTTGACATTTGATTCGGATAAATGTTTATGAATATGAGGCTACTTAATAAACTTCTTTAAATGAAACCCTGCCCAGTGCCTTTGATTTTTTGTTATTATTATTGAGCTTTATTGATTATCATTGTAATGCGGATTAAATTAACCTAAAATAATTGGTACTACTGAAGCTGAAGCGGTTCAAGTTGCGGCTTTGCTGCGAGCGGGTTTCAGTCAATATGTTGCCGCTCGTCAACTACATCTCAGTCAATCTGCTGTTCGGAGAGTTTACCAGAGCTTTCAAGAGATTGCATCTGTACTTACTTCTTCAATAAAATCCTGAAACTTATTTTTGCCAATGAAGCATATTCCTGTACTATCCTTTTTGTTGGCTACATTTAACAGGCCTTCAGTTTTAGCTATCTCTCTGACTTCCTTCTTCAGTAACCGGGCTACAGGAAACATACATTTTCTGAGAGAAAATTGCTTTACTTGTGATAGGAAAAATGTTTGGTCTTTGTGCTTATCAGTTGGCTGTAGCAGTCTAACTCCTGAAAATTAGTATGATTTTTTAAATTCATTGTGCATAAATTTACTTCAATTCATACTTTGTTGACCAAAAGTATACCTTCATTTTCATTATACTTTTCCAAAAACGGGCCAAATGATGTATTTGCATAGTGACCAGTAGCAATAGCATCAATTCCTAAATTGTTCCTGCAATGTTGGAAAAAGCTATCAAATTTAATATATCTATTGCATAATATATCTGGGTTGGGTGTTAGACCCGTCTCATACTCTTTAAGTAGTACAGTGAATACATCGTTCCAATATTCTTTTATAAAGTGGACTCTATGCAAGGGAATATCGAGCTTACGACACACGTATGTTGCATCTTCAAAATCTCTTTCATCTGAACAAAATCCGGCTTCATAGTTGTTATCCCAATTTCTCATAAACACGCCTTCTACGTGGTACCCTGTAAGTATTATCAGTAGTCAAAAATCGTTGTAACTTTGAGGACAAAAGCATAACACAAAATATTACATGCTGCGCTTTGAAATTACCAGCTCGTTTGAGAAGAAGTGCAGCCACGGCACTATCGACACCTCCAGAGATCCCCAATGCAACTTTTTTAAACATTATGAATGTTTACTTTTACAGTATTCGTACATCAATAATATTACATTTTTGTGATTACTTGAACCTCCAAAGCAAAGAGTAAAGTAGAGTAGGTATAACAACGCAACGCAATAACAAACAAGTGATTATAAGCCCCGCACGATGATATTGCGATGGAACCTTGTCACAATAACAGCTTTGTGACGTCATCTGTCACACAAAAGGACAGCTAGCAAAAGAATGTTTAACGCAAAATTAATATTAGGGTTAAGGGTTTATTTGTATTTTATAATTTTATTATACATACACTCTTTATACCTACTCACCCATATTCTGACAAATAAACTGTAAAAATTTCAAGGAAATAATTCTTGTAGACGTAAGAAAAATATACTTATTCGTATATCTTTCTTACATGTATACTAATTTTTTCTAACTACATTTCTGTTAATTTGCGAGCGGGAATAGAACCAGAGTCCACTGTGTAGCAGTCATGTGTTAATTAATTACTACCTACATCTTTATAAATAAAACCAGGATAGAATGAAAAAAAAAAATGTTTATTTATAATTCAATATAATCTTACCCTTACCTTATCTTATTTATTCAATTCCACTCATATAGTCTTCCGAATCAGAACTGCTTTCTGTGTCTGTCGTTTCCGATTCACTGTCGTCTGCCGTATTTATGACAAATAACTCGTCAGTTATTAGATCTTTATTCCAATATTTCCTCTTCAAGCCGTTTAACATGATTGATTGAGTTATTGACGCCAACGCCTGCAACGTCAGATCTTCAATGCGACTTTCCAACTGCTCCACATTCTTTTCTGAGATCCTCATCTTTACCAGGTTCCAGATGCACTCAATGAGGTTGCGGTCGCAGTTGTAGGGTGGTAATCTAACGACCTCATGGCCATTGCCAGCTAATAAATTGTCAATTTTATAATTTTTCGGCGGTCTGTGCCGTTTAATTAATAAATACAGTTTAGGTTTTGTACTCTCAGATTATAGAACAAACCTAACCAAACCTTTTGTTCTATAATCTGAGTTTGTACTGTTGTTGGGAAAGTCGATGTTGTGAGCTTGTAGTCACTCAACCATCAACTGTTTTTTATTGTTCATACTTGGTGGCCTATTCTCTTCCCTACTGTGATAAGGGGCGTTGTCCATCACAATTATGGACTTGCGTGGTAATTTGGGTACTAATTTTTCTGTAAGCCACTTGGTGAAATTCTCAGCATTCATTTGATCATGGTAATCCCCCGTTTTGGTGTCTGCTTTAAACATTAATAGGGCATTGTCAAGTGTCAACAAAACTGCTTTCACTTCCCGCGTGAACTATTATCCATCAACGGCCAGGGCTGTCGTTCCGTCTCACTCCAACATCGGTTACTGTTTGCCAACATTTTTTTATCGTGTAGTGTGCGTGTATCCACCTTTCGTCGAAATAAATAACGAGTCTTTTGTTATTACAAAGCGAGTCATTTTCTTTCATACGTCGTAAATATTTAGCCCTCCACGCTTGAATTTGGGGTCTTTCAATTATAGCCAATCTTTTTGGTAGCATCGTTTAAATTGGTAGCCTAAATCACATTTAATTATTTTTCTTAATGTAGTTTCACTACCAGTATAATTAAGGTCTACTTTGAAGACTTTGCGCATTGTGGGTATTTCTCTCCTCACCACATCACAGGAAAATCCGTCGAAATATTCCTTCTTTTGTCGTTTTCCTTTAGTAGGAGTTCTCATTTTGCTGGCTGTTGCTGGCTCATGCTCTCGTCGCAATTTCGTCACAGTATTTTTTGCAACGCCTGTGGTACGTGCCACACGCTTCGTGACTTTCGTAAAATTTTGCCAAATATTTTTAATAACTATTAGCAGTTGCTTTGGTATTAAAATTTCCTCAGTAGTGTCCGAAGCACTTTTTAAAGCACGGTTTATAATTTCAAGAACTAACTTACAGTCCTCTTTCTCTTTAACAAAATAATTGTCCACTTTAATTATAATTTCACGAGCACGACTGTTAATTAATTTCTTACTCATTTTAACGAGTAACAGCTAACAAAACTAAACAACAAAACTCAAAAACAGCAATAAAACAGGATAACAAAAACAAAAAGCTAACAAAAATATTCGATGTGCGTAAGTGGCTAAGCGCGGACTGAACATGCGAACGGTACCGACGGTGCGAGTTCGCCTACGTCATCAAGATGGCCGCCAGTCGCAATATCATCGTGCGGGGCTTATACTGATTACTTGCTCTGTGCGCAATATTAGCTATTATCCTATGGCTATTATTTTCCCGTAATGCGGTACTGCTGTACGGATTACGGTAATGACAATGACATTGATTGTTTTTTTTTTTGTTTGTTTTGAACGTTCCATTTGGAACCGGCTATTCCAAAGAGTTTATTATTAATAGGGTAATAAGGCTAGTCAGAGACCATGCTGCCATGTCTTTAGAAGATTGATTGATATGATAATTTTTCGATTGATAATTAATTGTAGAGATAGAGACACCTCAGACGACCAATTTGACAGAATATAAGTACGGAACGGAAACTTTGTTTGCAAGCAAATTGAAAATATTGAAATAGGAAGTGACAAAAGTTGCTGCGTGTGTATATACCATACCAATATACCTAGCAAAGGACACGATTGTTTCAGTAGCTCTCAATCATTTTGTGATAAACGGTGTAGTTGCCAGCCTCATTAATAGGTAATACTGAATAGATTTTATAATCTGTCAATCTGTGACACCCTCAGAGTCGACTGAAGGACTTGTATCCATGGTCATGAAATAAATTAAAAAAAAAGACACCCTCAGCAGGGTTGCCAACTGTACGAGGTTCCTCGTACAAATACGAGATTTGTGGTCCGTACGAGGTACGAGGACGCTATCAACCTCGTACAATAATGTACGAGATTTTCATATCATTAGAGATAGTTCCAAATGATACGGTACGGCTACGTCGGTATAGCTACATAACTCCGGTGTACGAGCTCCTACTTTTAGTTCCACTTTGACGAATGAGCTTTTTTGTTTTTTTTTTAGACGTTATTTTCTTTCCGGTGTCCCTCCCTGTTGACGACTAGTACTACATCCACTTTTGACGAATGAGCTTTTTTTTTTTTAAACGTGTTTCCGTACTGCAGTACTACTACGAGGTTTGAAAGTCAATATACGAGATTTTGAGGTACACATGTACGAGGATCTTTGTTTTTGGTTGGCAACCCTGACCCTCAGTGATTTGACAAGATTGTTTGTTGAATGAAGTTTGCTTGCACTGTAACGTAGGTTATTCTTGCGGTTTATAAAAGTTTTTGGATATAATTATTCACCAAAATGTCGAACATTAATTTGCAATGCTTACTAGGAATACAGTGCAATGATTTCGTAATGATAGCAGCGGATCAGAGCACTAGCCACAGTATTATGGTGATGAAAGACGGTGAGTTAGCGGTTTTTGATCACGGATTAAAGAATATTTTGCAATGTTCCTGGATTAATAAGTATATTTCTAATTGTATCTAGATGAGGTTAAGATTCACAAGATATCTGACAAACTGATAATGGGCGTGATTGGCGACCAGGGTGACTCTACTCAATTCGCTGAATACATTGCCAAGAATATTCAACTGTACAAAATGCGCAATGGATACGAGCTAGGGCCCACTGCGGCCGCCAATTTCACACGCAGGAATCTCGCCGAGTATCTAAGAAGCAGCGTATGTATAAATAAAACAATATCCTGTTATTCTTTAGACAAGTTAAATGAGAGCTTTCTCATAACAGCAGCAGAAATTGTCTTTATGTAGATAGAATTTTAAATTGTACAACTTATACTTATGTGGAATAAAATAAAATTGAAATGTTTCAGACACCCTACTTTGTGAATGTGTTGATGGCTGGTTATGACAAGGAGAATGGCCCGGAGCTATACTTCATGGATTACCTGGCGTCCAGTGTGAAAGTACCTTTTGCTTGTCATGGTTATGGCGGTTACCTCAGTTTGAGTATCATGGACCGCTACCACAAGAAAGGTAAACTCATGTAGTCCACATGATCTTATATTATTTTCTAGAGAAGTAGGCATTTTGTTGTGTGTTGCAATTATGATACTTGCTTACATTGCATATTGGATTGCAGGGAAATTGACATGCAACTTGTTAGCATGTATTCAGTACATGGTTCTAAACCTGCATTGAAATTATTTGTTAGGTTTTAAAATGTTCTGTACATAAATGTATGGAATGTTTTGAATGTGTAGATATTGCACTCTTTCTGAAACAAGCATTTTTTTATAACCTGCAAGAAATTTCTACACTACATGGATGTCTAGAATCAAATTTAGAATTCATGGATTATGATTTCAATGTATGGATGACAGCAGGTTAACCTACCCAAAATTGACAAATATTTCCAATAACCTTGAGCCTTAGTGCTTTAGAGATAAAGTTGAAAATCTAATAAAGAAATCTGACTGATTGTAATATGTTGATGTGCTTTTGTCTGTGAATAAAAAATAATCTTCCCTCCCCTCAATGATTACTCCTTTTCAGTAATTCTATATTTTCTCATTACAATATTAAATAATATTTTATTATATGATAATTATTTTTCCATTTCATTGTACTTAAATGAAGTAGAAATAAATTACTAAGATTGTCTCAGTTCTCAACCACCATTTTCAGATGCCACTGAAGAGGAAGCTTATGAGATATTGAAGATGTGTGTAAGGGAGGTCCATAGGAGATTGTTTGTCAGCCTGCCCAACTTCCAAGTGACCGTTGTCAATAGGGAGGGTATCAAAACACTGCCTGTGATTAACTCAGCACTGTTGAAGTAATTTTTTTAATAAAGTAATATTTTCATCATAATTGTTTTTTTTTTTAATCAGGCAGCTTAGAGCCTATATACATTTCTCCCTGATGGAGTGCACCTGCAAACTTGGAATACAGACTAGGCATGCTAGCGGGCACAAAATTGCATAGTAGGAAAGAAGTCCATGAACAAGGTTATAAATTGCTTCTTGCAAGAGGCGACATCCTACGCACTCTCGCGCTTGGACATGGACAGCCACAAAAGGGAATAGGCCAAAGAGTACAACAGTCAACATAGGGTAGTCTAACAATATAGAGTTTTAAGAGTAGGTATATTTAAATACGTGACACGACGATAATATCGCTATGCTTGTCTCCCTCGTAAAACTGCACCTTAGAGCAAATATTTCAATGTTTCGAATATGCCAATTCCAAAAGGTCATCGTTAAATTATTTTGCACATTTAGTTACAAGTGTACGAGTTTCCATCCTGTATAGGTACATTATTTTTAGTTTATGCGAAACCTGAAACACGTGTCCAGTTTTTTAAAACCACTAAGTTATGAGCTTGCTATTCTACTTGGTTTTTCCAACAAAAATATGGTCAAAGATCCGTATAGGCGGGCTAGCACGGGCGTTGACCTCTGGCGTCAGCTGGGATCTATCGTAACCGCTCGGTAACCACTGCGGTCTCACTCTAAGGTGCGTATTCCAGAATGAAACTCAAGCATTGATCTCTGCTTAAACATTACTTAAAATTAGTTGCAACCAATCAAATGGCTTGAAACGAGACTTAAGTAAAGCTTGAGTTTTGAGTGAAGTTCTTTAATACGGACCTAAATGTATTTGGGAAAATTATAACAAGGTGTAAAAATGATTGGAAACGATTCAGTTGCTTATTCTGAACAAACTGTATTCAGGTTTCGCATAAACAAACAATATAGTCCAAGATCCCAGAGCGATCAGACGTAACTTATTTTCACATGGATGAAACCTTAGGTTCGTAGTAGTGCCTCATGTACTTAGAATACCTGTGTGTTTGTGGAACTTGCCGAGTGACACCTGGGCAGGTACCAGGTGAGAAAGGTAACTAAAAATTAGAGTTATTTTACTTAAATTCTGATGGCTGATATTTATATATATTATGTATAATATTATACTAAACTAGTATCATAAAGTGTCAGACACTTTTCATGGACCAAAACTTTTGTCAGACGCTTTAAAGCTCCATAAAAAATAAATGAACTCTACTAATTTTCACATGTCTGACTTTTACATATGTTACTGAGGTAACTACTACAAAGTTATATTTCATCAGTCAGACAAATTTGACTGACCAAACATCCCTTAAGACAAAAATTATTCGACTGGGAGTGCGTCTTTTTCCGTCTTCCATGGTTTTTTCACTATCACAAATTACTTAATATGAGTAAAAAACAGGGTTTGAATATATATCGTTCGATTATATATATACGAATATAAATTCAAAATATCGGATATTTATGATATACATATATCCAATATATATCCAAAATCGGATATATATCCGATATTTATATCCATTTTTTAAGACTGCCATTTTATTATCTTATTACTACCTATACGATTGCCACAGGTACATGACAGTTTATTATTCCGAATTTATTACAATATAAAAACAACATATTTTTAGTTTTTATTCAACAAAATAAACATAAAATCTTATAGTTCACCAAAATCAACTAAAAATAACTATCTTTTTCTGAGAAAACAAAGTCTATAAATATTAGGGAAACAAAATTAAAATATCTTAAAAATCCTAATATTTGTACTTAGTCGAGTTATAATCAAATAACAAATTAGTCTTTTTCTAGTCAGCTAGAACTGTCAAATCGCCTGTTGACATTCTTAAAGGATTAACACTACACTTCACTTATAAGGAGTAGGGATGTTTGCAGATGATAGAATTGAAAATTATTTTGGCTCTTTTAAGTTACACTATTACTATTGATTGCAGAACCCTATAGAATATGCCAGCAGCGCGTCGGTAAAAGCACTTAGATGCAACATACTATAAATTTTGATATATATCACAAAAAATGGTTTGATATTTATATCAGATATAATTATATCGGATATATATCATGAAATATATCAATTGATATATATCCTTCGATCCCTGGTAAAAAAATACACGGCTTAAACAAAAAAAACATGTGCTCTTTACGGATCTAAACTCTATACTACTACGTGACACGTAGGGTTGCCAGACCGCCGGGAAATCCGGGAATGTCCCGGAATCTTGCCTCTTGTCCCGGAATGAGCGGTAATTGTCCCGGATTTTAAAAAGTTATTAATTTTGTAAGAGTTGTTAGAGAAAGATTTCACGAGTATCCGGATTTGGACGTTATTTTTCCGACTGTCCCGGATTTGATGATTTCGTGATTTTCGAATGACCTTTTTTTTTTAAGCTTTCTTTTTCCGAGTGTCCCTGTCTGTGTAGGACTGTCCCGGATTTGATTTCGACTTTCCGAGTGTCTTTCTCGACGACTGTCCCGGATTTGGTAACTTCCTATCTGGCAACCCTAGTGACACGTACTAGGCACATACACACACACAGTAGAGTGGAGCATATGGTAAGTTTATGAAGGGGAACCGAGTTGCTATGGACATCTCACTCGCTGTTCAATGCATGCACAGTGCTTACGCGCTCGCACTCCCAGTCGAATAATTTTTGTCTTAAGGGATGTTTGGTCAGTCAAATTTGTCTGACTGATGAAATATAACTTTGTAGTAGTTACCTCAGTAACATATATAAAAGTCAGACATGTGAAAATAAGTAAAGTTCATTTATTTTTTATGGAGCTTTAAAGCGTCTGACAAAAGTTTTGGTCCATGAAAAATGTCTGACACTTTATGATACTAGTTTAGTATAATATTATACATAATATATATAAATATCAGCCATGAGAATTTAAGTAAAATAACTCTAATTTTTAGTTGCCTTTCTCACCTGGTACCTGCCCAGGTGTCACTCGGCAAGTTCCACAAACACACAGGTATTCTAAGTACATGAGGCACTACTACGAACCTAAGGTTTCATCCATGTGAAAATAAGTTACGTCTGATCGCTCTGGGATCTTACTCTAATAACGTTGTATAGTTGAATTTTATTGGGAACCCTTTTTTCTTCTTCTTCTTCCTCAGCCTATAGATGTCCACTGCTGGACAAAGGCCTCCCCCAAGGCTTTCCACGCTGACCGGTCTTGTGCTTCCCGCGACCTTCACCAGGTCATCGGTCCACCTTGTTGGGGGTCTTCCAGTACGTGGCCGCCACTCCAGAACCTTACTGACCCATCGGCCATCGGTTCTACGAGCAATGTGCCCTGCCCACTGCCACTTAAGTTTAGCGACTCGCACTGCTATGTCGGTGACTTTGGTTCTTCTGCGGATCCCATTTCTGATTCGATCACACAGAGAAATTGGGAACCCATTATACAATTATTATTTATCTAGTCAGTGGCGAAGGGCAGGCGTTTTGGGGAGACTGTCGTAGTAATATTGATGTTCAAAAAGTGTTGATATTCAGTCTAATTTGAAAAAATGACTTTTGATTTGTTTTTGAGTCAAACAAAATACGAATCAATCCATAGTGAATAAATAAAAAATTAAATACTCTTAAAATGTATTTTTATTTAATTAAAAACGAATTCTTTGCTTAGTCTAAAAATAATGGATAATTTATGTTCACAATTTATTTATCCTCCAGCCTTGCTTCGTTCGGGGCTAGAGGCCATCGTGTCCTGGTTGTCCAATTGTGAACTATTTGGGTTTTCGCCATCACCCATGTTGTCACCTTCATTGTCTGATGCCTCTGTAAAAGATATTTAAAATATTACGACAGTATACAGCAAATGTAAAAGTCGCAATCGAAAAATTGCAATTTTTAAGGTGCAGTATTAATTTTCTTTTTGTTAAATAGGTAATCGTAGGGCTGTTCTCTACAATTCCACATTAATGTATTTTGCATTTTGTGTACGGATGGAAAATTATTACTCGATCCACCCTAGGTGGGGCAGGCCACCAAACAATCAAGCTTTCTAAGTAAAACAATATAAATAAATGAACAAGGCATTTTACTTGAACTAGATTGCGCCATACTAACCAATAGGGTATAGTTAACAAATAATATTAGAATTACCCTTCTTATCTGCTGGCATATCTTCAGTTCTATTGGCAACTTGGAAGTGGTACTCCAACTCGTCAAAATCAAAGACCTGGTCTGTTGGTAGCAGACATGGTAAATATGCTGGGAATGTGGGTTTGCAGGCTATTACTGAAAAAAAAAAATGTAAATCATATCACTTCGAGCTTGAAATATTTTATAATTTTTATGTTATTTTTTGTTTATGTAAAACCTGAATATAGTTTGTTCAGAATAAGCAATTTATTCAATTCCAATCATTTTTACACCATGTTATGTTTTTTCCCAAATACATACAGAAATTGTTACTTTTTAGATACCATACCGAGCGCGCGCACGCAGCTTTACGATACATCATAGTACTCGCGCGCGGAATAGCTGACCCCAGAGGTCAACGCCCCGCGCTCGCCTGCACGAGCGGCCCTTTGACCATATTTTGTTGGGACAACCAAGTGGAATAGCATGTCCATAATTTTGTGGTTTTTCATTATATCTTTTTTAAATTTTGTACATAGGTTCTTTACTTAAAAATACTGGTCACGGGTTTCGCATAAACAAAAAATAATGTTGTATTTACTTACACACACATGATCAATGTCTAGGGATTATTACATAAAAGACTTCTAAACTTAAAACTATTTACAGTATTAAAAAAAACTGTACCTATACAGGGAAATTTACTTTAGAGTGCGCAAAAAAAAAAATGGGTGGCTCAGAATCAATAACGGAACAAATCTGCATTATTAGTTTAAAATAAAAAATAATGTTTTTATCCGCCCTAAAATCAGCAAATGATAGACACCAATTATTCATATCAATATCGTAGTATTAGCATAAGGCCGCGTAGTGAACATGCGGGCGGCGCGGGCGCGCGGGGGTCCTGTGATGTGCCCGCCGTCCCCACTCCGCCGAACATGAATGGGACCACGTGCGGTGACCATAACATCGAATTCATAATAAATATCTTTCGTTATCAATAACTATTTTTTTTTTTGTACTAAAACATATCAAAGTAATAATATTGTTATCTATAAAACTTATTTAGCTATAAGTTGACAAAGTTTTCGCCAACCCGCATTGAGCAAGCGTGGTGATTACGCTCAATCCTTCTCTGTATGAGAGGAGACCTGTGCCCAGCAGTGGGACGATAAAAAGGTCGATGATGATGATGACAAAGTTTGCGCACTGGATAAAATTTTATCCTGTATAAAATATGTATTTTCTTCTCCACCATCTTTTCCGAAATTAAAAAAATAAAAACTCATTTTGTAATAAAAGAATATTGACTACTGGAATTTGGCGGTCGGAAAAGTTAATTTATGTTACAATATAACTCACTGGTAAATTGTAATATAATTTTTTTGAAAAATTTTGAATAATTAGAAGCGATAAGGAACTTTCTTCAATCTAATTTAAACATGTGGTACATCAACATTTGATAAGGGGGAGCAGATTAGAGCTGTAGGCTTGTTGGAAGCTGACGCTATACAAAGAGTGGTTGCTGAAAGTCTGCAAATCGGGCAAAATGCCTCATCTTCAGGTTATGGTCATTTTATCGTGCTACAGGCGCTGTTGCTGCACAGCATTCAGACAGAAATCGCATCACCACTCCTAGATAGGACAGTTTTCTTCAAAATATCGCTAGGAGACAACCCAATATACGGCAATGCAAATGGTTCAAAGACTACAATCTGACCACCAAAGGTTGGTTAGTGTACGAAACAGACCACTTCCAATCCAGCTTTGCGGCGTGGCAATCGCGGGCGGAGACTACGGTGGGCTAATGAACATATTGCATGGAGTGATGAGCAATGGTCCATGGTGCTTTTTTCTGATGAGTCTCCGTTTGGATTTCATCCGGAGTTAAGAAGTTTAAGGGTTTGGCTAGTTCCTTGTAGACAAAGCCGTTTCCAACATCCACATGGAGGGACTATCATGGTATGGGAATTGGGATGATAATCATATGGGTGCACAAACCGATCTCATTTGTATAAGAAGGAACATGAATGCATTGAAATACCGCAAAGGGGTAATGGAACTTGTGATTATCCCATACAGAGTAAAAATGAGTCAGGACTTCCAATTGATGCACAATAATGTTCGTGCTCATACGGCTGAGCTGTGTGAGCTACGTATAGACAACAGCACATCAAGCTAATACAATCTGTCAGATTTTTCAACTTTATCTCTAAAGCATTAAGGACCAAGGTTGATTGGAAATATTTGACAGTTGGGGTAGCTTGATATAACTCACATACACAAACATCCAGACCCGGAACAACTACTTGTAGGTCATACCATGGGGTATCATCCCGTACAACAGACTCTCAGTTCTTATCAAAAGATAATAGATGGCAGCATAGGTTGCGGTCCAAAACTTAGGAACGATTTTAAACCTCTTATGTGCAGTTTGTAGCCTTTTTAATATTTTTAACTATTTGAATTTACTTATTTAATGCTACCCCGTATATTTACACGTATAAATAACGTAATTAAACAAAACGGTAAAATGGGCTCAGTACTGACAATGATTTTTATATTCGACGCCTGGCGCTCGCCCCGAGTGCACGTCTTCCCCCGCTCTGCTACGTGTCGTGCCTAGAGATGGGCATTTACCCGGTAAATACCCGAACTTTGGGTAAATACCCATTTATACCTATTTTTACCCACTCAATTTTAATTTTTACCGGGTAAAAATTATAATCAGTTTAATTTAGGGTAGATTCGTAGTTACATCGTTATTATTATCGCAGATCATATTTTGATCAAGTTACAACCTTACACTGACCAGTAAATTGCAAAAAAATCCAGAAAATCTGAATTACACGGGCTGCCACTACGGAACTACCATTTTTTGTTCTGGATGGGAAATCGTCAAATGACCTCTAAATGACTAAAACCCACCCGTGTTCCTTCACTTGCCTGTGCGCCAGGGCCACGGTTTCTTTTTAAACAACCCGAAATCGTTTTTTTTTTTGTTTCCGGGGTGGAAAATCCTCATGCGATGTCCGCCGCCCTGGGGCGGGCGACGGGTCTGTCAGACTCTTAATGATTAAAAACCACCCCAGTGTTTCATCTCACACCTATACCTGGGGTTGCGAGAACGAAAACTGCTTCCGCAGTCCTCCATTGATGCTGGCCCGCCACTGTGGGTCCGGTCCGGTGGGACAGGTCAGCCGCCCAATTCACACGCCGCTCCAACTGTCCCCTGTCCGGGTCAACCAGCGCGATAGCCTCAGCATACGTAAGCAACCAGGGAGGTGGATCGTGTATGCTGAGGCCTGTATGGGGACTGCATATGCTCTTTCTACATAGAAAGAGCATATGTAGAGGCGTGGTCTTCGATCTGTATCTATCCATGGTGAACCTTAGTCTTAATATAGGATCCATGGTTCCGTACCCTGGACGAAACCCATATTGACACTCCCGAGACAGCATACTCCTGCCGAATCTGAGAGTCTATAATCCTCTCAAAGATCTTCATGGTGTGTACCGAGCCCTTGCCTTTGAAGACTGGAGTAATAATACACAGTTCCCATTGGCTTGAAATTTTGCCGATCAGGAACACGCGGTTAAGAAGGTTAGTTAACATGCTCGCATTGCGAGGACCCATCGCCTTCCAGGCCTCAATGGGGGCTCTGTCAGTTCCGACAGCTTTCCGATTTGCCATGCGACGAAGAATCGTTTGTACTTCCTCGGGCGTTATCGGGGGCACTAATTCAAGATTTGGAATGAATTTCGGTGTCTGTACCTCTTGGTGCTGCTTATTCAGCAGCTCGTGGAAGCACGAGCGCCATCTCTCCTTCACCACGAGGTTTTTGCATAGCAGGTTGCCAGTAGGGTCTTTTACACAACGGCACTTGGATATATCCTATGCCGCTTTGACCCTGGAACATGCCAATTTTGAAAAGAACTTTTGCCCCTCAGATGATTCCTACTTCTCGTAAAGCGCTTGCAAGTGGTCTGGCCCTGGCTCTGGCTACAACTCTTTTATTGGCCGTTGTTTCCTTCTGCGGTGCGGCCGCCGTACCCAAAGCCGCCGTGAACACGCTTAAGCCCGTCACTCCTCTCACCCACATGACCGTTCAAATCACCACCCAGAACCACTCACCGGGATAACGGGATCCCGTGAAACAGTTTTTTTTTTATGATATAAACTAGCCCTTGACCGCAATCCCGCCCGATTGTAAGCAGTAATGCGATCGTTGATGGTAAAGCGCGCTAGTTTATTAAGAGCCTATTCACTCTAGCCTTGAAGACACTCAAATTGTAGTCCGACGGAAACACCGCCGCTGGCAAATTGTTCCAGTCCCGCAATGTACGCGGTATAAAGGAGAAGGCGAAACGCTTCGTCCGGATTGCAGTGGTGTCAACAACGTAAGGGTGGAAACTCGCCGCACGACGGGTCGTCCGATGGTGAAACGGAAATGGGGGAATTAAATCATGCAATTCCCTTGCACACTCACCAGAATGCATCCTATAGAAGACCGAAAGGCTGGCTACTCTACGCCTGTGCTCCAGGCTTTGGAGACCGTTTGGAGTTAAGTCTGGGTCGCCAATCAGCCTCTTCGCACGCCTCTCCACTGAATCCAAAGTAGCCAGGTGAAATTTCGCAGCACCGGCCCAAATGTGGCTGCAGTACTCCACACACGAGCGGACCTGTGCTTTGTACAACATTAGAAGCTGCCCCGGTGTGAAGTACCGCTGGACCTTTGCGATGACGCCAAGTTTTCTGGTAGCCACCCTGGCCTTGGACTCAATGAACCGCCCAAAGTTAAGGTTCGAGGAAATCTCTACTCCCAAAAGCTGAAGGCAGGTGCATTTTGTGCAGGTGACTTTTGGTGATATTTTTTTAAAGTACATTTTTATTTTTTATTAATACTGTATATTTTATGGTATCTAATTGTAACGTGCGTTTTGTTTGTGCGGAATAAAAATATTTCTTTCTTTCTTTTCATTCCAAGGATACATTCTGAAAAGTAGGAGCCAAGGTGAACGGGCTCCTTTTGGCGGTGAACAGACACGCCTGTGTTTTAGCGGCATTGAATGCTACAAGATTGGCTTTGCCCCATTCGGTGACTGCCTGTAGTGCAGCACTCGTACGCTCTACCATAGGGCTCTCTTTTGGACCGGATTGTTTCCTTACTAGCACGAGCTTCCGGCAGGTATCTCTCCACAACTGTGCTGTCATCTGTATACCCATGGATACTGGGCATCAGCAGATCGTTAATATGCAGATAGAACAGAGTTGCAGAGAGAACAGACCGCTGAGGAACGCGGGACATTGGTCGACATGGGCTCCGATGAGCATACGTCGACAACAACTCGGAGGAACCGTTCAGTCAGGAAGTAATTTACCCAGCCAGTCAGGTCAGCAGAAACGCCGTACACTGGAAGCTTACTCAAAAGGCCAGCGTGCCATACCCGGTCGAAGGCCTTCGAGACATCAAGGGAGACGGCAATCGCTTCCCCATTTTTCTCGAGGGCCTCGCCCCACAAGTGAGTGGCATACACTAGTAGGTCCCCAGTTGACCGATTGCGCCGAAAACCATACTGTCGGTCACTGAGGAGATCGTTACCTTCCAGGTAAGCCAAGACAAGTGAGTTCAATACACGCTCCATAATCTTGCAAAGTGTGAAGGTTACTGAAATCGGCCGCTAGTTGGTAGGATCAGTACGACAACCCTTTTTGGGCACGGGCTACACGTTGGTAAGCTTCCAGGACTTGGGCACTATACCAGTCCCAAATGAGAGGCACCTCTCAATGACAGGCGCCTCAATACAGGAGACAACTCGGGCCCACATGCCTTAAGAACAATCGCTGGTATACCATCTGGACCACTAGCCTTATTCACGTCCAGACGACACAGTGCTCTCAAGACCTCCTTGTTCCGAATGCGAACCTCCGGCATTGAAGTTTCGCAATGAGGTAAATTAGGTGGAGTAGCACTGCCAGTATCAAGACGCAAACTATGGGCAAAGAGAGATGCAAAGAGACCTGCTTTCTCTCTCGCCTTATGAGCCAGTGTTCCATCAGGCCTAACCAGCGGAGGCAGTTTGAGCCGACAGAAGATCGCCTCGACCGATTTGGCAAGGGACCAGAAAGATCTGCTACCGGATGGCTGCGCAGATAACTTGTTGCCAATATGGGTAATGCAGTCGAAGCCAGCCTTTTTAAGTGCCTTTTTGTAGGACTTGGCAGCACGGTTAAGGCTCCTTCCTCCTTCTTTGAGTTTAGATCCGGAGCTCTGCGGTCACGAGCGTCAACCTAGGTGAGAAATGCCGCGTGCTTACGCTGTTCAGCTTGGACACAATCGGCATTGAACCATGGGCGAGCTGAGCCACCGACGGGCACGTCGCTGAAGGGGTTAAAATACTCCATAGCTTGACGCACCACATCGGTTATAGCGTTCGCACAGCTCGACGGATTGTCAAAAGAGATGCAGACCTGCTGCCAAGGATAAGACGCAAAGAAGTGGCGCATCTCAACCCAATCTGCTGACTTGTATCGCCACAATCTCCGTTCACCACGAGAGTCGTGATCTGGTGGGGAGAAGGACGACACAGACTTCACCAGACTGTGGTCACAGTCACAGGGGACAGTCCTTCGAGCTGGCTCCAGAACAACATACTTTCGGCGTCACCACACCAGGAAAAGCGCAACGGAGAGTCAGACCACTCAGCTCCGAACGGAAAGCTGTCGTCAGCACCCCATCCGTAAGTCAGCGGCTGCACCGTCAGGCAGGTGGGGTTGGCTTTAGTCCAAAGATGGTGGTAGGACCCCAAAGCACTCCAGTACCTGATCGTAGTATTGATGACGAAGCCAATTAAATAACAACTCATTTTATACCCGGTATTTATTATAAATACCCGGTAAAAAAGGGTATTTTTTATTTTTTACCTATTTTACCCTTTTCTACCAATTTTTACCCACCCACCCATCTCTAGTCGTGTCTGCCACAGCGCCGCTCTCGCCGCCCTGCCGCTCGTGCCACGACCGCCGCGCTTGCTCGTGCCCCATCGCCGCGCTCTTTTGAACCGCTCCGCCGAGCTCGTTCGTGCCGCATCGCCGCGCTCTTGCTCGTGTCACGTGCGCCGTGCCTCTCGTGCCTCTCGGGTGTGTCAGTGCATTGTGATAGTGTCTACGCTGCTGCACCTGCCGAGCAGTGTATCGCCCTGCATCTAAAGCTGCAGCAACGCTATATCCTATTTCTACAGAATTGGTCAAAATCATACATCCTATTCCTAGCGGAATACTGGTCAAAACGTACAATAGTCGGTCGGATTGGCTCGCGAAAGTGAGTAAATCCCTCCGACTACAGGGTGAGTAGTCACTCCCCGCATCAACGCGCCCCACTCAAACCTAACGGTGCCAACGAAACTGGTGGCGTCGGTACTCCTGTCCGATCCTCGCGTGTGTGTGTGTGTCGTGTAGTGTCGTGTCGTGCACCGAAGCTGCTCGGCGCCGGACTTGTCAGGTAGGTACACACCTCCCTGACGATAGGACAGGGAAGGTTACACACCCTCCGGGCCTCCAACTCGGAGGACTAGGAGAATGGATAGCCCATCATCTTCCCTCGACCAGGCGCTACTAGCCCTGCTCAAGGAGGTCCTCCTAAAGGACCCAGATTTCATCGCCAAGTATGGCGATAAATTAGCTGCCCCAGCAGCCAGCCCCCGCCCCCCAGCCCGCCCTTGCTGAAACCGAGGTGTCCATGGACACCGAGGTATTCTCGGCAAAGCGCCCTATCCCCGACTCCTCGGATTCCTCCGAGGAGTCATCACCCTCGTCCCCGGACGATGAAGCCGACGGCTTCATCGTTGCCACGGGAAAGAGGAGGAGGAAGAAATCCTCCTCAAATCCGGCCCCCAAACTGGCGGCCGCTGCCTCCGCCAGCGGCTCACCCACCCCCGCCCCTGCCCCCTCAAACGCTGCCGCCCCCGCGCGCGCCGCCACATCCAACCCCGCCCGCTCAGCCCCCCGAGCTGCCGCCAAGATCCCTCCTCCCCCGCCTGTTTTCATACAGGACAAGGGGAAGTGGACTCAGATCTCAGCTTGGTGTGCCGAGCTAAAAATCGCCTTCACCAAGGCCCAGTCTACACAGACTGGTATCAAGGTGACAGTCCCGTCCTCTAAGGACTACCGAGAGCTGACCAAGCTCCTCCGTAATAGAGGTGTGGCCTTCCACACCTACTCCCTCCCGGAGGAGCGCCTCACCCGGGTTGTCATCCGCCGCGTGCCTAAGGAGTTAACCTCCGAAGACATTAAGGCGGACCTCATCTCACAGGATATCTCTGTGAAGGAAGTCCACCGCATGCACAAAGCACGCGGTAAGGTACCATATGATATGGTCCTAGTGATCTGCAACCCAGCAGAAGGATCCGCCCACCACCCTATCTTCCTAGTGAAGAGCGTCTGCTCTCTCACAGGAATCTCTATAGAGAAGCCCCATAAGAGCGGCATCGTCGGCCAATGCCACAGATGCCAGCTATATGGTCACTCGCAGGCTTACTGCAATGCCAAGCCCAGGTGCGTCAAGTGCCTGGGCGATCATGGCACTTCAGAGTGCCCTCGGCCTAAGGACCGCGCGCTCTGCAAAGATCCACCCAGTTGCGTCCTCTGCGGCGCGACCGGCCACACGGCCAATTATCGCGGGTGCCCCAAGGCCCCCAAGTCCTCCTCCTCTAAGTTAGCCAACAGGGCTAACGCACGCCAAAAGCGCGAAACGCCAGGGAGTCAGATCCCAGAGCGACTGAGCCCTCAAAGGCCCAGTCCCTGGAATCAGCTGAACCACTAGAGGGCCTTTCCGGCCCTCGCGGCGAACGCCCCCCAGACCCCCCCCAGCCACCCCCGCCTGGAAAGACAAGGATCCTCGCATCAGTCCGACCACGGCTCAAAAGGTGGCCCCACCACCCCCCGCCCCCGCCACTAAGGCTGCGGCAGCGAACCCCGCACCCCCTCCCTCAACCCCAACGGTTGGGAATCGTCCCATGGATGCCTTTAATGTCATCTCGGGGACCTTCCTCATTTTTATGACTCCCCGCGCCAAACAAATGGCGCAGGAGCTACAAGCCGCCAGGTCAACTGGCAATCTACATGCTACCCTTAGCATTTACAATGCGTATCCCAATATTACGCAAGCCCTGTCCTCCCTCGCATCCCACCAATAATGGATAGCAGACCTTCCCAGCGAACCAAGCCCCGATCCCTTAAACTAGCTCACTTCAATGCCGACGGCATTAGAGATCAGAAGTTCGAGATCTCAACCTTCCTTAGAGAGCACCAGATTGACATCTTCCTCGCTCAAGAGACCTTTCTCAAGCCTAGCCACCGCACACCCCTAATTGCTAACTACCGTGTAGTTCGCAACGACAGGCTGCGGTGCCACAAAGGCGGTACCCTTATTTATTTCAAAAGAGCTCTTCATTGCATCCCAATGGACCCCCCACCCCTCTCACGACTCGAAGTTTCAATATGCCGTCTCGGCATGACAGGCCACGAACCTATTACTATAGTGTCAGCCTATCTCCCACCCATCTCCGCTGCTGAGAATCATCAACTCTTAGCAGACGACATTGCCCTACTTCTTGGGTTGAGTGATTGCGTCATAATAGCGGGCGACCTCAATGCCAAACACACAGCCTGGAATAGCACCAGGATCAATACCAGAGGCAGACTCTTGTTTGACCTCTCCACCAACTTAAACTTCGATGCCGTGGGCCCCATGACCCCCACTCACTTCCCCTACGAACCCGACCACACCCCAGACGTCCTCGACGTAGCGCTTCTAAAGAACGTCAACCTACGGTTAGACTCTATAGAAGCACTATCAGAGCTATCGTCTGACCATCGCCCAGTCGTCATCCGACTGGCTCCCCGTACTGGCCTCTCTGACCCAGGTCAAGCACCTCAGACGAAAGTGGTAACGGACTGGAGGAAAGTAAGCGATCGGCTGAACTCCACCACATCCCCCACTTGGACTCCATACCTGCACGCCTCGACTCGATCGCTGACACGACAGCCGCGATCGACTCGTTCACGGATCACGTACAGTCAGTCCTGAACGAATGTTCAAGGGAGGTTACAGTGACAGAAGACTGCCGCTGGAAACTCCCTGCTGACTTGCGTGAACTGTTGACCGAGAAGAACGCGGCGGTCGGTGCATACAGCAGCTTCCCCTGCGCGGCTAACAAAACCCATATGCGCTATTTACAGAGAACTGTAAAAAGACGCATATCGGAGTGGCGTGAGGCTGGCTGGGATAAGATGCTGGATGAGCTAGAGCCCACCCATCAAGCCTTCTGGGACCTTCAGAGGAAACTAAAATCCAACGAAGTTGTGACCATGCCTCCCCTAGTTCGTCCTGACAATTCCATCGCCTTCGATGACGATGACAAGGCTGAATGCCTCGCCTCCTGCCTGGAAGCCCAGTGCTCCCCCAGTCTACTACCAGTAGACCAAGCTCATCTCCTTGAGGTTGACGCTGAAGTCGAACGTAGAACCTCCCTCCCACCCGTTGACGACCCTGAGGATCCCCTGCCTCCCATCACCCCTGATGAAGTGCAGGACATCGTCAAAGGTCTTCAACCCAGGAAAGCGCCCGGCTCTGACGGCATCACCAACAGAGTGATCCCCCTGTTCCCTGCCCTCATCATCCTCTTGGCCACCATCCTCAATGGTGCACTGGGGAATAACATTTTCCCACAAACGTGGAAAGAAGCCACAGTTATAGGCATTGCCAAGCCCGGTAAGCCTAAAGCCGAACCGTCCAGTTACCATCCCATCAGCTTACTCAAAGTTCTCGGTAAGATTTATGAGAGCGTCTCAGAGCCTACGCCGAGAACAAGGGCCTTATCCCATTAGAACAATTCGGGTTCCGTACCCAACACTCCTGTCCGCAACAGATCCTACGCATTACTGAACATATTCACGCAGGCTTCCTGCGTGGTATGTACACAGGCGTAGTTTACTTCGATATAGCGAAGGCGTTTGACAAAGTCTGGCACAACGGCTTAATCTATAAGCTGTGCCAACTCGGTGTGCCTGATCGTCTCGTCCTCATCTTACGGGACTTTCTGTCAAACCGCACCTTTCGCTATAAAATCGAAGGAGCGCCCTCCTCCCCCCGCCCCATCCGTGCAGGTGTTCCCCAGGGCTCTGTACTAGCCCCACTCATTTTTACGCTCTTCACTAGCGATATCCAGAAAAGCAGTAAGGCTCAACTCGCTCTGTTCGCAGACGACACAGCCATCTACTGCTCGGGACGCAGTCCAGACTGGATTCGCCTCCACCTTCAATCCGCGGTCAACAAGCTCGTTGACTGGTTTAGAAAATGGAGAATTGAAGTCAACCCCCTAAAAAGCCAAGCGGTACTCTACGGGAAACCGCGGGTCAGTGTCACCCTTCCACGACCCCTCACCATGGACGGCAAGCCGATCCCTTGGGAGAAGCAAGCCAAGTACCTAGGTGCGATTCTCGACCAAAACCTCAACTTCTCAGAGCACATTGAGACGGTCCGCGCTCGCGCCGCCTTCGTTCTAGGTCGACTCCACCCCCTCCTCAACCCGCGTAGCAAGTTATCGCTCAGGTGCAAAATGCGCTTGTACACAGCTTGCATACGCCCGATAATGACCTACGCTTGTCCAGTCTTCGTACATGCCAAGCCACGTCATATCCATAGGATGCAAGTAATCCAAAACCGATTCCTCCGTAAAGCCACAAACGCCCCTTGGTTCGTCCGTAATGAGATCCTCCACCTTGATCTCAAAATCCCCACCATTCAGCAGTTCATGAAACGTCTCTCCAAACGCTTCTTTGATACTGCCACCAAGCACCACAATCCTCTTATAGCAGCGGCCGCCAATTACACTCCCTCCACCATCTCCCGACTTCGCCGTCCTCGGCATGCCCTCACAGACCCCGATGACCCCATTACCCTCCTCCAAGAGGCCAATAGGGCCACCAGCACAGTACACAAAAACAGACCGACCTACCGACCTCGCCGCTGAGGTCCATCGCGACGCGCTCCCCGTAGCAACCCCCTCCCCCGTCCCCTGTCCGATGAAGGCCAGCCCGCGCCGCAGCTGAGCCAGTAATTATCATAATGTCCCAACAATGACCTCTGAGTTTGTTTCGGCGTTTCTTCTCAGAGCTAGTACTAGGAAACGCCGTGGTCATCAAACCATTAAGTATAACTTTCGATCCAGCCGCCTCTTGCTGTCCTCTCTAGCGACGCCCTAAGCCGAGGTTCGTACCCCACAGGGGGTGCCCTTAGTGCGTAGTCGCCTAATTTTAATTTAGTTTTAAGTGCCCCTGGCTGGAGGCTTTAATTTTAATTAAAGCATCCACAGGAAAGTCCGATTAAGTAGTTACGGTCTCTTAGTAGCCACCTACGAGATGCAATATCAAAAAAAAAAAAAAAATGATTTTTATTTTACACTCGGGACAATAGATGGCAGTGTACTCAATTAATCCTGTCATAACATATTTTTTTAGGTTAAGATAAGATGTCTTCTAACCATTATATTGCTGTTATCTTCTTTTAAAATGCGTATTGCTCGATGCACGATGCATGGATGTATATATGACAATGTAGACAAGACATATATGGCGGTAGTGGCCGACCGGTCAAGCGCTCCCTGGTGGCCATCTAGTGATCTCTTTAAGAAACTTTTTTTGCTCGACCGTCTGCTCGACTTGAGCTGGACTCAAATTGTTGTTCACGTTAAGGTATCTGTATGGAGTATTCTGTAATCTGTGGTCATACAAATATTTTTGTTCCGTGCGGGAATCGAATCCGCGACACGTAGTTCAGCAGTCAATAGCTTAACCACTGCGCGACCCGTGCAGTCATTCATCATCAGGTTCATTGAAATATTAGGTAAGAATAGCAAAAAAAAACCGAACTATTAGAAATGACATGCACAAAAATTTTACACTGTGTTGTTGCATTGTTTTAAGCAACAATAATGGAACCAGTGCCTCTTCCAATTGAATAATTATTATTCAATTGGAAGAGGTACCAAATAAAAACTTAACTGGCAGTACTTACATGGGAAAACTTGATTGTCCTCTGTATTGAATAGGTTGTGTGTCTCACTAGTCTTTGCTAGGAATTTCGTCAATGCTCTCTCAATATCTCTTTTTTGTGATGCTGCTTTCTCTCTGATTGCTTCATATTCAGTTACTGGCTGTTTGTGGGTCTGAAATAGAAAATTTGGTCATTTCATAATTGGAACAGAATGAAGATAGGATTTAAATCACCACACATTTTGTTACATGAATGTGAAGAAAGACATAGCTCCCTCTCATCTCTCTTATCCATACTAATACTTTAAGTGGCAAAGTGTGTGTGTCTGTTTTGTTTGTCCGTGTTTCACGGCAAAACAAGAAGTTATTTTTAAAGTAGCTATAGTTGAAGGGATGAATAGTGACATAGCCTACTATTTGTCTCTTTGTAAACCCCCAGTTCCCTAAAAAGTGGAATTTTGTATGCAGCATTTCGCAATTTTCAAGGTAGAAAACTAAAAATTGTGTGCTTTGAAATTTTTTAGTTGGGATATCAGGAGAGTGAAGATGGAGGAAAATTTTATTTAAACTTTCAACAAGTTAGAACAACAACTTTGATACATTTTAGTTATTTTCTCTAAAGATTACTTGCTTAAGCAACCCAAAGAGGAGAGTAAAAGACCATAGGCCAGAACTTCACAAAGCGGGCACTATGTTACAATAATGATACAAAACATTCTGAACTATGCTGGTAAAGTTTTTGATTTAAAACTTTTGCCAACAATGATCTTAACTAAAAATAGCTTCATTACAATGGCATTTTTAATGTATAGCCTAGTGATGTAAAATGAAAAAAAAAAAAAAAAAATGTTTTTTTTTTCACTTTAAAAAAAAACGTTTTTTTTGCAACACTAATATAGCCCATACTCTCCCACAGCTGGACAAGGCATTCGCCAAATCCTTCCAGGAACTTCACACCAGTATCACCTCAAACCAGCCCTTGCTATATTTATAAAATTATTTTCAAAACTTACAGGTGTCCTAATGTAGGCATGTGGATCAGGTAGAGGAGGTAGGTGGAATGGTATATGAGGAGCAGGCTTTGCTTTAGATCCTGCTGACAGCATGGCTGGTGTCCGTGGAGCTGGGGCCTGCTGTGGTGGCTGAATCACATGCCTGTTGGGTCTAGCTGCATACTGTTCTAAGCCCTGTAGGCTAATGCCTGTAAATGGACAAAAAAATATGTAATCATGGTTTTTCATAGAATTAAGGAATAAAGTTTAATATTGATGATGAATGAAGATAAAAAATTTCATTTTTCAATAAATTATTGCTTCATTTCTTAAAACAACAGCAGGTGAAGCTATCTTAAACTGTCAAATATTCCCAATCAATCTTGAGTCTTACAACTTTAGAAACAAAGTTGAAAATCTGATAATGAAATATAACAGATTGTAGCAGCTTGCTACTTACCCATATTGATGAGGGCCATAACCACATCTCCCAATACTGGTTCTACCCTTCCAGAGAGCTCACAGTAGCCTTTAGCCGAGTTCCCAACTTCTGACAGGACTAGAAAAACAATTCCATTTTTATTAGACAAAATTTATACAGTTGCAGAACTATCAAAGAGCACTAGCATTTTTCTGCACATACTTTAAAAGGCACAATAGATAGAAATATACTGGAAAATTCTCTAAGGCCCGTATTGTGAAGATGTGTCTCCATGCTCTATGCTAAGTAACTTAGCAACAGACTTTGTTATGTCATATATAATTTTATTAAAATTCTCTTGTCACACTCATCATTATGATTTCCTTATAAAACTTACATTTTATTCCACTGTGTTAATCGTTGTTTTAATTTACGTACTTTAATATTGCGTACTTTAATATGGTAGCAGAGAAAAAATAACGAATAAATAAATGTTGTGTAAGTTGGATGGAAAATAAAATAAAAGGCAAACAAATGTCGGCAGTAAAAATCCAACCACTTGGTAAAGAAAACTATGACACTTGGGTCATTCATGCGAAAGCATATCTAACAAAGATTAAACTTTGGCAATATGTATGCCGTGTACCAGAGGCAGGAGATCTAGAAAACGACGAATTAGCAAGGTCAGAATTGCTCCTGCTGATTTCACCTTCAGAGCTACGGCAGGTAAAGAATTGCAAGTATGCTAAAGATATCTGGGTCACCCTAAATTCGATTTACGCGAGTAAAGGACCTGCCAGAAAGGCGACACTTTTGAAGAAACTTGTTTTATCTAAACTTAAAGATGACGATGATATTCGCGAACATCTTGATAGTTTCATGGACACCGTAGACAAATTAAAAGATCTTGATATCTCGATCAATGCTGAACTATTATCCATAATGATGCTGTATAGTTTATCTGCTGATTATGAAAATTTTCGCATAGCTATAGAGACTCAAGAAAATCTGTTGACTCCAGAAAAATTAAAGATCAAAATTATAGAGGAAACTGATGCACGCTGTCGAAATAATAACGAATCCAGCACTAGTACTGAAAATAGTGAAGCTTTTTATGCTTTTTGTAAAATATGCAAAAAGAAAGGCCATGAGACAGAAAAATGTTGGCACAAAAATAAAAAACCGGGAAGCACAAACAAAAATAAAAAGAAAAATTTGAATTTTAAATCAAAAAACTCTGAAGAATTTAATAACTTCACGTGCCTTCTCACCAACAATTCTCATAAAAAAGGATGGATTCTAGACAGTGGGTGCACATCTCACATGACATACACAGAAAAACTGTTGTATAATATGAAAAAACAGACAAATACTTTAAAACTTGCTTCAAAAGATAAAACTGCTGAAATTAAGGGTTCAGGATCTGCCCGAATCAGAGTTAAACAAGGGAATGTAAATCTCGGTAACGTCCTATATGTACCAAGCTTGTGTGCAAACCTGCTTTCAGTTGGAAAGATTACTGACACTGGTAAAACTGTCTTATTCACTCAAGATAAGGCGATAATAAAAAATAAAAGTGAAGGAATATATATGGAAGCACATAGAGCAAAAAATGGTTTATATTACCTGAAAACAGAAAATAACTTCGCTAATGTCGCAAATGAGACTAAAAATCAAAAGCTTAATACGAATAATGAGATAAAAAATTGGCACAGCAAACTGGGACACATGTGTGAAAGAGACATGAGATATGCGCTCAAAAATAATTCCCTAATCGGTCTAGATTTTGATAGCAGACAATCGTTAGGAGAATGTGAAACCTGTATCAAAGGGAAGCTGACCAGATCTCCAAGCAAGCCAAGCGAAAGCACTCGAACTAGCCAAAAACTAGAGATCGTTCATAGTGACGTTTGTGGACCTATACAAACGCCCACATTAAATGGAAATAAATACATGGTTACTTTTATCGATGACTTCAGTCGTTATTGTTACGTATATTTCATAAAAAAGAAGTCTGAGGTACTGGAAAAATTCAAAGAATACAAAAGCTTAGTAGAGAACTTTACAGGAAACAAAATAAAATTCCTACAAAGTGACAATGGAACAGAATACTGTAACCATAACTTTGACAAATTTCTCAAAGACTGTGGCATATCTAGAAGACTAACTGCACCTTATACTCCACATCAAAATGGCATCGCAGAAAGGAAAAATCGAACCTTAATTGAAAAGGCTAGATGCATGATGATAGAATCAAAAGCACCCAAATACCTGTGGGGTGAAGCTGTTTTTGTTTCCAACTATTTATCTAATAGAAGCATTAATCAGAGCATACACAACTTAACACCTTTTGAGAAGTGGGTGGGCAGAAAGCCATGTGTAAACCATTTATATGTTTTTGGAACTAAAGCATTTGTTCTGATAAAAGGAAAACAAGGACATAAGTTTTCTCCTAAAGCCATGACTGGTATATTTGTTGGATACTCAGAAACATCTAAAGCCTTCCGTGTGTATGTACCAACGAAAAAGCAAATTGTGATCACCAAAGATGTGCGGATTATAAAGAAGATGTTCTATGATGGTAATAACATAACACCAATTGACAACTTGCATACTGAAACGGTACTAGACACAGACAGTGGAGATGACGATGAGATTCAAATCGTGAATAATCCTGTGATTGTTAATAATCCAAATAATGATGCAGTTCAAAATCCGATGATTGATAGTACGGAAAACCTAGTTGATGGTAACAATTTAAATGATTCTGTCTATGAAGACATTGAAAATGATGCGCACAACGAGAATGTCAATGATATTGAAAATGAAAGTGGTGATAATTCAACAGAAAATCTGGAGGTTCATGAAACAGGATCCAGATACGATTTGAGAGATAGATCGAGGATTATTCCACCCAGTCGATTCCAAGATTGCCTTATGGCGGCTATTGAAAAAGCTTTTCAGAGCGAGGATCTCGAACCTACATTATACAAAGAAGCCATTGAGTCTAAAGATAAATTAAAATGGCTGGATGCCATGCAAAGTGAAATAAATTCACTTAATGAAATGGGAACTTGGACTTTAGTGGATTTGCCGAAGAACCGAAAGGTTTTACCGTGCAAATGGGTATTTAAAATAAAAAGAAACCCCGACGGAACCGTTGAACGGTACAAAGCACGCTTGGTAGTCAAAGGTTTTTCTCAAAAACCAGGGATTGACTACGACAAGACGTTCAGCCCAGTTGTAAGACTAAATACAATACGAGCTGTACTGGGCTTGGCAGCACAGGAAAACTTGATTCTTCAACAATTTGATGTTTCAACAGCCTTCCTAAATGGTAAGGTAAAGGAAGAGATTTATATCTCACAACCTGAGGGTTACGAAGATGGATCAAAGAAAGTATGCAGGCTAAAAAGGAGCCTTTACGGATTAAAACAAGCTCCACTCTGCTGGAATGTTTGCATTTCCGAGTTTTTACAATCAAAGGGCTTCAAACGAAGTGAATATGATCCATGCTTATACATCCGGGAACAAGTCGTGCTAGCCCTCTATGTCGACGACGGCTTGGTTGCCACTACGTCAAAAGAAGCAGGCAAACAGTTTATTAAAGAACTGCAGAAATCTTTTAAGATTACCACCAAACCGGCGTCCTATTTCCTAGGCTTAGAAATTAACAGAGCTGAAGAAGATGGCAGTATTCAATTAACTCAAAAGAGTTACACTAAAAAAATTTTAGAACGGTTTGGCATGAGTGACTGCAAACCAGTTCCGACACCAGCTTTAAAAATAGGCCAAGAGCAAGTAGAAAGTTCAGAAGATGACAACTTTCCATACAGAGAAGCTGTGGGCGCACTAGCGTACCTGATGGTGGCTACTAGGCCAGATATCAGTTACGCAGTTAGCGTTGCCTCAAGGCATCTTGACTCTCCCACAAAACACGACATTATAAGAGTGAAACGTGTCTTGAGATACCTGAAAGGCACTTCAAATTACGGGCTTACATTTAAAAAGAACAGGGAAAAAAGGCTGATATGCTTCAGCGACGCTGACCTAGGGGGTGACCCTACAACCGGACACTCGACATCAGGAATGATTTTGATGTTTTCTGGTCCCGTAATGTGGAGAAGTATCAAGCAACCAACAGTGGCCCTTTCTTCTACCGAGGCAGAACTTGTTTCTCTATCTGAAGCAGCCAGAGAATTAATATGGATGAAGGGATTGCTGGAAGAATTGACAAAAATAGAAAAGATGCCTACCATTTTCGTAGATAATGAGTCTGCCATAAAAATGGCAGAGAACCCCGCCTACGAATTCCACAGAAGGACCAAGCACATTCAGCTGAAACATTTCTTCGTAAGAGAATGTGTACAGAACAAGGTCTTGGAAGTAAAGCAAGTTTGTGCAGAGTTACAACTTGCTGACATGTTCACAAAGCCTCTATACGGACCACGCCTAAGAAACCTAAGTGAAAGAATTGGTCTAGAAGTCAATTCTTAAAAGTCCGGCGGGTGTGAAGATGTGTCTCCATGCTCTATGCTAAGTAACTTAGCAACAGACTTTGTTATGTCATATATAATTTTATTAAAATTCTCTTGTCACACTCATCATTATGATTTCCTTATAAAACTTACATTTTATTCCACTGTGTTAATCGTTGTTTTAATTTACGTACTTTAATATTGCGTACTTTAATACGTATTACAGAACATCACTCAAAACTCAAGCTCTACATAAGTCTCATTTGAAGCCATTTGATTGGTTGAAAGTTGAAACTAGTTTTAAGTAATGTTTAAAGAGAGATCAATGCTTGAGTTTCCTTCTGGAATACGGACCTAAATGTGGAGGATGTGCAGGCAAATAGAGTCACATAATCTGAACCCAAGTACATTAATAATATTTATTTAGCTGTACGCAAGCGAAAGTTTTGGGTAGTGTCACAAAAAGTCGTTTATGATTTCAGTCCATTTATTTTGGGAGATTTACTTACAGCATTGAAGTATTTCTGTGAGAGTTTCTAGTGCCATTTTGTTAGCAGAATCAAAGCCAGTTTCCAACAGTACAGTGGAAACTGCTATGTTTAGTATTCGTCTTCGTGCATCTGGACCACTTTCTACTTTTTCTGTGTTTTCTGCCATATCCTGTAGCGCAATTTTGTTTAGTTTAGGAAAATTACTATCATTATCAACAAACAACACACCTCGAATATTATAATTTGCTTTTTGACAGTTTGCTGTTAGTTTGCTTTTTATTGTTACTTTTTTTTTTTTGTTTGTTTGTTCCATTTGGAACCGGCTAGGGTCAGAGACCATGCTGCCATTTCTTCAGTAATTAATTTTCCTTTATTTAGTATATGAAAATTTACTTCTTTAGTTTTATATACCATTTCGTTATATGCATATATTAACGTCTTTTTGTTTTGATTTAATTTTTTTTTATACTTTTAGCTATCATGTATTCATGTCCACGTCCAGTCCTACATGAAAAGATTCAATTTCAAATCAAAGAGTATAGTAAGTATCTAATAAAGAGTGACAACTCTGTGGTAAAATTTGCATGTATGGAAAGTGCTGCCCCCTTACATTTTGTGCGTGAACAACTACTAGTGAGTGATATAGGTAGCTATGCATATGTAGCTATGTATACTATAGCTACATACCTATGCATATGTAGCTATGTATATTATTGCTACGTACCTATGCGTACGTAGCTATGTATATTAAAGGTCTGGGTTTTCTAATGAATAAAAAAAAGTATTCAGTAATTCATTTATTTTATGAGTGGAAACTTCACAGCTGACACACACAGAAATAATATTACAAATTAGCCGAAAGTGTCACAAATTAACAGTTTGGGGTTGAAAGTTTGTATGGATTACTTATAAGTATACCTATTATTTTGTAATAACACATAACCATGGTAATTTATCCATCTGCATCCTGTCGTCATGAAGAGACACCACAATTTTGGCATTAACACGTGCACTTGTTACATTAATTCAACACAAGTCTAAATAAAATAAAATTGTTTGATTCTCTATCCGCCATCTTACTTCTTTCATGAAATTAAAATGAAAAAATATGGCATTGTCATTGACCTTTATTTGACCCTAGGGACAAGATGGCTGCCAAATTGTTCACTCGCAAGAGTTCAGGGGCCTTAGTCTGCTATTACAATAGTGTCAAAATGTTCGATCAGTGATCACGTAATGATCGATTTTGACAAGTTTCGTAATCTACTAACAAAGTGGCGTCATTATGACTTTCCGGTGGTCAATCACTGACAATGTACTTCACTTTAATAAATGTTCAAATTGAGTATTAGTTTGTAGAAAATAATTTCTATACGGGTTTTATAATAATGGCAATATGGCAATGTCATTCTATCACCATTTCTGTACGAGACGACTGAGATAATTAATCTATCATTATGAATTTAGCAGATTACGAACTTTTAAGCACAATGTCAATGGAATTGTGTTGGGATGACAAATTTATATAAATAACAGACTAGGGCCCCAGGTGTCGCTGTCGACTGTAAAAATTGATGATGTTCTAAGTGAACCCCCCCTGTTTCAAATGTTCAGTTGATGTCAACAAAACATAACGTCAAAATCCGAGAAAAACAAAATATTCGATCGATCATCGATGCATCAAACAAAGCAAGAATTCCAATTCAATTCCGAAGTCCCAAAGCATATTTACAAACAATAATCACAAACTACCTATTATTCAAAACGACTGAAACTACATACTGTATTATTTTACAAAATTTATTACATTTTTATTATTAGATTTGCCCTACTGTGCTAGCAACGAATGCGAACAAGGACAGATAAGTGGTACTATTTACAAGAAGATCCTGAATGGAGCGCGGTACGGACTCTGGACTGCCATATATTACAATTAGCTCATCCATCAGCACAAGGCGCTGAATGCCAAAAGATGAGCATTCGAAAAAGATATGATCCAAGGTTTGGTCTGCCTGGGAGTTACAGTGTTCACATTGGGGACTGCTGACCATTTTCAGACGAAAGAGATGATAATTTAAATGACAATGACCAAAACGAAGCCTTAAAATAGTTGTGTAAAATTTCCTGTTAAGGTAAGTATTACTTTTGCAGAACCATGGTATGGTCCCTATTGGAACATTGTATGTAGCATACCATAAACCTTTATTTTCAGTTTGAACTGTAAAATTCCAATATCTTTTCCAAATGTCTACTGATCTTTTCTTTAAAAGGGAAACTATATCCATCCATGGAACAAATATATTAAGATGACTGCTTGTATCTGGAATAGTGTCGGAACAACTTGTAATAGCTTTGGCCAAAAAATCAGCCCTTTCATTGCCTATTACACCAACATGTGAAGGGACCCACATAAACATTACTTTGACATTTTCATTGGACAGAACTAGCCATACCTGTTTTATATCAGAAATTAAATAATTCGTGTTAGCATTGTACCTATTATTTTTAAGATTTTCAAGTACACTCATACTATCACTAAGAATTGCCCATTCACGGCACTCATTTTTTTTAAGATTAATTTGTTTTAATGCAGCAAGTATAGCCACAGCTTCAGCTGTGAATATACTTGTGTTTGGATTTATTTTATGACCAGCACCTAACTTAGACAAACTATCAAAAATAGCAAAAGATACTGCAGACCCAGTTTTAGATCCATCTGTAAATATGAAACGATATCCTGCTAGCTCAGAGGTTTTTATTTGAACATCTTCTTTTGAGGATAAATTTTTGTCAATTATGACGTTGATTTCAGAGAATTTACTGGCAAAATCTCCTTGATAACATGGAAGAACAGTTGACCTGTGTATTTGCAGAGTTTCAAGAAAACAAATATATTGTGAAAAGCCCTGAATCATATAAATGGATGAATTTTGACTAGGAGATGATGAAGAATGTGTCAAATTTGTTAAAAGGTGATTGTTCTTACTATACAACTTCAGTAAAAACCTTTCTTTCAGATAAATGAATCTTATCCTCAATGGAGTAAGTTTACACTCAACTTGCATTACATTAATGGGAGTACTTTTAAATGCTCCAGTAATGAGTCTCAAGTTTTTATTTTGTATTTTTTCCAAAACATCAACAAGCCTACTTTCTCCAGCATAACAAAGAAAACCATATTCAAAATGACTGCGAATCAAGGATTTGTATAGTAACAACAAAATTTTGGGATCAGCTCCCCAAGATGTTGTACACAATGATTTCAAAATATTATTAGCCTTATTAGCTCTGGTACTTAACAATTCTACGTATTTATTCCATTTGAAATTATGAGTAAAGATCACACCCAAAAACTTAACATCATGGGAAACGGGGATACATATATCATTATAGTAAATAGAAGGAATAATATTGTTAGTTTTACCAAAGACAACCAATTTAGATTTAAGTGCATTTATATCAAGATTTAGATAAGTAAAGTATGCATGTAAACTTTTCAAAGATTTATTAAGGATGTGGCTAGTATTTGTTAAATTTTTTCCAGATGCATATACAACCAAATCATCTGCAAATTGAAGATTTTTAACATCTGAGCCCAAAATGAGATTCAGACGACGAATATACAAAATAAAGAGTAAAGGAGACAATATACCTCCTTGACAAACTCCTACAGAAGCAAACCTTGGACCATATAATTTACCATTGTGTTTAACACTGACTTCCCTATCATTCAAAAATGTATAAACCCAGTGAACTATTTTATTGGGAATTCCTATGGAAAGTAATTCAGTACAGAGTATTTGAATATTGACACTATTAAAGGCTCCAGCAACATCGAAAAATACAGACATTAAACATTCCTTATTGTTAAGACTATTCTGTATATCAAGCTGTAATTGACAGATACTTTCACGTGCCGATGAACCCCTACGAAACCCGAATTGATTACTAGGTAAGATGTTATTTTGTTCAACATAGAATTCCAACCTTTGTTTTAATAATTGCTCAAAAATTTTTCCTACACAAGATGTCAAGGCAATGGGACGATATGAATCAGGATTAGATCTGGGCTTAGATGGTTTCAAAATGGGAATCAGACAGTCAGTCTTCCAAGAGTGTGGTATGTAGTTGTTCAACCAAAGATTATTCAATATTTGTAGAAAAGACTGCAAACCCTTTTCACCGAGCTTTTTCAACATAATATAAGGAACACCATCCAGACCAAATGCACTATCTCTTCTAGAAAAAAGGGCAGATTTTAATTCTTGCATTGAAAAGGATTTATTTAAATAGTTATTTACAAGATTTGTTTCACTGTCAAAGGGGAATTTTGGTTGATTATTTACATAATCAGGAGTATACTTTTGTAACAAATCTTGAACCCAGACATCATCATTGTCATTATGGTTATAAGTTCTATTAAATTTTCGCATATATTTCCAGATAACAGAAATTGGAGTGCATCGATTAAAGGAGTTACAGAGTTCAACCCAACTATTTGTCCTTTCAATCTTTAATGTAAGTTTTTTAATTGCTTGTAGTTTTTTAAATTCTATATAAGTTTCGTCTGAAGGGTTGTTTTTAAAATTTATATATGCAGACTTTGAGTTTTGGACTGAATCTGAACATTTTTTACTCCACCAAGGAAGAGGAGGCTTTTTACGTGACTTTCTACGACTGGTATGATTAACATGACTATTATTAGCAGAAGAAAAGGGTGTACTACTACGCTGTAGAGAATTAACTATAGCAGATTGCAATATTTCACAAAAAGCACTGTATGCTACCAATGGGGTATTATTTTGTAAATGAAAATTAGACAACTGTAAATCTACATTGTGTTCATACATTATCCAATCCACCAATTTAAAGTTAGGGTAGATGGGCAAATGTATATTATTGTTGTTATATATATCATTATTTACAATAACATTAATAATTACAGGAAGATGATAGCTGCCAAGTGGATCATTATGCACCGACCAATCACAAGATAAAGCCAGAGATGGTGAAACCAAAGTTAAATCTAAAGCATTCGGACGCCATGTCAGAGAACCAACTGTTGTTACCTCGCCACTATTCAACAAAACCAAATTTTTTTCCTCAATACATTCTAGAATATCTCGACCTCTGGAATTTACAGAATTACATCCCCAAGATGTGTGGTGAGCATTAAAATCACCAGCAAAAATCATGGGTTCAGGAACTGAATCAACTAAATTTAGAAATTTATTTTATTAAAGCATGGAGTACAATTTGTAGGACAATAAAAACTTACGAGACTTATTTCTTTATTATTTACAACAATTCTTACACATATATTTTGCAGAGAATTATCTGAATAGATATTTATTTTATTATATCTTATATTGTTACGTAATAAAATAGCAACTCCATTATGTCGATTGCCAATGTCGTTTCTTTCTATTTGATATCCTTTTATATTAAAAACTTTAATTGGTGTTAACCAGGTTTCTGAGATAATTGCAATATGAATGTTATGTTCGTAAAGAAACTGTGTTAGTAGAAGTTTATTACTTATAATGCTCTGAGCATTCCACTGCATAATATTAAGCTGATCCATTATTAAAGGAATTAGAAGTATTTCGGAAAGTTTGATATAACATTTCTTTTATTGAAGTAGAATTAATGGGAGTATTTTTTTGATTTGATATCATTTTTGTAATGGTTTGTATTAGTATATTCATAAAAAAATCGGATTTGGAAAGGTTTTGTATCTGTGTTTCAATATTTGTTTTAGTTAGTTGTGGAAATGTGTTCTCTTTAAATAAGTCAGAGAACATGATGGTCTTGGATTTAATTTTGCTCTCCTCTATTTTAAGTTTTTTTTGTGGACATTGATTTGAAATGGCAATGTGATTACCACCACAATTACAACATTTTGCATTTTCCTGTTGGACATTACAAATCTTGTAGTGATGGTTCTGGGAACAAATTGAGCATACCTCAGAATTGCGGCAGAATTTGGCAATGTGCCCGAATTTCATACATTTTAGACATTGTTTCACCGGAGGAACATAAACTTTAACCTCATGCCGCCATGACTCGAGGTATACAAATTGGGGTAATTCGATAGACGCAAATGTTATAGCGACGGTCTGTGTGGGAAGGTATGAAACCTCACCACCGTCACTTCGGACACGATCACACGACGCATGAAGCGCCTCACCTGAATGACGTTGCGTGAACTATCAACAAGTGTATAAATCTGTTTGTTTGATAGGTCAGTAGGAACTGAAGTTATAACCCCAGTCACCTCGGTGTCACCTGCTGGTATCGAAGCTTTTAAGCCTAATTCTTCTAAAAGCTTTTTATTTTGTAGAAACACATTTGCGTTGTTGGACAAGTCGAAAGTAATACCTATTTTATATTTATTAATAGATTTTAAGTGTGAAATACCAGCTATGCTGTATTTCCTTATAGCATGTGAAAGAGCCAGCCTATCCTTGTCACTAAAACTCTTTTCGACTACATGCGACAAAAAGACAATGAATTCAGTTTTTGTAGAGTTCTCAGGGTACTTTCGAGAGTACCCTGGTACCTTATAGACCAGATATTTTCTGCTCGTATCCTCGTCCGAGTCCGAAGAGTCCGTCGTAATGTCTGTATGAGGATCAGGGGGATCCGTCTTTTTCCTTTTCTTCACTCCTTTCATTTTCTATATACAGTTACACACTATATTAAATTTCTATTTACACTATACAGTAATTGTACGAAAATATACAAATTTTCAAATAATTTAAAAATAATATCAAATTTAGGCGCCTTTCTCATTCAAGGTTCCCGCGCTTTTTTCTTTTATTGTTACTGCAGCTGTGCAATATTTAAGCCTTGGCCCTTTAGACAAGTATGGACAAAATATTTTTTCTGCATAAAATATATTTTGTTTAAAATTAAGTGTACCTATATCAGCTGAGATATACCCTTGAACGCAAATAATGCTCACCCTATTACCTTTATTGTTAAACTCTCTATGCTTACACAATGCTATGCTAAGTCTACAAACTATGACATTAATGTATTATTGTATTATCAATGAAATGTGTGTATGTTTTAAATTGTGAAAACGACGATACTGGAACTTGGAACACTGCCTAGTTTTGACTTTGCTTGCTTTGAGGTTTTGGCGCGAATGTCAAAACGAGTGTCACGCTCATATTTCATTGGACTTTTAAAATTATTTATAGTGTTGTTTACTAAATAAAAGCGCGTGATTTATGTAGTAAAAAGTGCATTCAGTTAATAATTCATAAAGAACAGTGAAATATTGTAGCATAGTGGCCACATCATGTCTTTACGCTAAACCCCTCCTAATCGGCCACACGCGGGAAACGAAAGGAGTTAGATTAGTTAGGATGGAGTTTAGGATAAGCTTGGATAAGTTAGGATTAATTAGGATAAGTTAGTGTAAAACCTTTACTTCGTTGAATATTACAGGCTCGCACACGCACTTAACGGACAGACTTCCGACACGTCTACTCTCACTAGTGGCTCTCGTAAGAATGATCGACATGGTGCGGTCGAGACAGTGCTATCTGTCTGACAGTGACAGTGTTGTCTGTGGTTAATGATAAAAGGCATACACTACAGTTAGGATAGAAGTTTACTCAAGAAAATATTTACTGAAGACTAGGCTGTATGGCGTACTATGCCTTTGCCTTTTCCGTTCAGAAGAACGGAAAGAATTGAAACAAAAAAAAAAAATTGCTTGCTTTTTAATGACAATCTGAGTGACGGCTGACTGACACATTGCGTTATTGACGTATATGCGTAAGCACAAAGCATTGATTTCGTCACGATTTATAATTTTAAACTGATTTCGATGACGCATACACTACATCCCTTTCTTATTATATTTATTTATTTATTTTATTATATCAACTTGGTAGCAAATTAACAAAATTTAATGTCTCAAAATTTACGTCTTGAAACATATTTATTATAACTGAATAAATCCAATACAATAACATTATTACTTTTTTCCTTTTGAACTTCCGTGTACCGACTGCTCATCCGGTATCACTGCCTTCCATTCCCCTTCAACTCTTTTCAAATAAATAATGTTCCATCTATAAGACTGTCCTGTTTCTTAAATTCTTACAACACAATATCCTCCATTAGCGCTTTCTACAGTATACTGAGACTGATTAAAGTTTGACGCCAATTTATTTGTTTTCTCCATACTTTTTTTTTACATACATAAACTGTTTTCTCCAACCCACAATTTTCTCTGACTCTTATTGAATCTTATTTCTGTCTCTCACATCTGAATCATTATTATTTCTACTTGGACTTTCTATTGAAGGAATTTTGTCCCTATTTAATCTTTGGAAGAACAGTTCGGATGGTGTTTGATCAGTGACCAAGTGGGGTGTAGTATTGCACATCATAAGATATTCGTATAAACATTCTTTAACTTTAAATTATAAAATTAACAAAATGCTCCAATATGAAAGCATTACACAATCTTCCAACTTAATGGCAGCAATTGACACATTCTACCAATTTGCCTACTAATTTAATGGCAGTATTTGACACAGCCTACCAACTGAATGGCAGCATTTGACACGACCCACCAATTTAATGGCAGCTTTTAGCACGACCGACCTATTTAATGGCAACATTCAATACGACCTACCAATTTAATGGCAGCATTTAGTACGACTTACCAATTTTATGGCAGATTTGACACAGCCTAGCAATTTAATGGCAGCATTTGACACAGGCTACTGATTCATTGGCAGCATTTAGCATGATATAACAATTCAATGGCAGCAATCGACACGACCTACCAATTCAATGGTAGCATTCGACACGACCTACTAATTTAATGGCAGCATTCGACACGGCCTACCAATTTAATGGCAGCATTCGACACGACCTACCAATTTAATGGCAGCATTTGACACGATCTACCAATTTAATGGCAGCATTTAGCATGACCTACCAATTTAATGGCAGCATTCGACACGACCTACCAATTTAATGGCAGCATTTAGCATGACCTACCAATTTAATGGCAGCATTCGACTCGCCTACCAATTAAATGGCAGCATTCGACACAACCTACCAATTTAATGGCAATATTTGACATGACCTACCAATTTAATGGCAGCATTTAGCACGACCTACCAATTTAATGGCAGCATTTGACACAGTCTAGCAATTTAATGGCAGCATTTCACACAGGCTACTGATTCATTGGCAGCATTTAGCATGATATACCAATTCAATGGCAGCAATCGACACGACCTACCAATTCAATGGTAGCATTCGACACGACCTACTAATTCAATGGCAGCATTCGACACGGCCTACCAATTTAATGGCAGCATTCGACACGACCTGCCAATTTAATGGCAGCATTTGACACGATCTACCAATTTAATGGCAGCATTTAGCATGACCTACCAATTTAATGGCAGCATTCGACACGACCTACCAATTTATTTAATGGCAGCATTTAGCATGACCTACCAATTTAATGGCAGCATTCGACTCGCCTACCAATTAAATGGCAGCATTCGACACAACCTACCAATTTAATGGCAATATTTGACATGACCTACCAATTTAATGGCAGCATTTAGCATAACCTACCAATTTAATGGCAGCATTCGACACGACCTACCAATTTAATGGCAGCATTTGATACGACCTACCAATTTAATGGCAGCATTTAGAATAACCTACCAATTTAATGGCAGTATTTGACACAGCCTACCAATTTAATGGCAGCATCCGATACGACCTACCAATTTAATGGCAGCATTCGACACGACCTACCAATTTTATGGCAGCGTTCGATACGGCCTACCAATTTAATGGTAGCATTCGACACAACCTCTTCAGCCCCGAAGAAACCCAAATCGCAATCCTACGGAAACACCGCCGCCGGCAAACCGCTCAAGTCCCTCGATGCACGCAGCACAAAATGAGGAGGCGAAACGCGCCGTCCAGACCGCAGCAGCGTCAACAACGCAAGGCGAAAACCCGCGGCACGATGGATCAGGGTCGCCAATCAGCCCCCTTGCACGCCCCCCCCCGAATCCAAAGTGGCCAGGAGACCAGGTCCCTCTTTCGCAAAATGTCACGCGGGAACCGAACCCGCGACTCGCAGCGCAGCAGTCCATCGCTCAACCGTGTCGTCAGTTAATCGAAATTCTGTGAAACTGTGCAACTACGCAAGTGAGTGGATTGTATATCTGGTTGGCTTAGTTCAAACATCACGCTTAAATTAAAATAAATATTTATTTGATAGCTGTATATTTTACATGGGGTATTTGCTAAGTCTGTAGTTGGGCATAGTTCTACACATGTACACCATTTGATCTCAATAAGAATTGTTCAAAAGTATAACTTCAAACCCAACTACTTCAAGAGCTTCAAGAGAGGTGGATATACTTCCAATGGAGGGTCAAAGGACTACGCAAAACCGCAGCAACGACATCTCGGACGTCGATATAACCTTCGCTGGGCACCTTCGCAAGTTTGTACCACGAATACTTCCATATCATAACAAATACCTAGGTACAGTCAGCTGTAGAAGTCCATTTCCACCTTAAAGACTACTGTCGCCTGCGCTAAACCGGCCACGCACACTACCGCATTATTTTTTTTATCGCTGTCTTCGTCTTTCTTTAAAGTAATGCAAAATTTCGTTACTTCATTTGAAGTTGAGTTAGCGGCCGCACTTAACAATGGTGCTATCAAAAGCGAGCGATTGTGGGTTCGATCCTTATTATAGGCAACTCATTTTGTTGTTTCATATAATTTAAAATTATGATAATTGATTTGTATTTTAAAGTAAAAATGTTTGCAAATAATATTTAAACAAATAGGAAAATTTATTGAATATTTATCCCAAAAAAGGGTTTTATTATATGTTTTAGTTTACTATAGGGGTAATATAATAAAAATATATAAAAATAAAACAATAAGCATATTATAATGCAATATATTATAAAGTTATATATTATTCGGTATAGATATACTTATAATAACAAATGAAACAAACGTTGAAACGGCAGCATTGTAATATTTTATATAAAAGTAATCCTTGACAAACTTATGATATTGTTATGGTAAAAAATACAAAAAACATTTTTGGTTGTTAGTTATGAAAATTATAATATTATACGTATATTATGATTAAAGAGGTTATAACTTAATTATTCATTTTCTTAAAGAAAAGAGGATTGAAGCTTAACCTGAATATTATTGCAATCATAAAATAATCTATACTTAGAACACATAATAGTGCTTATTACATTTATATTTTTTTTTACGTTTATAGCATAGTACTAGTGCTGCCATCCTGCAATGCCTTTTTCGGAGTTTGAAGGCATGAGATTATAATCTTCAAGCGCTTCCTTAGTTCAAAAGTAAACGAACTTATTTCTTATCGAATTCCGAAATTATTGTTTTTATAATTTACCAAAAGTAATTTGTATTGAAATTGCAAAAGGCGACATCTGTTAGCCATTAAGCCAACCGAACATATTACTGTCACTTAGCTAAATTACTTTAGAGATGGTTTAGAGTCCGTTATTAAGATATTTATTGGTATATATTTAAAACACTATGTAGGACACTTCTGCACTGTTTTTGTTATAAATAGTTTTTTTTTTTGTTTAGCTCGATAACACTCCACCAGCCTCGCCAATTTATTTTTAAACCACAAATGCAACCTATCTTCTTCGCACGATTTAAAAGTTTATTCAACGGTAAATATTGTCGTTTCGTTTCACTTGTCTCGACAACTACCTTCGTCCTCCAACCTCTTGACCTTGACCTCCAACGGCTTACAGTATTTCTCTAAAACAATAACAATTTTATTACACACTTGCTACAAGCGATTGGTTTGCACCTTACATAAATAATAATAAAAACAACTTACACAAAAGCCGGTTTCATATGATATTTGAGATATATTGCTGCATATGCCTGCACATTGATTAAAAAGTAAAACTAATAACACAAACTGGTAACTATATGTTCACCAACCAACAACAACTAAATAATATTATTTGAGTTATTGTAGCTAATAATAGTTATTGTAGGTAGCGGAATATTTTTTGTGAAGTAGTGATTCAGATTCTTTTAAGTCTACCGTCATCTTTTTATAATGACTCTAATATAGAAAAAATCTTAAAAGAAAGTATCATCTTTAAGTTGCAGATCGATATTTTTAGATATTTTTGTTGTAAGCATTCATAACTCACCAATAAACATTTAAAAAATATTTTCGTAAGTTATTAGATTCGAACTCGAACCACCTTGAACGCCTATCAAGGCGAAAACCGTTACGCCATTGAAACACTTACTGTAGACGTTGAAATTAATAAGTAGTACCTAACAATCATAAGCGGGCAGCAAGTGTATGAGCGTGTATCAAACTTTATTATAGAAGAAGGTCGTAACTACAACTAGTATTGCTTGGCCATAGTTTTGTGAGATTGCAACTCGACTTTTGGTCTTGACTGTACAAGGCACCTCGGGTTTACACGCGTAAAAAAATACGTACCTACTTCTGCAAATAATACTGGCCCGTCTCAGATAACACGGATAACTACCTACTCTCAAAATGATTAAACAACGAAAACATTGAGCTCGACGTTATATACCAGTACATATCATACAGGTTACGTACCCACAATTCGTTTTATCAACTTTCACAATTTGGTTAAAATACTATCAAATAAGTACCCAATTAATCTAATTGTATATAGTTAGCCAGTAAGTATTAGGTACCTTCAATACCTATTTATCTACCCGGGTTTCGAGGCTGCCAGAAGTATACGTAGGTACTATCAAATTTTTGTTTTGCCTTCCGCGGAATATAAAACCTCACAGAATAACAGACTGTTCATTTTAATGTAAACATGCGTTCCATAATAAATTACTCCATGATTCAATATAATTATGTGTATCGAAAGAAATTTGGTATTCCCGAGGGAAATCTAAAAAGCGCGATAGAACCGATCTCCACGCGAGCGAAGCCGCGGGCGGAAAGCTAGTTATAAATATATAAGCAACCGTCTTTGACCCGATATCGCAGTTCGCAGTTTCGCAGTCTTATACACGATAACATTGAGGTTGTTCTGTGAATGACTGTCCTACAAGCAAGGGTAAATCAAGAAGTTTGTCCTCTACTACACGACACAAAACGCGACCACTAACATCATCAATTTTCAATTCCACATCAACCCCACCTTTGGATTGTATTACATTGTTACCAAAACCTCTTAAAGGTATGGAAGGACTATCGCATGTAAGACCTAGCGCCGAAGCTTCTGACATGTCTTTTAATGAATTTTGAATTTAACTTCGACGTTAATATACGCATTGTCTTTTGGGGATTCTCAGGGTTTTAATCGGTAAGCTCAGCACCGGTCTTGACAATTTTCAACTTTATGACCAACTTTATTGCACTTACTGCATCGAATTAGGGGCTTAATGCAATTGTAATATTGATGTCCTTTTTCTTTACAATTATAACAAAATCGGGCTCGAATTTGATTACTATCAGCCTTATTGGATCGATTCATGGTATTAATATTTGTTGACTCTGAAGCAGGGGAGATACCTTTAAAATTTGTGCGTCCAAAAGGTTGTGTTTCTTTGTTACACATAAGAAATTGCAATAATTAATTGCTCAGGTTGGGTACAACGTATCGCGTTAGCACTAGACCTCATTGTTTTGTCGCTTAAACCATGGATTATACATTCCACTGCACGCTTGCCCTCGATATCACAATGGTACAAGACAGCCAATTTTTCATAATAATAGACCTCCAGGGGTTCATTAAACCTAGTCTTTCTCCTAAGCATGTCCTCCAAGGATTGGCCATAATTTTGTTCAAACGGAAAGGCATTCGTCAATTTTTGTTGCCACTCATCCCAGCTAAATAGTACAGAGTTCAAACTCTCTTATCACGTTTTAGCCAATCCTTGTAGTTTCTGCATAGCAAAATGTATGAGAGTCCTTTCATCCCAGCCATAGACAGTGGCACATTCATTGACCTTTTTAAGCCAAATATCAATACGTTGACCTTGTGAAGACGGATCAAAATTAGGTAAAATATTCTGGTGAGTAATAGTATTCTTAATAGGATTATGTATTGGAGAAGTCACTGTTAATGGCTGAGATGTACGCTTAATGTTACTAATATTTTTTAAAATATTCACAATATCAAGAGAGCTATAAGTTGGACTGTCTGACCGTTCATTCCGTGGTGTTGGCGGTGCGTGTTCGGCGGCAGCACTTGTTTCCCGGGATCTCCGCACTGTAGGGCTCCGTTCACGAGGTAAGCTTCTATCTCGCGTCCGCAACCGGTCCTGTTCGTTGTTCATCGAAGCGCGATAATTGACTCGTTCAGCACCGACTACCGGTGTACCCCGTCGCCTGAGGTCGCGTTCCCGGCTTAGCTCGCCCTCCAGAGCGCGTAGTTGCTCGCGATGACGTTCCAACTCATGTTCTAATTTTCGGACACTGTGACGTCCCTGTTTTTGATTCGGAGTTCGTATGCGACTACGGCTCCGACTGCTTGATTCTGCACTGCAAGCAGCTCCTCTACGGGTGGGCGTCCTAAGGCGCCGCCGCGGGGGTGGATCACTTGCACGTTGCATCCTTACACTGAAACTTGTAAACGAAAACTATGTATCTTATCAATCGCATCACTGCTTACCATCAGGCGGGATAGCGGTCAAGCGCTAGTTTATAATTTATAAAAATGAAAATTTTTGATTGAAATATCACGAAAACGACGCTTCGTAGCCCAAAAATAACCAAATTTTAGGCACCCCTTGTACACCCGTGCATGGACGGTAGTATGTTGTAGACCAATTAGTATCACTTTGGAAATTACTTTTGGAAATTACTTGGAAAAACCTAAAAATAAAAACAAGAAAAACCAGACACCAACCAATGCGTGGGGCATTGAGGGATTCTACTGTTCGCTAAAATATTGAGCGGTTATAATATCAATGAACAATTAGCGGGTTTATACCACTTCTGAAATGTAATAAAATAATACTCACGTGAATTATGGATAGTGTATAATTATTATCTCACAACAATTACTTATAGGAAGATGATATACTATAACTATAACTACGATATAACTATTCTCAACAAGTCCAAAACGTCCGCCTTCGATGCTGGCCCCGAGCAAATATAGTCTCCTCCCGCCTTCTCACCGTCATCTCCCAACCGCCTTTTTTTTGTAGTGTTGCCAGTAAATGGAACTTAATGTCATAATAATCGACAAAGACAAACTATGGATTTAGTAATTATTTCGAAACCTAACAATATCATACAGGTTACGTATCCACAATTCGTTTTATCAACTTTCACAATTTGGTTAAAATACTATCAAATAAGTACCCAATTAATCTAATTGTATATAGTTAGCCAGTAAGTATTAGGTACCTTCAATACCTATTTATCTACCCGGGTTTCGAGGCTGCCAGAAGTATACGTAGGTACTATCAAATTTTTGTTTTGCCTTCCGCGGAATATAAAACCTCACAGAATAACAGACTGTTCATTTTAATGTAAACATGCGTTCCATAATAAATTACTCCATGATTCAATATAATTATGTGTATCGAAAGAAATTTTGTACCAACACTTAGGGAATGTGAAACTACTCATTGTTTTGTATCCTTTTCCCTATTTTTTTTTTCTTATTTATTTATGGAGGGTTTTAATCTATACAGATTATGCCACCCTCATCGTTACAAGTCAACCTTACTGACTACTGTACAACTAAAACTAAAATTCTTACATCAGCTCTGCGATGGATACCAATATCCACGAGCCTGTACAGCATCCTGGCTGCTTCCGAAGTAGGAGCGGCAAGGACGCTGTTACATACCCCAGTTTCGCACATATTATCAAGAGTTTTAAATAAATCTTTTCTTTCCGGCTCATTCCGGACACATTCCATGATTACATGGTAAACATCTTCAATCACGTTGCATTCCACACAATTTGGTGACTCGACTTTACCCATTAAAAAAGCAAATTTATTTAGGGGTATGTGTCCGGAGCGAAGTCGCAGAGCTGTTGTGATTATCTGCCTTCCCATATTGGCACTGTCTATCCATGTAGTTTTGAGGATGTTCGGTTGTATGGTGGCATACCATATACCTTTGCTGCGGCTCCTTTCATTAAAGTATTCTTGCCAACTGTCATAACACAGGTATTTTATCCTCCAGTAAAGTTCAGTGTAATACGGGATACAGGAGTACTTTTCACCGTCACCTATTTTTTATTATTGTTTAATAAAATACCTTTTTGCTCGTCGCCACTTGTAAAACCTTTACTTCGTTGAATATCACAGGCTCGCACACGCACATAACGGACAGACTTCCGACACGTCTACTCTCACTCGTGGCTCTCGTAAGAATGATCGACGTGGTGCGGTCGAGACAGTGCTATCTGTCTGACAGTGACAGTGTTGTCTGTGGTTAATGATAAAAGGCATACACTACAGTTAGGATAGAAGTTTACTCAAGAAAATATTTACTGAAGACTAGGCTGTATGGCGTACTATGCCTTTGCCTTTTCCGTTCAGAAGAACGGAAAGAATTACCAAAACCAAACAAAAAAAATTTGCTTGCTTTTTAATGACAATCTGAGTGACGGCTGACTGACACATTGCGTTATTGACGTATATGCGTAAGCACAAAGCATTGATTTCGTCACGATTTATAATTTTAAACTGATTTCTTTTCTTTCCTAGCTTAGTTCAAATGTATCAATTCTAAAAATAATATAATTTTGGAAATTTGGGTTCAAGCTCAGATGAGAAATTTACTTCAAATTGGCTTATGTGTCGCTTACCAAAGTCACTGATTGGAGTAGTAAATTGGGTAAGTGCCTTGCCTAATCATAATAACATTTGTATATATCTAAATTTTTCAGCCCAATAGAGCAGGATACCAACACATCAGAACAGTTCTGTATACATGATCATATGAACGCCTTTGTGTAACGGTCTGATCCTGTGTTTTTTAAAATTATTATAACTTTCCAACTATTTGTAACTTAAAACTAGTAATTAGAAAGTGAGATTATCGAAAGAAGCTTCACTTTTCTGTGAGTGTTCTTATTTTACTGATTTGTAATGTTTACCTTAATTTCAGTTAACTTGGAGTACCTGAGTTGAGTACTTGGAGTACTTGAGTAGTTTAGTTTCCTATCAAGATGGTAAAAATCTATGCATTGGGTGTGCTCTACAAAGGTGTGAACAGTGCTAGCCTCCTCAAAGCAGCTTACAACCTGCAGAGCTTCAGTATATTTCAACGGGGCTCAGTCCAGGAGTTTATGGTCTTTGTTAGTAAAACAATAGTAGAAAGAACTCAGCCAGCATCTCGACAGTCTGTCAAAGAAGGCGAGTACATGCTACAAGTGTATGTAAGGGCAGATAACTTAGCAGGAGTTCTAATATCTGACCATGAGTATCCAAACAGAGTGGCTCACACATTGATTACCAAAATACTGGATGACTTCACTCCAATAGTGCCTTCAAGTAAATGGGCAACTTGTAACGAGGCTTCGCCAGAATTGCTTGAATTCAATGTTCTGCCAGAATACTTAACAAAATACCAGAACCCCAGGGAAGCTGATGCATTGACTAAAATACAGAATGACTTGGATGAGACTAAGATTATTCTACATGATACTATAAAGGCAGTCTTAGAAAGAGGGGAAAAATTAGATGATGTTGTTGCTAAGACTGAGAGTCTATCAATGCAGAGTAAATTGTTTTACAAGACTGCCCGAAAGACTAACAGTTGCTGTAATTTCTAAAGTAATCTGATGTTTTACCTGACTTGGCCATAGTTGAATTAATTTATAATATGGTTTTGATGAGTTACGTGGAGCTAGAAGGCTTCATTAAGTATTATTGTGGCCATTATTATACCCACTGTCAAAGTTATTAGTTCAAACATTAAGTTTATTTTTCTGTCAATCTTTACATTCGTCACAATATGTATTTGATTATGTAGGTTTTATATTAATGTAATGTTTTGTGGGTTCCTTGTATTATTGGAAAAGTTTTCGAATAACTTTAGATGAGATGGTACTCAAATTCAAATTTCACCTTTCGTATCTCTTTAAAAATGATGCTATGATGCCAAACCAGTGTGATCATCACAATGTTATTGATAATGATACTGATAAGTGTATCAGTAATTGCTTTCATTGTGGCCTAATTGTTAAATTACAATAATTTGAAAACTATGGCTGCACACATCCCTATGTAATCTCTAATATAGTAATATATGACATTGAACAAATACCTAGTAATTATTATATTGAATTTGTGTTCTGCTTGCATAGAGATATTATTATGCACCGAATAAGGTGTATATTAATATGTATTCTCATAGGTATTGTGACTCCATTTTAACAGAGCTTGTTATTAATTATGGCCGTAAAAAAAATGAAATCAGTTTACCACATAAATTGACACACATATACACTAATTCAACTTATAAAACCCCTTTTCTTGCTTTTGTTGGAGGCTAAGGTAAAATTGACAACAGTATATTTTTACACATAATTGATAAAGAATAGGCATAGTGATTGTTGTAGCCATTACTTATTAGTGTAATAAAGATCTTACACAGGGTGGTAGAGACATTGAAAAAAAAAATTGCATTATGCATGTTTGACGGTTTCCCTGTATAAAGATGTGGTTACTTAAGCTTACTTTTTTCCATTATTATCAGAATGTACATATATGTATGTTAACTACACTTATTAAGGAGTCACTATATTGCATGCAGAATACAATAAAGTGTTCATAGTGTACAGGATGTGTGTAAGCAATATTACCTATAAATGTTGCATGTAATGTAGGTAGTAACTGTTAATGTCATGAGATTTAATGTTGAAAACAGGAAGTAAAATATATTTAATGTATTGCATCTGAATATAATGCAACAATAGTTGTTGGTTAGTAAAAAAATATATACTCCGTGCACGGTTCATCTGCTATATATAAATATTCAATAACCTTGTTCCCCACCTGATTAAATTGACAATTATCTGAGATAATTTATGTCATTTGATACTTCATTTCTAATTAAACTGATGATGTCTAGCATATGTACGTGTGGCAAAATTGGGATTTGTTAAAAGTGTGTGTGTGTGTTAAATGTGTAATGTCGCATTTTGGAAATGTGGTGTAATCTGTGAGTTTCCGCCAAGTTTCCTGGAAGCCACCTTGGCAGTAGACTTAATGAACCGCCCAAAGTTTAGGTTTGAGGAAATCTCGACTCCTAAAAGCTGAAGGTGGTCGGTGCACTCCCCTTGGAGTATCCTTATACATTCCGAAAAGTAGAAACCAAGAACAGGCTCCTTTTGGAGGTGAATAGACACGCTTGTGTTTTGGCGGCGTCGAATGCTACAAAATTGCCTTCGCCCCATTGGAGACAGTCTGTAGTGTAACATTCGTACGCTCTACCATAGCCTCTTTTTCGGACTGGATTGCTTCCTTACTAGCCCGAGCACCCGGCAGGTGTATCTCCATACCTGTGCTGTCATCTGCAGACCCACAGACACCGGACATAGCAGATAGTTAATATGCAGCAGCAAAAGAGTCGTAGATAGAGAGAATAGACCCCCTGAGGAACATACCGGCATTAGACATCTAGGGAGATGGCAATCTAGCTACCAGGACTTGAGCACTATACCAGACTTAAATGAGAGGCGATACAAGCGTGTCAATAGAGGAGACAACTCGGGCGCAGAAGCCTTGAAACAATCGCTCGACGACAGTACTCAGAACCTCCTTGATAGATTGAGATTATTGATTAGATTCAGATTAACGTAGATAGCGAAAGTAATCTATCCCCTTTCTAATCTGAACTAACAGACGCAGTGAAAACAAATGTAAATGAATCTATAATAGACTGTCTGTATCATGTCTGTATCTACATTGTAGTGTTTGCCCATTTGCGACGCAGTCATGACGTCACGATAAATTTATTCAATGTTGTTGACACATGTTATAAATTGTATGTACAACAATCCGTTTCTTTGTAAATAAAGAATTGTAAGCGGATTATATATCAATCAATATTTTACTTTCCCTTCTACAACATTATTTTTTGTTTATGCGAAACCCGAAATACGTGTCCAGTCTTTGAAAAGAATCTATGTACTAAATATCAAAAAGATATAATGAATAACCGTCAAGTTATGAGCTTGCTATTCTACCTGGTTGTCCCAACAAAAATATGGTCAAGGTCCGTACAGGCGGGCTAGCACGGGCGTTGACCTCTGGCGTCAGTTGGGATCTATCGTAACCGCTCGGTAACCACTGCGGTCTCACTCTAAGGTCCGTATTACAGAACGTCACTCAAGCATTGATCTCTGCTTAAGCATTACTTAATTCTAGTTTTAACCAATCAAAAGGCTTGAAACGAGACTTAAGTAGAGCTTGAGTTTGAGTGACGTTCTGTAATACGCACCTAAATGTATTTGGGAAAAAAATATAACATGGTGTAAAACTGATTGGAATCGATTCAGTTGCTTAGTCTGAACAAACTATATTCAGGTTTCGCATAAACAAAAAAGTTGTATATTGTTTAACACCTAGTATTTATCACGGTTGCCAATTAGTAGGTACCTATAATTGGTTGAATTATGTTTTTCTCATATGTGTATATCTGTAGTCAGGTCATTTTAAAGGCACTGCGCTTCATTTATTTATAGTTATTGACCACTTGTTTAGGACATAAAGAGGTGGCGGGAGCACTGAAGCGTGCTCATATTTTACCAGCTTATCTGACCTAGATCCCTGAAGTTGACCTAATGTACGGACAACAGTGCAGGTCAAGCTACCCCTAACTGTCAGATTTTCCCAATCAACCTTGAGCCTTAATGCTCTAGATATAAAGTTGAAAATCTCATAAGGAAATCTGACAGATTGTAGTAACTTGATGTGCTGTCGTCAGTACATAATGGCTGCATTTTATTAGTTAGTACCTACAATCAACAATAGAGATAAGTGTTTTAATTATTGGGTAACTAAACTCAACTATGTTTACCTGGCTATCGAAAAAAAGAGTAAGCGGGGCAATTGCGTCTTTGGGGCAATTGCGTCTAATCGAAGTTATTTTAAATCTATTTGAAAACCCACTCTCCTGCCATCTTGTTTTGTTTACTTTGAATAAAAAACTATAACGTATCGATGGCAGGAGAGGTAGGTTTTCAAATAGATTTAAAATAATTTCGATTAGACACAATTGCCCCAAAGACGCAATTGCCCGGTTGACCTTATGAGTGTTTTTACTTGTGTGCCGATGTTGAGTAGGTCAAAGGTCAAACTTTGGCATCGCCGTTCTGAGTGTTGAGGGTCGAGTTTTAATTAGTTATAACGAGCATACTTTCAATGCCAATTTACTACACAGTGGAAAGATGTTTTTTTTTTGTAAACTTAACCCTTTTGATGACGGTACATCGGCTTTCAGACAAAAAAAAAAATACATTCCTACTTGTTGGTACTTATATAAGATCTGTATATTGTAAAAGGCAGCCGGGCCCTTGCAGATATTTAGTTATACAAAAGTGTTGATAAGATTTATTTTGGTTTTATAGGTAATATGTCGTAGCCAACTGTTTAAATTAGCTGTTAAGTCAACCGCGTGACCTTTGGAAGTAGGTGCGGACGACAGCAGGTTAAGCTACCCGAAACTGTCAGATATTCCCAGTCAACGTTAAGCCTTAATACTTTCGATATAAAGTTGAAAATCTAGTAAACAAATCTGACAGATTGTAGTAGCTTGATGCGCTGTCGTCTGTACCTAGTACCTACTGCTCGCATCATTTCACTCTCTGATTGTAATTAACTTATATGTTTTAACATATCCATTTGAACAGGGTGACCTGGCTTAGTTACTGCGCCCAATTCTGTTCATACGTGTTTCCAACCGGCCGCTGTTTAGTTAAAAAGCTAGGCGGTTAATTAGACTAATAAAACCAGTTGGTGTCGACATATGAATGTTTAGAGAGAGAGAGAGAGAGATAGATAGAGAGAGAGAACTTTGATTATAATGATAAGGGACGACACGACTTGACAAGGGGTGGTACCTACCTACATATAAATTACTCAAGTAAAACGTCAAGGTTGACTATTACATTATTAGAGTGGAATAATTTACTGACTACGCTTCTTCTTCTTCTTCAGCCTATAGAGGTCCACTGCTGGAGAATGGCCTCCCCCAAGGCTTTCCACGATGACCCGGTCATGTGTTGCCTGCATCCATCGGCTTCCCGCGACATTCAACAGGTCATCGTTCCACCTTGTTGGGGCCTCCCTACGCTGCGTCTTCCAGTACGTGGCCGCCACTCCAGAACCTTACTGCCTCATGGGCCATCGGTTCTACGAGCAATGTGCCCTGCCCACTGCCACTTAATTTTAACGACTCGAAGAGATATGTCGGTGAGTTTGGTTCTTCTGCGGATCTTCTCATTTCTGATTCGATCGCGCAAAGAAACATTTAGCATAGCTCTTTCCATCACCCTTTATGTGAGTCTGAGCCTTCGTATGAGGCCCGTGGACCACGTTTCAGTTCCGTAAGTCATCACTGGCAACACACACTGGTCAATTTACCTTAGTCTTGAGACACTGTGGTATCTTGGACGACGAGAAGATGTAGCGTAGCTTCCCGAACGCTACCCAGCCAAACTGAATTCGACGAGACACCTCTTTCTCGAAGTTGGACCTACCTGGTTGAACTGTTTATCTCGTCAACAACTTCGAGTGCAGAGCAACCAACTAGAATTGGAGCGGGTGCGACATGAGAGTTTGACATGATCTTCGTTTTATCCAAGTGCATCTTTAGACCCACTTGTTGGGAAGCTCTGCTGAGGTCATTGAGCATTAGCTCAAATCTGAGACTGGTCAGGGACTCCGCCATGACCACGATATCATCATCAAAACGGAGATTAGTGATGTACTCGCCGTTGATGTCGATACCAAGTCCTTTCCAGTCCAGGAGCTTGAAGATATCTTCCAACGCAGCATTGAACAACTTGGGAGAGAAATAGACCACAAAAGAGATAATGATATATCGGTTTCGAGTCCTGATCCTGGAGACGGACTGACATGGTGGCGTTTTTGTACAAACAGTTTATCACCTCAATGTATCGAAAGTCAATTTGGCACCGTTGGAGAGACTGCAGCACCGCCCCAGTCTCGATCGAATCGAAGGCCTTCTCATAGTCCACAAGCGCTAAACGTAGTGTTTTGGTATACTAATTGGACTTCTGTATAACTTGCCGCAGTGTATGTATGTGGTCTATGGTGCTAAACTAAAGCCTTTTCGGAAGCCTGCTTGTTCGGGAGGCTGGAAGTCGTCGAACTTGCGACGAAACTCAGGCTCATCACGAAACGTCTCCCACGTTTCGTGATGAGCCTAGAAAACAGGTTACATGGCTCAGGAAGGATATCGGTCTGTAGAACACCGACTACGCTACTGGCAATCTATTGTGCTCGGATCGTATAAACACGAACGAATCGTATTGCTTACCACTGGTAGCATTTTTAATTTAGGTATGGCCGACTCGGATATGTAGATAATATATAATATAATAGATTCCTAAACTTTTACACGTGACAACTATTCTCGCATGGGAGAGTCGACTATGCAATGATATGACGTATTTGCTTCATTTTTGTTTTGTTAATTGTGAGAATCGGCCGTACTCCTGCAGCCAGTCCGTTTAATAATGTAATGTAGGTAGAGGAAACTATAAGAATTGATTTGAAAATTTAAATGTACAGACGACAGCACATCAAGCTACTACAATATGCCAGATTTCTTTTTAGATTTTCAACTTTACCACTAAAGCATTAATACTCAAGGTTGATTGGGAACATTTGACGGTTTCAAGTACCATGACGTGCTGTCGTCCATACGTGTAATATCTACTTTATATTGACATGTTAATGGAAGTTGATATTATATATTGTAGTATATATTTGCTTCATGACTTGTTAGTCAAATAAAATCGGTATTTATAATTTATTCTCGGTACTTTTATTATTGCAGTGGTTTAAGGTGCGGCGCGACCTACTAGAACAATTTCTATGAAAATTGTAGTAACCTTTTGAACGCCAGAGCAAAAACACATGACGACACGAGTAGCACAGTGACAGCAATCGACTGCTGTGCTGCGTGTCGGGGGTTCGATTCCCGCACGGAACAAATATTTGTATGGCCTATAGGTAGGTGTTTCGGGTCTGAATGTTTGTGTAAGTATGTGAGTTAATATGTTTGTAAACGCACCAACGATACCAAGGGCGGATCCAGGGCGGGGGGGGGTGGGGGGGTCATGACCCCCCCTGGGCTGGGTCCAGGAGCCAGAGTCCAGCACAGGAGGATTTTATTTAAGTACTTTCAATATTTAATCAATTTATATAATACATGCTTTGATTGATGGCAAACGTATTATTCGGCAACGAACGCAGCCAAAATTTGAATTTTACCGCGCTAACGCCGCCATCGCCGCCAACCACAGAGTACTTTTTTTATACCGTCAACATTCAAATGTCACATTTCGTATGACACTTGTTTCTTCATTTTGCAAGTGTGTGTTTTCAAACTCCAATATTATTGTTGTAATGTTCTCAAAGAACCTCGTAGGTAGATAAGTAGATGCATGCTTACTGAAAGGGGAGGATTTATATACGGACGACAACAGGTCAAGCTACCGGAAACTGTCAAATTCCGCGCCGCCACCTCGGGTCCTAATGTTGGGGGGCCACAGATGTCCCCGAGTCTGTAGCCCCTGGACCCATTTAGCCGTCCGCCGACGCCCGGTGCGCCTGTTGCAGGCCGGGTGAGAGGACGAGATCTCCCTCTCCCTTTCCGCTGCCTCCTAATGTGAGACGACTGTTTCTCAGAAGGAAACCACCGCATCCCAGGACTCTTCGCTGCCGACCATCCACCCGATTACGGCCGGCAGCGACAGGTCACTGTTTACTTCAGAGATGAGGGAACGGCGCAGCTCCTGCCAAGTGGCACACTCTGCCAGCGTATGCCGCGCCGTGTCCTCCTGGCAGTTGACGTAGTGGTGACACCGGGCGTCCGGCTCCCTGTTTATGCGCCATAGTTACTTTCCGAAGCAACCATGCCCCGAAAGTACCTGTGTCATCCGAAATGTCAGGGAGCCGTGCCTCTTCCTGAGCCAGTCCGCCAGTACCGGAAGGATCGCCTCGATGGTGGTGAGGCCGGTGGTAGGACGTGAAAGCTTGTCCCGACATTCCGCCACTAGGACCTATCGGAGCTGCGACCGACGCTACTCCAGCTGACGCAGCATCGGCCGTTCACCCCGCTCCCGCGCCTCCTCACGTCACCAGAACAGTGACGCTAGGACCTTCGCCTCCAGGTCCCAAGGCGGGGATCCAGCCAGTAGGCAGGCTGCCTCATAGGAGACCGTACGATACCCATGTATGACTGTGATGGTCATCGCTCTCTGTGGTTGTCGCAGTACAGCGATGCTGCCGGCCGTCAGGTCAGAGGCCCACACCAGAGCCCCATACAGAGCCATCGATCGCACGATTCCCATGTAGAGCCTCCTGCAGGCAGCGCTCGGGCCACCCAGATTGGGAAGCAACGTTGAAAGCGCCCCGGCCGCCCTCAAAAACTTGGGCGCCAGCCGCCGGAAGTGGGAGCCGAAGTCCCACCGGCTGTCGCACACCCCCGACCCCGATTTATGAGCCGGGTGGCGGCGCCCGCTGGGGACCATAAAACACCATGGCCTACGACTTGTTGAGGGCCACCTCCAGGCCTAGGCGACGTATGCGACCCACCACCTGTGATATCGAAGCTGTCGCCAGCAACGTTGCTTCCCTGTGCGAGCTCCCCAGGCAGTGACCAGCATGTCGTCCGCATAACACGTCAGGTCTCCTCCCAGTCTGAGCTCGCCTCTCAGCACCCAGTCGTTCGTCGTCTACGTTACAAAAATTCAAAGCATGGCAAAGAGCTTCAATGGTTGAAGAACGTCTAACCGAACTGGCACTTCTCCACGTCCATAAAAAGTATAAAAACGTACCCATGGAAAGTGATATCACGTTTCGGAAGAAGACGTAAAAGAAAAATTTATTTCGTTATTTAATTAGGTATTTTTAACAGACTTCAAAAAGGAGAAGGTTACTCAATTCGACCGTATATATTATGCTTTTTTATGTTGTTCGCGGATAACTCCTTGTTTATGAACTGATTTTGATAATTCTTTCTTTGTTGGAAAAAAGACATTTCCAAAGTGGTCCCATGATAAGGACATCAGGATCTGATGATGGAAGACCAGAGAAACCAAGAGGAAATTTCAAAAATCGTAGGGGCGACTAGTGCATTTCTTAGTATTTTCATTAAGTATTTTAAAGCACTACAATTTAATAAAGGTCGGGAGTAGATCTGATGATGGAGCCGGGAGACAGTCGAAGGAACTCTTCAACAATTCACAGCCGCTACCTTGTGTTTGGGCTTGGTTAATTTGTATTGATAAGAACTTTACACCTAGATGAGTTGTGACTCTCATAAGAGCTTTGATGATGAAGACAAAGGCCAGTTCCGGGGACTCTTCAACGGTTTACAGTAGCTACTTTGTGTTTGGACTTAATTCATTTATATTGATGAGAACTTTGCACCCATTCGGTTAAAATAATGGTCTGCAGTAAATCTGATGATGAAGACCATAGGCAGTCGAGGGAATATTTTAAAGTTACGGGGAAAAATTAAAGTAAACTTTCCCAACTATTTGCGTCAGCTTCCAGTCTGACCGGATGCAACTGAATACATAGTACTTTTCACAACTAAAAAGTGTAAAATAAAAACTTTGTTATAATAAAAAACAACCGACTTCCAAAACCCACTACAAAGTGAGAAATAACTAATTTCGGAAGTCGGTATCTTTGGTTTTTGTATATTCGTTTTTGACACCGACTTTTTTTTTGTAAAAACGTTTTTTAAATTCAGTACTTACCTATTACTTATTAATAAAATACCTCCTTTTTAGTTGTATCTATTATTTTCAAAGTTTAATTAAAGCTTCTTATGACTTGACCACGACTATGTGACCCTCCCCTGGCACCAAAGCTGGATCCGCCCTTGATTACGATACAGGAGAAATTCCTAGTGTGGGACAACGTTTAATTTACCTACGAAAGAAATTGGGATTCCAATTATTACTACATCGATATTCAATTTATTGTATTTTTATATTCGTCTTCAATTTCAAAACATAATGTCCATAAAAAATTGAAATTTAATTCACAATTACATTTCCTCCTTCTATAGTAATACCTAGTTATACATTATTTGCAGAGTTGTATAACAATGTATTAAAAGTTATGAGACAACAATATAAATGTGGTAACTACAGGCACTATTCTTTATCTGCTGGCAACTCAACTTCAACTCTTGATCAATGGCCCCCGTGGAATAGACAGGTACCACAATTTTGCCAATAACACGTGTAACAAATAAGAGCAATTCTTTGAGAATTTTATTTCACAATAATGGCGGATATCGCCAATGACAGTCGAAAAAGACGGTCGCGTGAACCGTCCACGAGGGAGGTTTTCATCTGCTGTCTTCTATTTGTGACTATGGCGTGTACTGCCCGCCATTTTCTTTCTTTCTTTTTTGGCTTCGCACGGTTTGTGCATTTAGCCCATGTCACGTAATGAATTATTCATATCGAAAAAGACGGCCGCGTGAACCGTCTTAGGGAGGTTTGAGAAAAAGCCATGATGTGGCCACTATGCTGCGATATTTCACTGTTCTTTATGAATTATTTACTGAATGCACTTTTTACTACATAAATCACACACTTTTATTTAGGTAGTAAACAAATTTATAAATAATTTTATAAGTCCGATGAAAAATGAGCGTGACACTCAGCTAGACTTTCCCGCCATTTTTATGACTATTTCGCTTCCGAAATAAGGATGTAGCTGGTAGCAACGTAATATCTCGCTTATATCGATGTGTTCTCGTACAACATTATTTTAAACTAAATAAATTATATTTAAAACAAATGTTTAATTAGTTACATTTATAATCTTTTAATTCCGAATGTTCAAATAGTTTAAGGTCCATATTACAGAAGCTCACTCAAAACTCAAGCTTTACTTAAATATCGTTTGAAGGTATTCGATTGGTTGAAACTAGTTTTAAGTAATGCTTAAATCTTGAGTAAGGTTCTGTAATACGGTCCTAAGTGTAGGTATAGTATAGGTTCAAAATTATTCATATAGTTTAAGTAGTTATGTAATCAACGATAATAGCATACAACATTTTCATTACCTAAATGTAATACAGTATGTACTTATTTGTGTTTCCTTTTAACTTCTATAAATCAGGCATAAAAAATTAACATGTCCTAGTATCGATATTGTTAATTTATTCACTAATTTCTGATCGCCTGCGCTTGTGACGTCACGATGTTGTCGTCTATTAATTCGGGTGTAGTTAGGGATGCGCCTGAGTCAGGATTAGCGAATATCGAAATTTGACTCAACCAATTTTATCTTTGACTACGTAGCTATTAAAATATTTTTTTAAAGACTGTTTCTATAAAACTAAAGCTGTTTTATCCTCGTACCAAATTATATCTAAAATAATACATCCCAGAGGAAAGTTTTAAAACTATCTTTGATTGTACATTTCTGATATTATCTAACATCCGCTACATCATTAGTGGTTTATGACAGTGGCGTGTGAGAACATTCTTTTTTAACAATTGGTTTCTTATTTTTTAATATCTATAATGCTATTTAATTCGTTTAATAGAAATATACAAGAATTAGAGCTTCTATTTTAAGGTAATATAAATAAATGTTTCTGTATACCTACCGCTTTCTCTGTCATGTACCTATTGGTGTCGTTGGCATCCAGGGACAGTTTTCGCTTGTTACGTATACATATGTTATGTTACCATGGAGTCCAAAAGGCTAAAATAAAAATGTTCAACCAGAATCGCGTCGAGGGGCACCTCTCTGCTGGGTCCTTGGTTATGGTATTTTTCCAACTCTGTCTGTGTAGGTTTTTGCGGTTCGGTTCCAGGTAGGTTTTTCTTGTAGGTAAATAAAAGTCAGAGATGAAATAAAAATACATATATTAATTACATCAATTAATATTATAAACCTAACATAATCATGTAGGTTACAATAATAAAATATACCTATATAATTTTATAAACAAAAATAAATAATAATAACATTGATTTTCTTATTAGTAGAGCTAACGCTAAAATCATTGACTCATAGCAAACGCATAGTCCAGGTAACATTTAAAACAATCCTCCTACAAGCAAGGGAGAGCTCACTTATAGTATTATTATGGAATTTACTCATTACTTCTATGATTAATTAATAATGAGTAGCGATGTCGGGTGAATCAGCACATGAGCATAGTTGTAACCAGCGTCCATTTGTAAATTTTGTGCTCTAAAACTATCTCCTACACATAGACTAACGATTAATACAGTTGTAAGCATGCTAAGGGGTTTCATAGTTTTTAATCAAACTGGAGTTCTTATTGGACCTAGATACTAGGTATGGACTATAATATTATTAGCTGAAAAGTCAGGCGCCGACTCCCCCGTCATCCTTTAACCTAAATAGAAGGAGTGGGTATTACATCATTACTGAATAATAGAATTTTTTGCTTCTAAATTTTTGGCATCAAGCAATGAAATAGAAAAAAAGAATGTAGAAAACATAAGCTTTGGAATAGACCACCAGTGAGATTGTGGCGTATAATAGATACTTAAAGAGAATGAATCAGAACAGTATGCTGTCGTCATATGCCGTTGTCTGTCGTATCATGTAAAGGCTTTCGCACATACAACATACTAACTACCTAAACAGCCACCGGTCATCAACTTCTACAATTAATACTATAGGCATATGACACAATACGAAGTCGAGATGTTGCGATACGCTAAACTTACTCATTAATAAGGTTCGTTTTTCAATCGTTTTAGGTATTAAGTGCATACTTACGGATTTTAGTTCATTACTGACCATCTGTAGGTACCTACGGCCATAGTTCTCTTCTTCCAACGTTGGTAGGTATGACTTGCCAATGTGTTAAGTTAGTCCAAATTTCCTTCGACTTCTTGCAAATCGGAAGAACCGATAGATAGTTACAGGCGTACGTCTCAGCTTCGATGGAAAATTGACTTGTTAACTATTGTTTTAGTTTTAAGCCGATATCGACGGTAGAAATTTAAGGAATAAGGATTTAAAAGTCCCTTACAGAAATTTTTAGTTTTAAATCCTTAGAAAAATGAAAAATACTGTGAAGTGATGCCTATTTGATTTATTCGGTTACCTACATCGTATAACTCTGGAAGTTCTGGTTATCTATCGTTAAACGGAATGCACATGAATGGCAGAGAATATTACCTCCATTAATTAGGGATTATCGATACAATTAGTACTTACAAATCTCACTGGATAGATAACAAAATTAGTAAATATTAAAATAAAATTATAGTATGTACAAAAATAATATTCAACACAAGATAGAGATACATTGTAGGAAATAGTGAAGGCGGGTAAGAATGTGGGAATAGAAAAGTAATCAAACTGAAACTTATAAATGCCCATTAAATTTTCCACGCAGGAAATATAACGTTAAATATATATTCTTTATTTCCATCGCACTACTTAAAATTATGTTTCTAATGATAAAGAGATTTCACTATTATAGTCTTACAATATATCTCTTTAACACCAAAGTGTTTTTTTTTGTTTACATCTATGCACTAATATTACATTTAAAATATGTTACAATGTTCCCATTTGTTATTTTCCGTAAATTGTAAATATTGCCTGACATGTAAACGAAATGAAATATCTTTTTGAATTTAGATGAAGGTAATGTTGCTAAATAAAAATAAATAGGCAACATGTTAAATTTTTGCAAAATCAGTCTTCCTGCACCTGTCCTAATTAAAACAATTACTAGCTACTTTGAATATTGAAAGGCCGAAATGCAAATTTAAAATCAATTCCTTCGAAGGCAGGTTTAACGTTTAATTACTTTCATTCTATCGTTTAATTGATATTATTAGAAAATTTAAAAATCTACACGAACGCGCCTACGGGGAGTTACCTACAGCTTGAAGGCAGGGTGGCGGGGTACACAATACGGAATTCAAGAGAACCTTCACCCCGTTATCCGATTAAAATACGATCCTATTTCATAAAATTATAAAACTTGCAAAATTGTGATGTATCAATAACTACTTAATTTAATTGTTGACTCTTTCAAAGAGTCACGTATATTTTAGAAACTTAAACAGTAAGGTTCGAAACGATACGTACACCGCGGGCTACGTGGCATCCTTGTCTGTGATGTATCAGACCGCGAACACAATATACAGAAGAGATCCAATCGCGACGATTCTGACATTGCTCACGCGCAGCTGTGTGCTCTTAAAAAATAAAAGAATAATTTAATATAGACTCTACCTTGACAACAATACACAGACTAGATAAGGTCTGTGCAACAATATAACAAATAGGTACATAATTAAACATAAATTGTAATAATTATAAATGCCTTTTTATTTTCCGAGTAGCCAATTACATATTAAATGTTATACAAAATCGTATCAGCTATACCGAATAGCCATCGAATCAGTACTCAGCACTTCTCATCATTTATGCATGAGTGAGAATAAATAGGACATTCGCTCATCTTAGTTTCAAGCAAAAAGAAAAATATATTGCTATACATAATTATTCATCTTCAAACATGATTTCCTTACAACTACTTACACATTATAAAAGGCATCCTTTGATAAAAATAAAATAATAATTCATCCAAATTATTTTTAATACCGCAAATCACTGTAAATCTAAATACGAAAAAAACCTCTACGACAAATCACGACACAAGCAACAAAACTGTCCGATCGGCGATTACTAAACACAACGATTACGTAGTTTATTTTCACATAACATGGCCACAGGTCATACATTCTACGACTTGTACCCGGGAACGCGTTTTGTACTAATTTAAAGGTTTGCGTTGAAACACTACTAGATAAGAAATGATCAAGTCCGTAGAGAAGAGGCGTCCTTTCACCATCTTACACCGAGTTTCCTGAAGCACCGCCGACAAATAAGTGTTAAAACTTTGTAACGTAACTTTGGTGTTCACTTCCTTTAGATAAAATACACTATAAAAATTGATGTGACTCATCCGCCAGCGCGATGACGACTCATCCTCGGTGTAAAGATCGACACAGATTTTATGAACGATATCCAGAGGGTATCGTTCGCGGAGGTCATTTATTCGGCATATGTAGCTTCTTTGAACGAAAATCGTACACTTTGCGGCAAAAGAGTACGAGCTCGGGTGACACCGAAGGGGGCAGGCGACAGTCGTTGGACGCGAATGCCGGGTTCACCTCACTGGCCTGCAGGGGCGGCACAATCGTTGAGGCCGCGAAGCCCTCTTCAGCTGCTTTTAGCCGTTTGCGGTACCTGTAACATTACAGCTATGATTAGACTTTAAATTCTCAAAAAGTTATATCAGAAATATTGATTTCAACGTGATAGAAAATACTGACCGGCAATACTCGTTGAAGGTGAGTACGTAGCATTTGTCCTCGATGCATGCCACGGAGTTGGCATCGCGGTGCCGAGACGCGAATACTTCATCGGGCGCATCTGTTGGTTGTCGGCCCAGTTCTGTGTGCTCCGGCCGGTAGTACCATACTAGAGACACCATCATTTCACCTGCAGCAAAAGAATACGATTAAATATCATTTTAAGCTATAAATCTCTTCAAAAGCTAGTTCGATAGTAATAAAGTATATGAGTCTCACGGTGCTCACCATCATCAGGATTCTCCCATAGACTGGCGACCCTGGCGACATAGGGCTGCGCTCGCGCAACGGACGCCCGCAGTAGTACGCAGTCGCCTCGCGCCACACTGTCACCGCTTGCGTGCGTCATACGTGACCAGCAACGCGCCGTACGATCCAGTCGAGAGTCGTTCTGTAAGATTGAATGGGTTCATGAAAATAGGTCATGAATAAATCTTGAGCCAAAGGGGGTTAACTGAGAGGAGGATGTGAAGATGTATGTAGGCAAGGGCAAGTCAGCTGAACAGTTTTGTTAATACTTACATTGAGGTAGACTTTAGATACGTAATGTTCTCCGTCCCAGTTCCAGCCGTTACTCCAGCGAGGTGGCGCGTGCGGCTCTAGCGCTGGAAGCGCTGGCGGTGCGAGGGGCCGGCGACCGCGCCGCGTGAAGCCTGCCCCGCGCCGCCGCGCTCGCCGGCAAGCCGGGCCCGTCGGGACAGGCGATGCACAAGCCTCTTCTACCACCAATGTTGCTTCATCTGTCTTAATAGCCGGCCTCTTTGAAACCAACAATTTGGCGACTTTATCCGCCTTTTTAGCCTTCAGCTCCCCATTTGACAGCTTGCATCGCTTCACAGTCGTCCTGTCCAGTTTCGCTGCCTTCAGTTTCTCCTTTTCAACCTCTTGCATCTTTTCCTCATCTTCAAGCTTTTCTGTAATCTCGGCTTCGATAGCCATATCCTCAACATCCTGTTCAAAATCTTCTTTTTCGTTTGAAGCTAAAGTTATCTGTGGAGGTAGTATATCCATATCCAACGCAATAACATTAGCACAATTTTTATTGTCTTTTACTATTTCTGGTATCACCTTTTCGATGCGAGGTGCAATTACTTCTGATTCTGTCTTGGCACAAGTCCTTAATTTTTCATCAACATTATCGGACTTGCTTAAGGGTTTACGGTCTTCCTCGGGACCAGATTTTATGGTGGGTGTTTTCAATAGTGACTTTACTCCATGAGTAACTTTGGAATCAACTTTCTCTACTTTACACGCCATTTTCTTGCCTATTAGTTGAGACACTGCAGCAAGTGTATTAGCACTAGCTCGAACATTACCTGTGTTTGCATTCTCTACGACATTATTATTAATATTTAAAGTTTTCTTGGCTGCATTCTGTGCTATATTTTCAGTGGGAGAAAGAAATAATTCTGCAGGATTTAGCTCAGCATCCAAGCCCTTTGCATCGGGCCTGTCAATGCTATTTTTCCTTATAAGGTTGTCGAGCAATACGGCACTTTTGTTTTTATATTTTGTGGGTATTAGTTCATCTGCCACTGCAGCGATATTTTTAAGCCGGGCATCCTCTTCAGCAGGTTTATCGAGTAGCATCTTTTTTAGTTTAGGTCCACCCGCTGTGCATTCAGATTTCCTTTTTACGCTCCTCTTTTCACCTGTCGGTGATTTGGGCGTTCTTTTACTTTGTGATACTTTTTTCTTCGGCTCCTTAGTGACAGTTTCTATCCTTTGTATATCGGTCTGATCACCGGAAACCTTCCTCCGCTTAACGAGTTTGACATGTTCACCAATCCCATTCGTCTTGCAAGTTTCCTCAAGTTGTGTATCTTTCATATCTATTTCTAGTTTAGGCTTCGAATACCTCCGTTTTACAGGCTTAGCAGCGTCAGTGACAGCACTAGCCTCTATAATAGTAGTACTGTTATGTTCTCTCAGGGCCTGCGCGTCAGGTTTTCTTGCTGCGTTATATGTCGGCCCTTCATTTTCCTTTTTAACATCGACTAAGGGGGTCGACCTCTCATCTGATGACGATAGATCAATTGGAGCACAGGTCGGAGGTGAAATAGCGAGGACATCGTCATCGGCATCGGCATCGCTGTGGTGTGCTAGAAGTGCAGGTTGTGGCGTGGACAGCAGTACGCCGGTGTCGTCGCCTGCGAGGGAGCGCCGCGCCATGGCCTTGCCCAGGCGAGCGCGGCGTGGAGCTATGGGCGGCGGCTGCGGCGCGCACGCGCCGGCTGAGCCACGCGCTGGTGATGGTGGCCCGAGAGCTTCAGATGAACCGGGGTTTTCACTGGCGATTCGTAACTTATCTCGGACATCGTAGATTTCACGTTTTGGTGAGACGCCGCCCATAGCGGGCATAGCACAAGGATGTGGGGCATCTGCTGCAGCTGGTGGTTCAAGCTCTAATGGCGGATCCTGTAAGAAAAGCGTCGAGCATTAAAACCGCTACGATTTTTTACGATTCTATTAAAATTTATTTTCTGATGATTCGTTAAATGGACTTTGTTTTTATTAGTGGATTTTGGATTGCGTACACCGATTTTAATAATTCTTTTTTTTATTAAAAATAAGTTACGTTTAGGATAATAAAACATGTAAGCTAAATTTAAAAAAAAATGCTTACGCTTAATTTATACGGATAAATTTCAAACTTGGTTCAAAATATTTTGTAAATTTTTTCAAAAACTCTTCAAGCCATCAAGTTTAAAATAATTTTGCTAAAAAGTCTCTATAAAGTTCTACTTTTAAGATTTTTTAAACTTATGTTTCAAAAGTTAAGAGGGGCGACACATCCTTATTTTACTTTTGGTTCGATTATTTGCAAAAATATTAACAATATAAAAAAATGCTTTTCGTAAACCTTTGTTCGTTTTTGAATACCTACCCAACAATAGATCAAGTGGCCCTACCGTGTCATATAAAAAAAATTGACACCCACTTAAAATAGAAAAAAACCTTTTTTTTTAAAGAACCCTAATAAAACATTTATTTCCACTTTTATTTTACCACTTTGTCGGCGGGTTTTATCATTCAGCCAGACTTAGCGAAACTGTAAGGGTTGCTAGTGATTACGGAGATCGCTCTTAGCAATAAGAGCGCCCATTGTGTCATCCTTCGTAAAATCTTCAAGAGTATTCTATTCTACGAAATCCTAAAAATGTGCGTTTGAGTGTTAGAAGTAGATGGACTATATCATACCTTGCCGCTGCCATGTGTGTCTGCGGCAACGTCGACGGCGCACGCCCGCACCTTCGGTCGGAAGGCGGCCCCGGGCGGCGCGAGGGCAGGGGGAATGTCTGCTGGGCCACCACCGGTTGGGGCTTTACCAGTAGCGGGCCCAATAAGCACGTTTTTTGGACACGCGTTTAATGGGCATGGGCATCCGCGATATTCTGTAACAACAGATACATGAAGGCATGATCACGTGAGACTTTAATTAATATATTTTTGAGGGACTTGTAGCAAATAGAAAGATCACAGCAATGTATGTTTTTTTTTTATAATATAAACTAGCGCTTGGCCGCAATCCCGCTTGATGGTAAGCAGTGACGCAATCGTTGATGGTATAGCGCACTAGTTTATTAAGAGCTTATTCACTCTAGCCTTGAAGACACTCAAGTTGTAGTCCGACGCAAACACCGCCGCCGGCAAGTTGTTCCAGTCCCTCGATGTACGCGGTATAAAGGAGGAGGCGAAACGCTTCGTCCGGATCGTAGTGGTGTTAACAACGTAAGAGTGGAAACTCGCCGTACGACGGGTCGTCCGATGGTGGAACGAAGATGGGGGAATTAAATCATGAAATTCCCTCGCACACTTCCCAAAATGCGTAATATAGAACACCGAAAGGCTGGCTACTCTACGCCTGTGCTCTAGGCTTTGGAGACCGTCTCGAGTAAATCAGGGTCACCCTCTTCGCCCGCCTCCCCACTGAATGTGAGGCAGGTGACCCTGGCCACTTTGGATTCAACTTAGCAGTGGTGGCGAGTGGTGTCAACTTAGCAGCACCAGCCCAAATGTGGCTGCAGTATTCCACACACGAACGGACCTGTGCTTTGTAAATCATTAGAAGCTTCCCTGGTGTGAAGTACCTCAGTATGTATTGAATAGTCGCCAGCTGACAAGGAGTGAGGCCAGTAAAAATAGATTTAATAACAACTTTAAAAAATATCAAAGTGTTACCTATGTCTAAATGTGAATTTTAATTTTAAAATAGAATATGAAGGATCTGCCAGACCCCATTACTACGATCAAACCATTACTACGGTTTTGTGCAGACATCACCTTGTAGCCAGGATAATTCATCAGCAACTCGCTCTCAAATACAACCTTATGGAATCAGAGGAGCCGTAATACATACAGTACGCAGTTATACGACTGATTCTGTAGCTACAGGCTACAGAACTCGGTCGGACAGTATGTACCGATCCAGTTCTCGGAAATGGTATTATCACATTGTGCTGGGATTGATCCATCATCACTGAAATAGTAGTCCTATTATAATAATAAGCCAATAAGCCTGATATAGTGATGGTGGATCGAACAAAGCTGCGTGCAATGATTATTGACATAACCGTCACGCATGATGAGAACGTCGTGAAAGCCGAGAAAGATAAACAAATCAAGTATCTTGACTTGGCTCATGAGGTTGTCGACATGTGGAATGTGGACGCAACAATCATTATACCAATAGTCGTGACAGCCAATGGCTTAATAGCCAAGAGCCTCGATCTTAGGAGGCTCTCGTTATGCAGCTGGATCAAGGGCTTGATTCAAAAAGTGGTAGTTAGTACTCGACTCTCATTGTCAGTCAACTTTAGAGGTTTCTCTCTCTTGAGCCCTGACCGCCACCGGTAGTTGGACCCTGTTTCCGATACCGCTGAGCTACTTTTTTATATGTTTTTTTTTATGTTCTAACAGCTTGGGGAAAAGTGTCTCCGCATTTTTTTAAGAAAATTCATAACATTTTTTAATATAATTTATTTATAAATTTAATTATTAAAATATGTAGGTAGGTACCATTTTGTTCGATAACTTTTTGCCATCTTGTAGGTAGGGACATGATCCCTTGCTGTAGAAATTTTGGGACTTCTGATCAAAATACCGCGACTAGTGGTTTTGGCAGTCCTCTCGTGACGTTGCGTGACTTAACATGATAATGCCTATAGAATAATGAAGAGACCGAAACAGGTGGAAATCTGGTGGTAAGGCCTGAGGCCAGGACTATACGGCAAATGCATTAACACTTCAGTCAAACTCTCCTCATTTTTGTTGAGTGGCTAAAGATGTATGAGGTCGCTACCATGATGAAAAACCGCACCCCTTCTGTTGATTAATGCTGGTCACATTCTCTCAACTTTTTGCTTTAATCTCATAAGTGCCTGATGGTAACAGCTCATAATGAATAATGCCTGAATTAAAAAGGGAACTGTTCCTCACCTACGTATGGTATCCTTTGGGGTGAATGTTGGTAACATGGCGGAGTACCATAATACTGTGGTGGTGGGTACGGTTCACCAGCGACGCCAACCATCTGAAAATAAGAAAACATAAATGAGTTATATTAGATATTCTTAAGATGATTATGAAAACCATCTTCATCATTCTTGAAAATGAACTAATAGAGAGAACAGCCCCCTAATCGACGAACACATTTTTGTCAAATGATTGCGACTAGTTGGCATCAGTTGGGATCGTTAGGACCGCCCATTGGTCCGTTCGGCCCAAACGATCCCAATTCCCAATTAGTCGTAATCATTTGACAAAAATGTGTTCGCCGATTAGGGGGCTGGTTTGTTTTGCGTGGCTGGTTGTCCTTATAAAGTGTTACGCCATTTAGGGGGTATATGCAACGTTATTTTTTGTTTATACGAAACCTAAATATAGTTTGTTTAGAATTAGCAACTGAATCGATTCCAATCATTTTTACACCATGTTATATTCTTCCCAAATGTATTTAGAAATTGTTGCAGTGTGGTTACCAAGCGCGTAACACAATTCACGGCAGATTATAGTGGTCACTAGAAGCGTGCGCACAACACGGCCTGCGCCTCGTTATGCAGGGGTGCAATACGTTCTAAGTAAAATTATCGCGTTTTAAGTAAATTATATTACAGTTTTTTATCACTTTAGTCTGTTTTTTTTTTACCGTTACGACAGTCTAAAGCCTGCAAATGTGATGGAAATATTATCAATAGTTAGTTACAATACAAACAGAAATTATTATCAATAAACGCAAGACGCCGCCGCGCCGCTGCAGGTGCAGGTGGGCGAGCAGCGCGTTGACCATATTTTTGTTGTGATAACCAGCAGCCTAATCGGCGAACAAATTTTTGTCAAATGATTGCGACTAGTTGGGATCGTTTAGACCGCAGTTAATATTATTTTTTCAAATGCGGTCCAAACGATCCCAACTAGTCGCAATCATTTGACGACAAAAATGTGTTCGCCAATTAGGCTGCTGGTAACAAAACAGCTCATAACTTTGAAATTTATCATGACAGCTTTTTTAAAATATGTACATGAATTCTTCACATAAAAGTACTGGACACGTGTTTCGGGGTTCGCATATACAAAAAATAACGTTGTTTACAGAGTGGTACGAAGTACCCATCACCGTGCAACCTGTTTCCATGATTCACTGTCACTACATGATTCTGAAAACCCTGAGTTAAAATTTAAGGGGTGTTTTTTGGGGGGTATTAGTACCTGCGCTTCAGGCTGTGGTGGTGGCATGTGGTAAGATCCTGGAGGCCTATAGTAGCGGCCATAGCAGAGGTCTGGGTAATATGGCGGACCATATTGTTGCAATACCTGGGAAATAAAGAAAAGTTGCGTTAAAAAGATGCCTTGAATTTTAGGATTAATGGATTAATGTCATTCGTCAAACTGCCCATGTCGTCTAAAATCGGTCGCTAGAAAATCATTCTATCTTTTAGTTGAGACTGTTTATTTACCCTGAATGCGAATACACACCAAAGATATTGGGTGATTGCTATGTTACTAAGCTATTACAAAAACCCGCTTGGGCGATAGGCTCGACAATCGACATTGTTCTGTCTTGGATGCGGATTTGGTTTCATCGGAAGAATCGCTTGCTTTTTCATATTATGTCTAAGATACGATGGTCCAGTTGAGATGGGTTGATTGTAGCATTTCTCCGAACTTTAAGACAATTGTTTCCTTACGATTTTTTCTTTTACCGTTCATAATATCAGTTTATAATGTTTCCACTGCTGGGAGACAGGCCTCCTAGTCTGTAAGAGGGAGTGAGCCGTAATCAACCGCGTAGGCCCAGTGCAAGTCGGTAGTCTATATCAGATATCTTAGAATTTCTGGTTCTAGGGCATGCCGGTTCCCTTACGATGAAAGCATTGTTTCCACAGTTCACGTCCACCTCCAGTTTTGAAGGCAGTGGTATGAATAATTACCTTTCAATAGGTAGAAAATAAACTGGCTGGCTGGATTCAAATCCAGAACCTACCACTCATAACTCTAACATGTAACCATTGGGCTAGCACTGCTCTGCTTTCTACATATATCGTATGTTTTTAGTCTGTTTTGTGGAGTCCCCATATACTAATTCTGGAACCAATACTTTGGGAGTAATCAATGTGGCTACCATAAGTTGTCATTACGAAGACTCTTGCATCGATATCGACCGCGTTTGACTCATCGATTGGCCCGCTTCAAGGTTGTAAGAACTCTGAAGCAATGAGAGCGCCAAACGCGGTCGATGCGTATGATGGAGTCTCGAAATGAAAAGTCGTGGTAGCCACACAAGTGTTAATTTTTCTGTGGTGCTTACCGGTGGATGCGGCGCGTGGTAGTGTGGGTGGTATCTGGCGAGCGCGCGCTCTGCGTCTGCGCTCGTTTCTTTGATCAGGGGTCCAGCGGGCTGGTAATATCCTGTAACAACGAAAAATATAGGTTGAATACACAGATTATATGCATAACTTTATACGCTTCCTTGGCTTTTGATTGTAATTTATTTATGTAAACTTAGCTATTAATGTAGGAGATTATAGGGAAATATGAAGCATTTTTGGCAAATATATTATTTTAAGCTGTAGTTCTTTGGCCAAAATATAGAGACAGCCTAAGTTTAATGATAAAATTGGGCAAAGTACTTATAGAGGTGCAATGAAACAAATTTTAGGGTTTCAAGACCACAGCCTATCAAACGGAGCATGGATTTACTTTTTTATTTTTCTACCCGAAGTTGACGACCACTGCTAGGCATACGAGCTTTCAATCAATGAGCATGGTAATGCAAAACGTCGTTTTCCGAAATATTTTTGGGTGAAAATACAAGCGGGTTAAGTTATCTATCCAACGAAGTTTTGGTGGTTGATACTTTAGTTAAATAGGTGCACTAGTAAACTGTTAAAAAACGGTTTATTGTTCTGTCGTTCACTCAGTGCTTCACTGGTATGTTTTATGAAGATGTCGGTTTTTGGTGGGGATATTAAAAAAAACTTCATATTTTGGAAAAGTTTTACCTAAAATGACGATAAAGCGACCAAAAATAACGATGACAAAAGTCCTGCGCTAGGGTAATTGTTAATGACCAGCTACCGCTAATGAGAGCTAAGTTTTACGGAATCTTTTGAAGCTGGAAATACGACGTTTCCCGATTTTAAAATTATAGACGACTAGCTTTCCGCCCGCGGCTTCGCCCGCGTGGAGGACGGTTATATCGCGCTTTTTAGATTTCCTTCGGGAACATCATATTTTTCCGGGATAAAAGGTAGCCTATGTTCTTTCTCAGGGTCCAAAGATTGTCTGTGCCAAATTTCATCAAAATCGGTTGCAAGGTTTAAGCGGGAAAGCGTAACAGACAGACAGACAGACAGACAGACAGACAGACAGACAGACCGACAGACAGACAGACAGAGTTACTTTCGCATTTATAATATTAGTATGGATTAAGTTTATTTTGTCGTAAAAGTCGTGGTGGCCTAGTGGTTAAAACACCAGCCTCTCAAGTATGAGTGCGCGGGTTCGATTCCAGGTCAGGCAAGTACCAATGTAACTTTTCTAAAGTTATATGTACTTTCTAAGTATATCTTGGACACCAATGACTGAAGGTGAAGGAAAACATCTTGAGGAAACCTGGACTTTAAGTCTGAAATCGCCAACCTGCATTGAGCAAGCGTGGTGGTTACGCTCAATCCGTCTCTGTATGAGAGGAGACCTGTGCCCAGCAGTGGGACGATAAAAAGGTTGATGATCATGATGATGAAGTTTATTTTATAGACCATGGAATTTTGCCATTACAAGAACTACCTACTCTTGAGTCAAGAGTTTTGACTAATGGATCGGTGATCTCCGTTATATGGACGTAACCTACTTATGTACGATTTAAGCAAAGAAAAAAACTTGAAACAGTTTTATCATGGCCGCGTACCGTCCATCTGTCGGATGTGGTCAGCACAAACGCGACGTGTTAACTTCTAGCGTCCCGCATACACCATCCGACGTCACGACTTCATACAGCATTTGTAGATAGTGTGCGCCAACACTTCCGATTACGCAAATGTGTAATTTTAGCTTCAAAACTTTTTATAGTGTGTGGTTGCTTAGAATGTCTTTGAAGCAAATATTTTTTTTTATTTGGGTTGAGAATTTTGATGTTACAACATGTGTTAGAAAATATAGATCGGTACCTATCGTAAGTAACTTCCAACATGTTAAAAAATATAACTTTATGGATAATTTTAATTCCTACACAATAATGTTCAGTTTACGTTAAACAACTTCTTTATTTACCTATATAATTATTTCAATACAGTCACTCTGGAATCAATTAGGTATAATTGAAATAAAAGTTGAAATTAGGTATTTTGTTTTATTTGAAATAGACTGGACGTGGGCTGCGCACTTTTACGTGTACAATTATTCATTGAATGTGTGGAAATAGTATATTTGTGTTAAATAATAATTTTATCACCGCGTAAAAATAACAAAACAAACTGAGTGAAAACGTCCAAAACATTACATCATTCTACTGTCCACATAGTTCCACTAAATTCCGCGCGGCGCTAGTGTGTAGTCGTACCGTTATTGCGAACTTCGTGGTCGGCTGATTGGAAGGCGGGGAGGCGGACCTAGCTTGGAGTACACTACACCAATCGTACCGCCTCTCGAACTGTAGCTGGCCTTGTTTACACGGTCATTTTTATATATTTTGCTTTACAAGATCATTGTTTGTTATCTACTGTTAGATTTAACAATAAACATTAACGTATGTATATGTAATCAGAATCTCACAGGTCAAAACTGTAGTCTCTGTACAGTTTTGACCTGTGAGATTCTGTTATTGACGCATTTTCAGTACTTATTAGTACTGATCATATTCAATCATATTTCCGAAATGCAGCAAAAATGTTCTTGCTTTCCACGGTAGTAGCAAAAAAACTGTTTTGTTTTAACATTAAGATGCAGTTAATTCGACTGTACCTACTTAAAAAATAATTGAAATGAACTCCTATTAAATCGTAGGTAGATGCTTTCTGCTGCAATTCAATACAGCTTTCCTATCTAACATCCTCATAAGTTAAAAAACGTACGTTTATATTTTTTTAAATCTTTCAATATCGTAAAACAACGTTGGAGTGTCCGTTAATTAATTCCGATCACAATCACACCATTAATAATGGCGGTAAAAACAAACATGTGATATTAATATTATAGAGAAAGCCCTATACTGGAAATAATGTGAAAGATAAGGACGGAGATACCATAGTTGTGGGCAGGTGTGTTCAAAGGAATAAAACCAGACAGAAAAATGCGAATATTATGTGTAGGTACATATTTTAACTTAATTCTGGCGGACTTGTACTCACTGCTGTACTGAATTTCAATATATTATGATCCATGAAAACGTCTCAGGTTTTACTATTTTTTTTCTTAAATGAAACGATTATGTTTATTTGTGTTTGCTGTTCATAAGTCAATTTGATAGAAATTTGTGACACTACAAAATAATTGATGTGATGTTCAAACCATTACAAAATAGCTACCTACATACAATACCTACATGTTTCCAGCAAATTGCTCTATAAATAATAATAGAGCTATAACACCATTTTTATCGTCGTGCTGCGTTTATAAATTAATTAAATACCGACTTCCATTACAGTCCATAAACTAAGAAGGCATTTAAAACTTATCTGTGCCATTGTGAGCTCTAGTCTCTTTGGTAAAAGAAAAAAAAAAAACAATTTACGTTGCAAAACGGGGCCTAAAAGAAGCGGGCGGTTTACCTTGAGCCGGTATGAGGGCAGCTGCAATTCTATAAGGGGCTCTATTTCTGAAACAACTTTTTGTACTTATTTTATTTATCTACTGGTTTCATTGTAATATTACAGGAGCCAAGAGTACTAACGCGCGAAATCTTGTGATGCTGCAGTTTTGAAATACGAATTTTATTTTTTTATTTTATTTTATTGGGGAAAACAAACAATTGTACATTAAATTATAAATTTTGCTATACATGACTTTAAACTAATGCACAATCCACTACGTTTCCACAGATTACTTAAAGATTAATAAAATACAAAGTTGGAAAGGTAAAACAAGAATACATCTTCATCATCATCTTAATCTAACTTAATCTAAAACTAAATCTAGGTTTTATTTACGAATTTTGTTTACATAGACTCTTTGAGACTCTTAATAATTTGCTTTTTAAAGTTATTTTTACTTAAGGCGAATATGTCTACCTTGATAAAATGAGTGTTGTAGTTTTTCATTAATCTCCGAATGGGCGCTCTCTCACCCGCGTTAGTACGACAAGAAGCTACAGCAAAGAGGGGATAAGAGCGCACCTCTCGTCTTAAAACAGTTCTGGGTACAACATAGCATAACCGATTAACTAATGTCGAGCAATCAAACCTGTTATGGACCAGTCCATGCAGCATCATGGCTTGAAGCAACAAGCGCCTTGAACTTAAGCTTAACAAGGCAAACTTATTCAAGGAGTCATTATAGCATAAATGTTTAATACGACATTTGTACTGCATTGTTTTAAGGAACTTACGCTGAACTGTCTCAATTGCTTCAACATATTTATTGTAATACGGGTCCCAAATCATACAAGCATATTCCAATTGTGAGCGCACCAAAGAATTAAACAGATGTAGGTATGTAGAAGGACGCTTGAAATCTGTTGTAGTTCTTATAACAAGGTTATACATTTGCAATGCTTTAGAAATTATTTTGTCAACATGCAGATTCAAAAGAAGTTTACAATCAAGAAGGACACCTAAATCTCTGATTTTCGTTTCTTTGACTAATGTTTCATTACAGAGAGAGTAGTTATAAGAAATATTTTTTTTATTCTTTGTAAAATTTATATACCTACACTTAGGAATACTAAATTTTAGTTTATTTTTGTCACAGCATTCAGATAACCGGTACAGGTCTTCTTGAAGAAGGCTACAATCATTAGCATTTTTAATTGTTCTAAAAATTTTTAGATCATCAGCGTACAACAAGAAATTACTATGCAGAAAACAGCTACTAATGTCGTTAATGTAGACAATAAACATCAATGGACCGAGAATAGAACCTTGGGGAACGCCTGAAGTTGCCAGAAATGTAGAGTCAGAGCAAAATCCGTTGCTCACCACAGTTTGGTTTCGGTTACTAATATAGGAGCAAAACCATCGCAATAAATTACCTCTAATGCCGTTAAAAGCTATCTTATTTAATAAAATTGAATGGTCTACTCTGTCAAACGCCTTTTTGAAATCTGTATAGATGGCGTCAGTTTGATGTCCGCCATCCATATCACTGAACAGATGATCTGTAAAAATCATTAAATTAGAGACGGTAGATTTATTTTTAACGAATCCATGTTGCTCAGGTATAATATTTAGAAGCAAAAATGGATAAATGGCTTGATGAACAAGTTTCTCGAATAATTTTGCAATTGAACAAAGTATAGAAATCGGTCTATAGTTCTCTATATTATGTCTGGATCCACTTTTGAATACCGGAATTATATTTGCTTTTTTCCACATTGAAGGAAAAGTACCACTCTTAATGCAACCATTAAACAGTAATGAAAGAGGTTTACATATTACGAATTCTTATTTTGAACGTGCTTTTATAATAAGTATTATGTTGTTATGACTGCATGGCTCTGCCTTTGCCTTTCCCAAGAAACGGGAACAACTAAAAAAAAAAAAAAATTGTTTTTAGAATTAGATCGTTGATCAAGTAGGTACTAATCAAGCATGGATAGAAGAATTGTATGGAATCTGACAATTTAAAATCTAAATTGTAGAATACAGGGTAAAGAACTTATTTTTAACGCTTTAGCAAGCAGACAGGATTTTCAAGTTTTAAGGCAATTGCAACTATCGATAGATAGATCATGTCTCGGACATGGGCGTCAACGATTCAGAACAAATACGCCTAGCAATGAATGACAAGATTAGACGACAAGTGAAATGGGATAAAAGTTGAGGGGGTAAAAAGAGACAATGGCCCCGTTTCTGTTGTTCACAAACTAAATTAAATTTAAGTTCAGTGCATCCTTTTCTTTCTATTTCATTAAGAAAAGGACAGAAGATAAAATGTCAGTTTAGATCTGTCAAATTAGTGCGCTCCTGACGTAAACGGGCGTATTTATAGTCGCAATGTTTATAATCGCGTCTAAACGGTCTTTGGAGTGTCTTAATTTGACAGGATTAAACATAAATGTTATCTTCTATCTTTTTATTAAAGAAATGGAAAGAAAAAGATGCACAGATGAACAGAATCGACGCAATATCGGAAAATATATTATCGTGATCATGATTTACAAACATGTCTGTGATCCTAACACTCTATCTCACCTAGTTCAAGCAATGAAAAAGGAAACCAATCAAACAGCCTAACGAAAAAAGAGCTCAAATCCGCAAATCACATTTAATAAGCCGCTTAATCGTTTAACAAACACCGCCGGACCGGTACCGGCTAACCGTTCAATTAGCGACAGAGCGGCCAATTAGACCCGCCGCACACTGCACCACAAAAAGCGGCGGACGACGGTGACTGCCGACACTTGCAAGCGATTAGCAACCTAGTATGCCTAGTACGTATTACGACAGACGATTTTAAGATTAAGCTTGTTGCTGCAAAACGATACTTGAATATACAATTCATGATTCTGTTATAAGGGGTTAGTGGTGGGGGAAAAATGGGGACTAAACAAGAAACGATATGTCTTTTCTAGTCTTTTAGTATTTAGGGCTGAGTTTTTCCAAAATCTAGATGTATTGTTACCTGTAGAATTAAACTGATGTCTGACAGTTCTAGTATAGCAAAACTGGAAAAAGAAATTAAAAATATTCTTAGCAGTTATTCATCATAAGCAACTTAAAATGTTCCGACTGTTAGGATATAGGCCTCCTCTCGGTGAGAGGGAGTGAGCTATGATCTACCATTCAGACCCAGTGCGGGTTGGTAGATATCACATGTCCTCGTCGTTTTTTTTTTGGCTGTAGGACATACCTATCGGTTTCCTCGCGATGTTTTCCTTCACCGTTTTGAGAGCGGTTACCATCAATGATCGCATCACTGCTTACGATCAGGCGGGATTGCGGTCAAGCGCTAGTTTATAACTTATATAAAAAAAAGTAGGTATAATCTATTTTAAAAATGTTTGTCGAAATTTGCCCTTAGTCACACAAATATGGATTCATGTCCGTAATGGATATCGTCTCAAATATAATAAACAAAATTTTTCCTTTTTCTTCATGAACGTGACGCAAAATATGTTTGTAAACAAAAAAGCTACTTTTGTGGGGATAAATTAAAACAGCGCTTTTCTTACACAATTTCATCAACAGGTTTCATAGGTATATAAACAAAAGAACATTGTTCATTACCACTCCCCTGTTGCTATTTATAAGATGTTTCGAAACTCGGAGAAATCAGTTAAATTCTAAACTTTACCGGCCCTGAAAACAAACACGTTTTCACAATACTGACATAGAATGTACAACACTATTTTAAAGCCTCCACTTAACCTCTAGCGGATTCTATCATTAATATTTAACTAGCCAATCTTAGCTCAGCTTCGAGTTGGAGGAACGTACTTTTAATATGCTTTAAACACAATATTGTTCACTTTGTTTTAAAATTGCTTTGTATTGTAGGTACAGTCATGGCTTGATTGGTAGGTTCATTTGTGGGATATTATAACGAAGTTGTAAACAACTAGAATTTATTATAGTCAGTGTATTTTCCTTTTCTACAACTGGTTTGTATAAGAAAGCCTAAAGCGGAGTAGTTCGCTATAGATAAGTATAGCCTATGTTTTAGCAATATGCGAATTACTTACTATTTACTTATGTCATTTGATGACTCTTCATTTATATATATAGTCATCAAAGGAGGTATCAAGCCTAGAGAAAATACCAAGTATCTAGGGTCGGATATATATAAATGAAGTTTGGTAAAACCGAAAGCTGTTTAAAAAAAAAAACTAATCATTTACTTAATTTTATTATTCGAAAACCAAAACAACCGTCGTCGGTTTCGCGCTAAACTTCAACTATATCCGACGATCCTGGTTACTTATCTGCTAGTGACGGTACACTAGACATATTTGGATTAATTGAAGCAACTTGTGTGCCTGTTGCGTCATCTTTCAAACATAAACATAAGAATAAAAGCTAAACAGCTGTCTCTAAATTTATCTTTACCAAGGATTTTTCAATGTCATTCAGTTCGTAAATGCAGACTGCGCGATAAAATTGATTGCTTTCATTTAATATAGCCCCAAGCTATGAAGACAGGACTTCATAGGCGTTCCAATCTGCCTAAATTAGAGAGAAAGTGACAATACAGCGCCTATAAATGTAGGGTTAATGTATGGGGTTACTTTCCTAGACCTCTGTTAAGATGTATTTTGATCGAATACTATCTACTATACTATTGTAAGAGGAATGACTGATGAGACTCTCTAAAGCAGCTCTAAAGATGAGTTGGAAACTGAAACACCATGCGTGCACGGATTATGGTTTCTTATGTTTTGCTACTTATGCTAAATCTGCAAAAGGGGTCTTTTTTTTCTTATCTATAAGTCAAAATTCCAGTCACCATGCATGGAGCTAGGTTGCCAGATCTCCCCCTAAGCCATAAGCTTTTTTTTCTCTGGATGTGAAATCATCAAATGACCTCTCTCGCTCTGGGCGGGGCGGAAGGGCGTGTCAGACTTTTACTGACTAAAACCCACCCGTGTTTCTTCAGTTGCCTGTGCGCCAGGGCCACGGTTTCTTTTTTAAGCAACCCGCAACCCTGACTTCTTATATTTGTTTCAAAGTAAATGACAAGATGATATACACAAGGAACACCATAATTGCTTAACACACTATCAATTGCAATCAGAAAAAAACTTTTTTTACAAATAAACAACCGACTTCCAAAAACCACTATAAAGTGAAAAATAACTAATTTCGGAAGTCGGTGTCTTTGGTTTTGTATATTCATTTTTGACACCGACTTCCGAAATTAGTTATTTTTCACTTTGTAGTGGTTTTTGGAAGTCGGTTGTTTTTTTGTAAAAAAGTTTTTATTTTACACTTTTTAGTTGTTAAAAGTACTATGTATTCAGTTGCATCCGGTCAGACTGGAAGCTGACGCAAATATAAGTTGGGAAACGACGTAATTTTGTTTACTTTAATTTTTACCCGTAAGTATTCCCTCAACTGCCTATGGTCTTCATCATCAAATTTACTGCAGACCATTATTTTAACCCAATGGGTGCAAAGTCTCATCAATATAAATGAATTGAGTCCAAATACAAGGTAGCTACTGTAAATCGTTTAGGAGTTCCCTGAACTGACCTTTGTCATCGTCATCAGCTCCCTAATGACAGTCACCACCCATCTAGGTGTAAGGTTCTTGTCAATACAAATTATTCAAGCACAAACACAAGGTAGCTGCTGTGAATTGTTGAGGAGTTCCTTCGACTGTCTCCCGGCTCCATTATCAGATCTACTCCAGACCTTTATTAAATTGTAGTGCTTTAAAATACTTAATGAAAATGCTAAGAAATGCACTAGTCGCCCCTGCTATTTTCGAAAGCTTCCCTTGTTTTTTCTGGTCTTCCACTATCAAACCCTGATATTCTTATCATGGGACCACCTTGGGAACGTCTTCTTTCCAACAGAAAAAGAATTATCAAAATCGGTTCATAATCGACGAAGTTATGCGCGAACAATAATAGAAAAAAAAAGCATATACCTATACGGTCGAATTGAGTAACCTCCTCCTTTTTGAAGTCGGTTAATAACTTTAAGGAAAATAATACATTGCTTTGTATGTTCAAAATATTTATTAGTTCAACAGCGTAATTAACGCAATGAATGATGTTGTACTGTCTAAGTGAAAACCTTTGCTACTTGCGTTCCGCAGCTACCTCGCTGTTTAATTTTTCGTGAAGCTTATGAATTTGACGTCTTTATACACTACTTTACTTCCCAAAAATTCCTTAAATTGTGACTTTATCCCTGAAACATTAAACATAGTTCTAGCGTTAAACATACCATCTACGGCATCTAAGTATTTCACAGTCGATGATCTAAAAACAAATACAAGCGAATAGCAACTTTGGTTAAATCTTAACGTACACAACTTTGGTTAAATCTTAACGTACACAACTTTGGTTAAATCTTAATGTATACGTTCTTTGATATAAATTTCGAAAGTAAATCTAATTTGGTTCGTCAAAGATAATTTATTAAGAGGAGAGCAACTTTCGCTTCATGTGGTATGCCAATGAAAAATAGTATGTAGTCTATGTCCTTGCAAAGAGTTCAAAGATCAGAGAAGAAATTGGTCCAGCCGTTTTGGAGATTAGCCAGAACGGAAAAACAAACACATGAAACATTTTAAAAATTATGTTTGGTTATTACAAGTACCATATTCATATACTTATATCACCACTGCCCTCAAAACGGTAAAGGAAAACATCGCCAGGAAACCGGCATGTCCTAGAGGTAAAAACTATGGATACGTGTGACATCTGCCAACCCGCACTGGGCCCGCGTGGTAGATGCCCTCTACGGCTCTCACGAAGAGGAGGCCTGTGTCCCAGGAGTGCGAATATTATATGCTGATTATGATGATACATATACTTTCATATGTATTTAGTAAAAAGCTTCTACATATTTTGACAAAACAATCAGACACTTCAATATTTTTATTTTTTTAGATTAATTTTTCTTCAAAGCACAGTTAGGGTTTCTTGTTTACTTGTAATTTTTTACATTAATCCCTGTTATCGGAGATATTGGGTATCAGAAAATGATTTCTGGAAGATATAATATCCGACAGAATCCCCGCATCGTAAATAAAGTCTTCGAAACCCCTGATTCGAAGTTTCAGACAGATTAATAAGCCAGACGTACGATGTAATCTACGAGCGATTGAATGAACGAGATTAACCGAACGAACGGTAGCGTTATGATCGCGTACTCACAACCGACGTTTTAGAAAATTATCCCGACTCAGCTCGGCCTTCTCGGATCTCGGATAGAGGCATAATTCTTCAAACGCGAATTTGTAACGGTCGCGCAGTCGGCAGTAGCTTAATGTGGACCACCGAGGTTGATGGATGATGCCACCGTGGCAAATGCTACGATCTATTGTATAATTGAAGCTTGCGTGGAATGGAACGCACACTTTAAATAAACGTAATAGACGCAAATTCTGTTGTATGTTAAGTTGTAGGTATTTTAGATGCGATGACTAGTATGCTTGTTGCTCTTTGTGTACTCACACGAGAAACTGTTTATGTGGGTTTTAGTATCTCAGGAGGTTAATCTACTTTTTTTGGTGTTCCACTTAAACACAATGAGTTTTTATTTTATAGGTTTTTTTATTAACTTATCAAATGGCAAGGAGTGCTGCTATAGAACATTTACTTGTTAGAACGAAGATAATCATAAAAAAAAAACTCTCAAAAGTAGCCGTAAAAGGTTCTCATAGTTGGAAATAGCTTTTCGTGCCCAACCAGTGGAGATTTTTCTTTATAATAAACCTAAAATAAATAATAGCACTGTGGATAACCGTAACTACTCACAAATCGATATCAATAAAATTTAAACTGACCCACAGAAAATGCCGAGTGGTATTCGAATTTCGAATTGGTCATTCGATATGATTTGAATTTAGAACCGTGCCGAGGAGTTTATTCACACTAGTGAGATCGACCGTGAAATGAAAACAATCTAGGTATCGCCAACGTTTCGTTCCGGTGCAGTAGATGTATTATGTAAAAAAAAAAAATAACTGAGTGCTGTTAATGGCGGACAAGCTTTTGGTTACGTAAATTAATTTGAATATTTGATCACTTTTTCATGCGGCCTATGCGGATATGATTTGCCAAATGAAGCGCCAAAATCGATAAGCACCAGAGATAATTGAATTAAATGCAAAAAGCATTTTAATTTGCCGTTCATTCAACGTTTTGTTGATACACAGAACTGGAATAAAATATTTCCATTAAGGATTTTGGATATTGGCTGTGGGCGGGCGTTAGATAGTTTCGGTTGACGGCCCGTGGGAATAACGTTTCTATAGAGCGAAGGCAGTCGCTAGAAAAAACCAATTACTTCGTACAAAAGTCAACATAATATCGTCATTGAGTGATTGCCCGCACTAGGAATCAATCTTGTAAATAATTAATGAAACCAGTTTGGAAACGTAAATCACATTAAATGTCGCATGCAGTGTTTGCAAATAACTGATACTTCAATGTTATAAAATATGTATTTGAATAAGGACTATTAAGTTTGGCAGTCCATAAGTCGTAAAATCGACGAGTGTGTCGCAGTTTATTAGTTTTACAAAGTTTTCACTAGTGACAATTCAGTAGTTTGGCTTGTCGTAGGTTTTAATGGGAAAAGCGGAAAATTTATTGCGGTTTTCTTTTTGATAATGTCAATACATCGTCTTTTTCTTCAGCCTACAGAGGTTCACTGTTGAACAAAGGCTATCATTACATTTGGGGGAGTTCTGCCATAATCCCCACGCTTGGCGGGCGGGTTGGGGATCGCAGCAGTTTGATATTCCACAGGAGATGCGCTGCTGCCCGCTTCCCTGGTGAGAGTTCCCTTTATCGCCTCTTACGACATCCACGGGAGGATATGGGATGATACTATTCTAAGCCCGGTACCACACGGGGAATGTAATGAATCAGTATTATTTCACAAATAATATCTTAAATAATTTTGCATAAAGTTTAATGGAGGTTGAGTTGTAATAATAAGGAGGCGTTAGATGCCTCTTTAAGGTAAATGGTCCATGGCTACCCACAATGGATGGTAGATTTATGGATCTGACTCTAGTCTCCACTGCATCTTTCCACGTCAACAGCTGTTATGTAAAGTAGAGCTAAAAATAAGGCCATTTGGGTTTAAATTGTAGGATTTTAGATCAACATACAAAGGCATGACTGAGAACTGAACTGTGAGTAGGCAATTACATACTATGTATTAACTTCTACTACTAAACAAAAATAAGGCAGGTTATTTGATCCGCAGGTTAATTGCGTAATACACTATCAGTAGCAATGGATTTCATTTTGACAGTTCAACAACATTCATTGCGTTATTTACGTTTTTTTTTTAATAATTATAAACTAGTGCTTGACTACAATCCCGCCTGATGGTAAGCAGTGATGCAATCGTTGATGGTGAAGCACACAAGTTTATTAAGCCTATTCACTTAAATATCTTAGTGAGTAGGAAGGAAGACGGCAGTTGAGCGAGGTGATGCAATGTTAAACCGACCAACGATGTTGTTGAGCAGACATAATTTTTGAACATATAGAGCAATGGATAAGCAATACGTTTCGAAATATTTCCAATTGATAGGAATAGTGATTTTAACACAATTAGGGTGCCATAATTAGGGTGCCATAATGTTTTAAATAGTAACTGATGATTAATATTGACAAAATGTTTTTTTTGTACAATTGTTAGTTTACCTAATAGTCATAAAATATTATGTTTTTTAGTTAATAGTATTTGATCATTAGCAATTATACTGTATCATTAGATAACAAAATTCTAAATTTTCCATCCAAAAAGGGCTGGTACCAACACATAGACAGTCATATTGTTTACTGGCGCCTGTAGTAGGAATGGGCAAAAAATATCGATATATCAAAATATCGATATTTTTTCAGAAAAATATCGATATATATCGGCGATTTTTTTTCCCGCGATATATCGATTTTCGATATTTATTTTCAGATATCAAAATCGATATATTTTCAAAGTTCTGCTGTATGCTCAATGCTCATGCGTCACATAATGTATTTGACCAATCCGGCTTCATAAATTTAGAAAAAAACATAGGTATGCAGTAGGCTGTATGGGTTTAGTTTCTTTGCTTCATACACAAACAAAAATTACAGTCTATGCGATACGGGATTTTAGTGCTCTTCTTGGCCCTTTCAAAGAAGCTACTGAGGAAATAAGGTCCGTATTACAGAACGTCACTCAAAACTCAAGCTCTACTTAAGTCTCGATTCAAGCCATTTGATTGGTTGAAAGTAATGCTTAAGCAGAGATCAATGCTTGAGTTTCGTTCTGTAATACGCACCTAAGTGTTGCGAATTATGTAACGTCAAGCTTAGACATTCCTCTTACAAATTTAGTGACCAAAGTTACAGATCAAGCAACTCCATCAACTCAAATCACCGGGTTCATTGTAAAAAGCTTTACTCAAAAAAGTTGAAGACAAACTGGCTTCTTTAGAAAGAAATCCTTTTCTCTTAGTAGCTACTATTTTGGACCCTCGGTTAAAGTGTATCCACTTTACCTCGTCAATTGTCGTATCAAATGTTATATCCAAAATTAGTGCTGAGATTCATGCAGAACATTGGCGTAGAGGACAACTTTTTTCGGATAAAAATCCTGATCAAGCAGCATCTGGACCAGACGCTGATAAAGAGAAATTATTAAATCTGAACATAGCTTCATCAGAGGTAGCAGTAGCTGTGTCCCCATTGAACTGAAGCAGTATTTGGACCAACCACTTTTAGAACGAAAATCTGATCCAATAAAGTTCTGGGTAAATTGTCAACATTTCACGCCGATTCTCTCGGATATCGCTCTAAAATATTCGATTTGTCAAGTTTCTTCAGTGTCATCTGAAAGGGTAGCTTCAGTGGTAAATTTGGCTGTGCCAAATGGTAGGAGCAGATTAACAGGGGAACACATCAAACAAAGAGTGCTCCTCATTTCAATATCAGACAAATACTCGTTTGAATATTGTTATTTTTACTGTATTTTTTTTTTATGTCAAGCAATTCACACGCCTGATGGCAAGCCTCACCTCTGCCCATGGACAGCTGCAGTGCCAAGCAGTAACCAAGAATTACTCAGTTACTGCTCTAATACTGCCCTGCGCGACAGTGATTACCCAGTAATTACATTGGCAAAGTGATTTGTTGAAGACGTTGATTTTTCTGGTACATGAACCTGTTTTTTTAAATAATAAAACTTATGTCAAAACAGCCATAGGTGTATTTGCTTTAAAATTTCGATTATTTTGGCAATTTTTATAATCAACTAGCTGCCGCCAGCGACTTCGTTCGCGTGGAGTTAGTTATGCTCCGCTCCCATTGGTCGCAGCGTGATTTTATATATCCTAAAGCCTTCCTGGATTAATGGGATGTTTTTAATTTCTGAATTGATTTTTGTATGTTTTCCATAATGGACGCTCTCAGCGTACAATATATTTCTGCATCGTTCTCACGCGGTTGATTTCAACATGAATGATGTAATCAAATATTTGTAACAATAGCTTAAAAATTTAAAAGAGTGTCCATGGAGTTTCTTGCCCGTTCTTCTCCATAGGTACCTACTCTTTGGAATGGGCGACTAGCTTCATCTTATTGACTGACCGACCTTCTGACAATTCAAAAGTGCCTGTAACTGGTTTATTTGAAATAAATGATTTGATTTGATTTGATTTGTCCAACGCAAAAATATTTTTTTTAAATCGGACCAGTAGTTCCCGAGATTAGTGCGAACAAACAAACTCTTCAGCTTTATATATTAGCATAGATTACAAAATGGGCAAAAAATATCGATTTATCGATATATCGATATTTTTTGGATGATTATATCGATATATTTGAAAAAAATCGATACGATAAATATCGATATATTTTTTCCATTCGCCCATCCCTAGCCTGTAGGCCTTTTTAAATTATTAATGTCAATTATTTTTATTTTATCGAATTTTTTCATGTGTACCAAATAAATAAATGTTTAATCAGTCTTATCTATCAACAAAACTGTGTCAATAAAAAATATTTGAAGTACCCAGTACCCTATAATTACGGTTATTTCAATGGGATTTCAGTCGGTTGGGGTCAAGCCGCAATGTGAACGACCGCAGCCAATAGTGTGGCAATCGTACAATGATTCAGAATAATGAATACTTAGTGAAAAACAAGTCCATTACAATAACAGTGTTGCCAGTTAATGTTTGTTACTTATACGTTTAATCCTTGTGTTCTACTACTAAAGTTTTAAGAACGTTATACTTTATTGAATTTATTTACGTAAGTAGTATACGCCTCATAAACAACATGCCAAGTACACGAAGATAGACAAATAAAATAATTATGTAACATATTTTTATCACTATTTTAATTTTTCATTTTCTGACATAAGAATTAGGATTTTCACATATCGGGTTCATTAACAAAAGCGTGTTGTTTGATAAGTTTCAATTGAATAATCGCGGGTTGTCATAAGACTGTTTATTTATAGAATAAAGCGTATAATATAATGGAGTTCATTGTATAAAGTTACATGGTTGACGCACGACTGTGTATCCAAACGTGGAATAGCAAAAAGTGTGTAGGTACGCGGATTCGCGAGGTCAACGTCCTCGAATTGGTTAGACACGACTCTAGCGCGTTGTTTTTTTATCGCGACTTTTTGTCGTTCTCGCGTGCGTTACCCTCACATCAGTGTTTGTAATAGGTCCTTCCTGTACTTTCTGATTGAAGAGATCGTTAAATAAACTTGGTAGGCAGAACTATTAATATATTAGTTGAGTCTCCGCCAAATTACTAGACACGACGTAGGAGCGGCTCCTTTAGCAAAAAACGACTACTGGACAAAACAACAACATTAATTACAGATCACAGCGGTTAGAAAAATGTGTGCTCGTCGAAGCTGTACGTACCTACCTACTTATTAGAAATTAGAAATTTCTAACAGTAAAATCCCTTTTATCTACATAGTAAATTAGGTATAAGTAATTATGCAGATCAGTTCACTTTAGAATATATCGCACAATGAATATATTTCTCAGAAAATGTGCTGTTTCAGGACCAGTAGTATCAGGCGCTTCAACCTGGATTTGATTTCAAGATATAGGGACGAGGCAGAGCTTGAAAACTTAGCACAGCACAGCTAGTCTTTAGTTCTAGTATTGCATTTATTAACATAAAACCAGTAATTTACATAAATATCAGCTCTAAATTGTCTATAAGTATATTGTTTTTATATAAATTACAAACTAGCGCTTGACTGCAATCCCGCCTGGATGGTAAGCAGTGATGCAATCGTTGATGGTAAAGCGCGCCAGTTTATTAAGCCTACTCACTCAAAAGAACTGAGTAAATAGGAAGGAAGACGGCAGTTGAGCTCGGTGATGCAATGTTAAACCCAACAACACGACCAACGATGCTGCGCTAGAGGGATATTGATCTGGAGGCCCTCCACAACCAAACTCCCGACACAACAACATTTCGCGCATCGTACCCGGCACGTACATCGCAACACAACTGTTCAGACCCGTCCTCCGTACGGCTTCACCAGACATCATGCCGGAACACGATGAATCGCTTGGCGGCATGACTTTGTCTGGTGGGTGGTAACTTACGCCGGCGGCTGATGTTGTGGCCTACCACCGAGAAAATAGCATTTGCAGTTGTATTGTTGCCTATCGTAACAAAAAATCAACCAAATTGACACAAAAACTTTATAGACGTCAGCTAAGCTTACAGACGAGTCAAAACCACTTGTATTTGTATTAACGCCCATTGTTTAACTTAATAAAAAATAATAAATAAGTACCTATCCAATAATAAAACCTACACCCGTGTTCACACACAACCCGATCTCATATTTACAAATCGGCGCTGCAGTAAAAACAATTCCGATGATCGCATTTCGCGGAAAGCGTTAATAAAAGTCGTTCTGTGAAGCGAAACGTTCCTATCCTAGTGTGGCCTGTACCTATTTCGATTTGCGTCGTATTGCCTCGTACACTATAACGTCAGAGGCGGCATTAACTTGGACACTACGCCGACTTCATTGCGGCGACGGCGGCGCGCGGCGGCGAAGTGTTAATTTGCATTTATCACTTCAAGATAAATAATATGCACGTTGTGTTGTAGAAAACTGTAGTGTATTTATTACATTTGATTAACACTTTATTCATTTTGCATTGCATTTTTAATACGTATTTGACAAAGTTACATATATTAGAACATAAAATTAATAGGTACGTATGTACTACTTACAATGAGAAAATAAAATGGTTGAAAATTATAGTTTGTTTTTAGTGAAAACAAATTCAAATACCTGTGAGTTTTTACAGCTAATACCCAATTAAAAGTTTTATAGTTTATACCCAGCCATATAACTTGACATACAAATGACGCATTTCAGCATCACAACGTTTATGAGACTATAAAATCAATAAACTCTAACAATAGCAAATTTAATCGAAAGCCAATTTACTAATAAAAAACACGCAAGTAGTGTTAGAACACTGTCACTAAAACTTTATTTATTTAGAAAGGTACAGGAGCGTACAAATATAAGAGGCGCACATCGTAAGGCGTAGTGAACATAAATAAAACAAATTGTACTTATACGCTGTGCTCACCCCTGCGACCTTGAACGGGTAGGGTTGGCCCCCTCCGATGCTCGGAGCGATTCATCGAGTGGTTATTATCGTGCAGTAAACACTGCACATAGTTAATGATTTTATAACTGTAGCCACCTACATACATCACTATACATATCAGCCACTTTGCCAGGTTCTGTCACGAACAAATGACTTGTATTCGAAATATCCGACAATGAACTGATGTACGTGATGGTTTAAGAGTAGATGTTATTTATAATTATATTTACAAAGATAATATTATCAAGGATAATAATTAGTTATGAGATTACTCATACTTATATTATTATAATGATTAGATAATTTTCTTTTGAAGATACTAGCTAATGATTAACAAATCTAAGTTTCATTAGTTTGAAGATTATTAATAATTAAAGCTCAATAATGTTTGCCAGATACGCGTGTCAAAATAACCAGTACGTCGCGAAAAACAAGTGAAAATGGCGGGACGGGTTGGACTGGAACATTTTAGCCCTGGATCGATACAACCGAAAGTCAAGGGGAGAGGCCTTTTCCCAGGAGTCGGATGATGCAGTACCAGTAACGGTAAAGTCAAAATCATGGAGCAGATGGCGCTATTTTCGGAGACATACGCAGTCATTCAATTTGCAACCGATGTAAAAGGCTCGAGAAATGTTGGTTAGACACTAAAAGCCAGTGTAATGTTTAATCAATAGCAATATCCGGATCCAATCAGACAATTAGCGAGGACTGACGAGTACGATCACGGAACGCTTTTATCGACGGCGACGGCACAACGGAACGGCGACACTGACATAATTACAGCTAAGTAACATTTGACATCTGCACTGAGCCGTCTATCTCAGCCCATCAAAAGAGCTTTGACAGAAATTACCGTACGTTTGAAATGCTGCGATAAATACTTCTCAATAGCACTTAAGTGCGGGTTTTCAGTTTTCATAGCATGGTAAAAGAAGCGATTAATGTTTTACACACCATATGTACATGGTGTGGGTGTCACGTATTTAATTCATAAGAATCTATACTAATATATAAAGCTAAAGAGTTTGAATTCGCTAATCTCAGGAACTAATGGTTCTATTTGAAAAAATCTTTTTGCATTGAATAGCCCATTAATCTAGAAAGGCTTTAGGCTATATAACATCACGTTGCGACCAATAGGAGCGGAGCATAACTAACTCCACGCGAACGAAGTCGCTGGCGGCTGCTAGTCATAAATATGATTCAAACGTGCATCGGGCATACTTTATTGAAATAACGTTTCACACCAACAAGTGGTTTCTCACGGTAAGTTTATTTTTAGTTGGTAAATCAAAACTAAATCAAGTAGATATCATTTAAACGCTAAAAATAGCTTTACGTCAACTAGAGCCAATTTACTGCTCAGTTAAGTTAAAATATCATTGGAAATCTAATATTCATGAGGTAGATCAAAAAACAAAAAAGTTTCAACGAGAAAGACTGAACAAAGAAAGGACTAGACAGTCTTTGTAACATTACCATAAAATCTAGAATAAGGCGAGTTTTATACGTTCCGTTCTAAATATAATGGCCTAAAAAGGGATGTGTGTCAATGTCCTAAATGACACCGAGTAGTGGGTAGTGTAGGCACAGTATTGACAATGGGCTTGTCAACAGCGGGCAGTCGGCTAGTCGCGTCTGTGAGCAAAATGAGCACCCTGGGGCGCCGGCGAACCGCTCTACATCCCATGCTTAGGGTCACCAAGACTATGTCTATGAATATATTTTTAGAGCACATTCTGTGAATCTTAATTAGGTCTAGAAAATATTCTATCTACTTGACTTTTTCCTGCAAAATACTCAAGATATAGCCGAATAAAAATTGATACATAATAGGTAAGTACCTAGGGATATTGTTTATCAAAAATCGCTACTAAAGTGTACATTTTCCAAAAGAATACATAAATTAAACCATTCGAGCATATCTAACGACATAATAAAGAACCTAAAACTGCTATTTCATTGCGGTTTCAGTAAACATTTTCCTGTTCATATCGATACCGTTTACACTAAAACTATTAGCTGCTCAGAGACTTCAATACAGTTTATAGAGTCGAGCGAATTTACCGAACGGATATTTTCGTATATTCACCGAACGTTCACCTCGTCGTGCTAAAAACTAGAACGATGTCCGTGCGATGGAGCGGATGGCAGCCCTAATTGCGACCAGACATTTGAGTGATCAGGGCGAAAGAGGCCGCCTGTAGTCTGTACGTATTGAGTAGGTTACTGCCTAAACAGAACAGACAAAGTAAATAACGCGCGAATTCTTTAGGGAAAACGCTGACATTATTTCTTCGTTCAGATGTCAATCCTCATAGTTGTGTAACTAAGCGTCTTTCGTATCGAAAGGAATTGATAAGCGCCACACTTTTTTTTGCACCGAATGAAAACATTCGCACGCCAATAAAAAGTGTACTTAATTGCATGTTTACGGTGAACGGGGTTATAATATAAATATGCCTTTCATCCTAAATTACTACACTTTTAATATATTGCGCGATATAAATCAAGTGCTCAATTAACATGTTGGTTTTGTTGAATGGTACATCAAATTTGGTCGTTTCAAGGTCAGTGTGTGTTATATACACTTGAGTAAACAGTGTCTGCCGGAATCTTAATGAAAACCAAATTATTACCTGCAATGACGTATAAAGTACCTCGTTGTTGACCAACCGCTAAATGAAGTGGAACTTCAGTGCATTTATGTAGATGTATATAATTTATTTGCCATTGTTTGATATTGTATGTTTGGCACTGCAAGGTTAATCAATAAATAATAGGGAAATTAGAGTTTTTTTTTTGCTTAAATGACTAAACGTGCTATTTGATGTAGTTAAATTAAAATACCGTCTAAACACACAAATATTTTTTAAGAAAATATTAATGTAATTTTTAAATGTACAGACTCCAGTACCATAGAATAAAAGAGGAACACCAGTACTTTTCAATCTGTCAAATTTATTTGATAGATCTTCAACTTAATCACTAAAGCATTAATTAGGCTCAAGGTTGTTTGAGAAAATTTGAAAGTTTCGGAGAGCTTCATGTGCATGATATATTTATTTCTGTGTGGCGCCAGGTAACATAGTTTACTATTCGTATAAGAAACTATAAAATTCCTCATTTAGTGATACATAATCCGTGCTAAAATATTGTCATACTTTATGTCCGTTTATTCTCTGGCGAGTGATTTGCATGAACAAATCATTGACCTTGGTTGTGAACGGAAGATCATCGTTACGATATAAAAAAATCTATTTGATACCGATATGATAGCAAGTAAACTTGATTTTGTATTTGTACAGACGATCAAGCTACTACAATCTGTCAGATTTCTGTATTACATTTTCAACTTTATCACTAAAGCATTAAGACTCAAGGTTGATTGGGAATATTTGATAGAAACTATCAAATAGCTTAACTTAGCTATAAAAGTAGCTTGACCTGCTCTCGTCCGTACATTAAGGAAACAAGTTTTGGTGTATTTTTATTAATGTTTAACAGGGATCAACGCTTACGAACGTAAATCTAAGATTTATGATCCTGGTAATGATGTGAAGGCGTTCGAAGATTGTTCAACCAATTGGATCGATCTTCAAAAAGTTTCAGTTCACCCACATTTCTCTAGTTATGTCCAAGTTCAATGTGGACGGAGGCGTGTTTATTGCCAACAACCAGTATGAGAATCACCACATAATGTATTATTTCAAATAAAAAAAATAATACAGTATTTAAAACTTCACGACTTTAAGTACGTACTTATTAATTAACTTAATAAGTAGGTACTTATTTCCAAAAATTAAGTGGCGCAATAAAAATATAAAAGCATAACTTTAATTACTCTGTAATTTTAAAAAAGTACATAAAAATGTAGTAAAAATTTTAATTTGGTAATACAGGTACGAATAATAATATTTATAACTTAATTTGAATAAGTATCAGAACTTGAAAATGTAGCTTATTACCTATTATACAATATGTAAAGAAAACCCTGTCCGATCCGTGAAATGTTGTTCGACCTATCGATAACTGTTTATCTACCATGAGTTTACATTACGAGACTCGGTCGTCGATATCGAGCGCGTTTGACTCATCGATTGGCCCGCTTCAAGGTTGTAAAGACTCTCAACCAATGAGAGCGCCAAACGCGTTCGATATCGACGATCGAGTCTCGTAATGAAAACTCATGGTAGCTACACTGATTCTACTAATGCCTACAAAGCCGGGCTAAACTTAAAAAAAATCGCCCTAAAAAATAAATATTATTTCGCAAAAGGAGGTAACTTAATACATGTGCGGTAGGCAATACATGCGCGGGCGAAAGGGGGCAGGACATGCGGCACGTGGACGCATCACTCAAAATAATAAGTCGAAACTGGACTTGTCACCTTTTAAAAAATTATCAAATTTTGGGAACTTGGAATTAATTTTAAAATAATTTCAAAATCCATTAGTATTGTTACTATGTATATTATGTAAAATTTGATATTTTATTTGGTATTTGGTGGCTTTTTTTTACATAATATTGTATATATTATTGCATTATCGGCCTATTATATTTAAACAAAAGGAACATAGGCCTCTCTGTCAGAGGAACTGCGGGTTGGTAGAGATGTTGGTGGTGTTGTATATGTCTTCAAACTTTTGATAGGACTTAGAGGTTTCTTCGCTATGATATCCTTCACCTATTTGAGAGCAGTGGTAATTAAATAATTTACATAAATTGAAGCGTCTGTCTGGGTTTGAACCTGAGACCAACAACTCGTAAGTAACGGTCATTATCGCTGAGCTACAAATCTCTTCTATGTATGTACAGTGGTTACGGCAATTAGAAACCTCACAAGTCGGTTATGAGATGAAAGATAAGAGAGTATGTAAAGTCATTGGCACATCGCTTCGTGCTGGCTAACACGACCCGAAACTGTTAGAGATAAAATCTAATGTTTTTAAAGTCGTCCGTCTCACTGTTCCAGTTACATCGTACTAGTAGTTCTACTAGAACATTATGTTTGTGTATCTAGAATTCAGGTTAATTCTTAATTTGATTGGACGTTTTGGAACTGAGGGAGGATTCAGTTTGATTGGTCGCTAAAAAAGGACGAAATTAGTGCTACGCCGTAGCAGGGCTACAAGGTCTACGAGATTGGTTGTGTTATTCGATAGGGTAGTTTCTTTTTTAAGGGGCAGTTTAGCTGTAGCGTAGCCGACAGCCTCTGTGGCGTAGCGGTAGCGAACGCGGCCACTGCGCAAGGAGGCGCGTGTACGATCCCCGCGCAGTTCAAATATTTGTATGCATGAATATGAATATTTGCACTGGTCTGGTCGTGCCTCGGAAATCACGTTAAGCCGTTGGTCCCGGTTGCCATACGAACATCTAATGGCAGTCGTTACGGGTTGTTGGAGCCTTCAAAAGTCCAACAATTGGTCTAACTGCAATGCTTCGATATCGCCTTCGGGTTGTGGAGGTCAGACGGCAGTCGCTTCCCGGAAAATATCAAAGTTTAGCCAAAATTTGCAGTTAGGCTGGTAAAGCGGACCCCAGACGCCAAAGCTTAAAAAACCTCGGATGTGACTGGAATTTACGCTGAGATGATGATGATGAGTTTGCTGTTAAAAAGGAGGAAGTCAAGGGACTCAGAACTAACTAATAACAGCTGCGCGGCTCGATCGATTAGGTTAAACTAGTCTAGCCGCGATCGGTTTGTGGATGGGTGTTATATTTGCATACTGTGATCCTCAGTGCCTCGGGATCACTTTAAATAAACTGTTGGGGCCGTCTGTCATTATTGCGAGTCTTACCAAGGGGTATTATATTAGCAAGTAATTGGGTTATGGAGGTCAAATAGTCAGTAGGTCCATGTAAAATAAGTACTGATATTCTAGATGCATTCGGTTATACTGGTACTCAACCCCAACGCAGTTGGTAAACGGTTAGGCAGATGATGATGAGTTTAGCTGTTAGAATAATGAATGGAACGTGTCAAAAAAATTCACATCCATACCTAAATATTCATAAAAAAAAACTCAGGTAATATGTATAAGTAACAAAAAATATTTTGCGTAAATTCCTTACAAATTCCATTATAATAGTCACCCTACACAACAAGGATGTGACAGAGGGCCACTGTGAAGCTATCTCCCTCGGACCGCGTTTTGATCAATAGTGCACATTCCAGTTTAGGTATAAGTTACTTGGTCCTTACTAATCCGGGATTTCAAAAAAAAAGAATGTTGTAAAAACATTTCCCGCGTTCCGCTGCAGAGCTCACGGAAAATGGGTTTCGGAGGTAGGTATTCTAAGGCGACATTTACTAGGACGTATAAAACTGTTACTATGTACTTATTAGAACACCCTGTACTGAATTCTTGGGACTTTAGCTTCCATGGAAATGGCTGTTAAACAGATTTTAAGAACGAACTCTGTGTGAAAGTGACATTTAGATACTTGTTCCTATTTAAGGTTGAAAATGTTACTAGTGTTATGTAAAGCAGGTTTTCCGACTACATGCTGAGACAGGAAAGGATTACGATGATAAGTATTTTGTTGTGTAATGTAACGGTCCGACTGTCACGGGCAGTTGTGGCCGAGTGGTAATCGACTTACCGAGTTGTAGGTTGACCCAAGCAGTCATTTTACTTTGTCTAAATTAAGTAACTTATTATAAATAATATAATATATTAATATTATTTATTTATTTGTATTTTATATTATTTATAATGATTAAGGGAAACATCGTGAGGAAACTGGAATGTCTTAGAACTAAAAGTTCGAAGATATGTGACATGCACCGAACTGCAATGGTGTTTTTTTTTATGGCATCTCGTAGTTGACCTTGAGAGGTCGTGACTACTTAACTGGACTATCCTGTGGCTGCCTTAAAAAAATTAAAGCCTCCAGCCAGGGCAACTAAAAAGTACCACACGCTAAGGGCACCCCCTGTGGGGTACGAACCTCGGCTTAGGGCGTCGTTGGAGAGAACCAGGACGCAGTGAAAATATTATAAGTAATAGGCTGATTGTGTAAGTAACTACTTACAGATTTTCCCAATTAAAACGTATGAATGCAGTGACGCACGAAAATATAGTAACATTCGTATAACGCTTTGTTTTCTAACAGAATATACATTGTTAACTGGCCCTGTGTGTCCAGTGAATCCGCTAGAGAGCCAATGACAGCGACGTTGGCCGAATGCTGTTTAAATGAAATCCGAGCTGATAGTTACCGCACTCAAATGTATACGGATCACATCTAACTAAAATACGCTCAATGGATTTTAAATACACAACTTGGTAACGGCTAAAAAGTAATATTTTTCTAGTTTAATTGGCTACAGGCGGTGTTTTTTTGATAAAATTGGAGTAGGTATGAACAAAAATAATTTGTAGATTAATGTGTGGGTGTGTGTATTGTATTACAAAGGCTTTGTTCAAAAAAGGTATCCAAAAATATTAGTTGTAACTTAAGAATAACATTAACGGTATGATTCGAACTTAAAACTACACAAAAAACGCTTAGTTCTCCTTTTTCAGAATATCCTCTAATAACACAAAACGCCCGCCTTAAGTATACCGAAGCAGATACAATAACGATACATCAAATTCATCCAAATCAAGATGGTGGCTATAAAAAGTATTATGAATTCGAAACTCGCGCTCAAGTGCCAAATCCCTGACGGGCGAGGAATTTTAAACAACGCACAGTTATTGGTAGTTGGATTCGAGTCGAGTTTTACTTGCCATTCTGTCAAATGTTCCCGAGGCGACTTTATTGAGATCTAAGTAGCTGTGCCTCGTGGTTTCAGCTGCCTTTTAGTCTCGACCGCACTATCTTTTTGCGTTCTTCTGACTTTTTAATTATTTTTCTCGGTGCTCGATCACCCGCAAATAGGCGAACACATTTTTGTCAAATGATTGCGACTAGTTGTGATCGTTTGAACCAAACGGAACAATGGGCGACAAACACTCCCAACTAGTCGCAAACATTTGACAAAAATGTGTTTGCCGATTAGGGGGTCTCATATGATGATGTTAAATTTTTACTAATATATAAAGCTGAAGAGTTTGTTTATCTGTTTACTTGAACGCGTTAATCACAGGAACTACATTTCCGATTTGAAAAATTCTTTTCGCGTTGGATAGCCCATTAATCCAGGAAGGCTTAAGGCTATATAACATCACGCTGCGACCAATAGGAGCGGAGCATAACTAAACCACGCGAACGAAGTCGCTGGCGGCCGCTAGTAACTTATAAAAAATGGGCGATTAAATGCAAAAAGATTAAAACAAAAACAATCCGAATCTTCCAGAGATTAGCGCGATGGGAAAAACTTTTCAGTTTTTTATTAGCATATTATTAGTACCTAGGCATAGATTTTCTTTTTGAATTGAGGGTAAATCGCGACGAAACACTTTATTATTGTCGTAAAGCTTACATTCTAGATTAATAGTCTGAATCTATTCATAAATGTTGCTGTGCTAAATAGAATAAGTGGTTTTAAATGCGAATTGAAAATATTATTTTCGCTATCCGCTAATATTTTATATTCATGAAACGCATCCTGAGTTAAGTGGAAAAACAAAGTTAAGGGGATTTTAGGTTAAACGAAGGTTAGAACAGTTTAGCTGTAAACAAATCAAATCATATTTGAACCCATGACGTGTTACTGAATTATTTGAATCTAATTGCGGAAACAATGTAACATATGCGACATCATAATTTTATTGTTGGTGTAAAATAATTTGCGTGTTCAAGTTCAGATTTGGCGAGTTAATTCACTTTGCGTAGCCTTGTGTCGGTGGCATTTACAAAACAAGCAAACAGCCATAAAATATTGCGTTGAATAAGCTCTTGAGATCTCCTCAATATGGTTGGCATAAAAAACGCTGGCAGTTATTTGACTTCTATGTCAAATAACTGCCTCTAATTAATTCACGTTCCAAAAAGTTGGCAACCGCAAATATAATGTGGCAATGATTTACAGTGATGTAGGTACAGAGGTAAATTATAGAGATAGAGCAGGTCGTATTTTATTTTTTACTAAATAAACTCCGCTAACGCTGATCAAATGGGGCCTAATAAAGATAAATCGAAAACGTGTAAACATCAGACAAAAGAAAATAAACGCCTACTTACGTACTTTGCGTAAAAATTTGCTCTTTAACCCAAATATCCCTTCGGAAATTCCGTTTTGGTCGAGTGGGGTTTCGGGCTGTGAACATATTGGAAACGACAACCCTATTTACAAGGTAGGGCGGCTAACACGTCGCCTGCCGCCCTTTGATTCACAAGAATTATTAATAATATTTAATAGCCTGAACACGGCACTTAATATGATAATTTTATAGCGTTCGGTTGAAAATAATTATCACGTAACGATAGATTGGTCATGTGGTCATTTATTAAGTTTTTGATATGACATAACCTTATCAACTTCATAATTTATTTATTCATCGGTTTTAATCAGTTTGGCTGTAACTAAGAATTTTATTATTGATTGTTTTGTAGAATTATTCGATTACCCATTGATAATTATTTTGTGTCTACAAATATTGTAGGTTTTAAATGCCTTTGAAGCGTTTAGAAGCAAAATACTTCTAAATTAACTTACTGACGTCTGAATCTGTGTAGAAACTTCATTAAAGTTCAATTACTTGAACAAGATTTCAGAACTAAAAGTTGCTTCTATGAAACTTCTAAGATTTCACCTCGATACGAGCCATACGAAGAACTGTTGCAAGTATTGATATTAATTGAGGTTTCATTTAAAACAAATATATATGAATAAATTAAGTAAATATGAGCACTTGATTAGTTTTTAATATTATTGCATGCGATCTTGTATTTGATCTCGAGTAATTTAGATATGACTGCAATTGAATAAAAGGCGCTTGTTTGGACCACTCTCGCTGATTGTTTTTATTGAACTATTCAATTGTGCCGCATTGTGGGTGACTTACTCTATTAAGTACAATGATAATCGAACTGAACTCATTATCTGAGCCCTAACTTTAATGAAATCATTATATACTACATAAACATATTTTTGTTGTTCAAATATTTGTTGTGGGGAATAACGTTAGAAGTCTTATCACCAAACATGGCTCATGAATAAATAAGTCCAATATACCTATTGTATGTACAGACAACAGCACGTCAAGCTAATATAATCTGTCATATTTATTTATTAAATTTTCCAATTTTCCAATTTAATATTTTACAGTTTAGGGTAGCTTGACCTGCTGTCGTCCGAACTTACATTATTATATGTAGATTATCCTTATCAGAAATAATAATAATGTAAAAAAGTACGAACTTCATTAAGTATGTGTATTTTTGGTAATAATAGTATTTTTTATAACTTTTCCTCTATTATCCAATCTATCTCTACACCTCTATTATCTAATCTCTATTATTAATCAATATATTTATTTTGCGTTAAGATTGCGTTTTACGCAATCTTAACGCAAAATAAATATATATATAAGTAGGTACCTAAATAATTGTTAAAATTATAGGTCGAAATATAATTAAGTAATAAGTATTATAGAAGTCTGAGAAAGTTATGGATTTACTGTAAGTAGGTACGCACTTATGTATAAATAGCAATGAATGACAATAAAACGAGCAGAATAAGCTCGAGTCATAAGAATTAATAATAAGCCAGTTGTGAATTAATAATAACAGGAAAGGTTTTAATTATTACGAACAAATTAGTTTACCAACTCCATGTTTATAATTGTAAACAAGGAAAACCACGCGCTATATAGAAAGTTGACTAAAAAATAAAGCACAAAACAACAATCAATTCAATAATACACATTTGACACTTCCCGATTTGCGATTAGACAACTCACGTGATCTGGCATTCAAGGTCGAATGACTGAATGATTGAACGGACAACAGAAGAACGAACGAACACAATAGAGAGTCAATTTAAAAAAATAAAATGAAAATGGGACTTACTGGCTTGGAGCTTTTTCCACATATTTATGACAATAAATAAGTATCGATACTTGAAGTTAATCTATGTTAATATCACGTACGCGTCTAACCAGGGCAGCAGGAAGCCACAGAAGTAAAGGCTATCAAAAGGCAGTTAGTGCGCATATCAAGATATCACGACAATGATAAACGCGAGGCCGAATCTGCTTTTTGCGAGGTCTCCACGCGGCCTTCGCAAAAATTAGCGCGATTTACATAACGCATAGGTACACTATTTACATTATCTGGACGGGTACGGATATTTAAAATAAATGAAGATAACGGCGATGAGATCATATCTAACGAAATAAGAGGAACTATGAAACCAAACCTTGCTAGTGTTTTAAGCTATTTATAAAGTGAAATCGTTAGTAGCGTTATGCACTTTTTTGGGACGGGTCAAAAATTTGTCAGTAAAAGTCTGACAGACCCCGTCGCCCAACCCAAGGCGGCGGACATCCTATGAGAAAAAAAAAAGGAAACGTGACCCAGGTCGAAAATTCGTAACACGGAGGGAAAGAAGACCGCGAGGCGCGAAGTAATATTCCCGTCTCTTTTTACCGCGCGGCGAAAATGTATGCATGCTCCTGCTGTTTCGTTTAAGCTGCGTAAGGCGCTTGTCGAATGTGCTCGTGTCTTTGTAACTTTATACTACAGCCTGCTACGCGTATGCACGGTTGGTAATCGCTGATGGCACGACCGTCTGTATTGTAAAATTCGTATATTATATAAAGTAATACTTAAAGCAGTCCGTGCGTAACTATTCCATACCCATTCTAAAATATTTAAAAAATGCAGAACTAAAGTTTGAACATTAAAATGTTCAAGTTTTCACTTCTGGCGGCATCCCCGTTGTTGTCGCCACGCGGTGCGCTGTTTGACCCGTATAAGTCTCAATCCCGTGGGAATATCAGGATAATTACACCATATACATAATGAATAAATAAGTAAATACGTCCTAATACGGTCATGGTCTCATGTGCCTAATTTCATTCAAATCCGTTGAGCCGTTGTAGCGCGAAAGCGTTACAAACATAACAAATCAAATCGATCTCTATTTTCATTGGTTCCTACACTAAATAGCAAACAAAACAATCACTGAACTTAAATCAATAGCTACTACACAGCTAAGTAACTTCTGTATTCTAATGTAGACAGAGACATTAGACTAGAAAGCATATTTAATTTAAGTTACAAGTTACACCTAAAAGCACCGTTTAATTAAATCATTCACATTGTATTTTGAGATTACAATGTAATCCTTAATGTCAACCGACATCCAACTCTGTCATTAACCAGTAACGTAATTACAGTATGAATAATACAAACGAAACATGTAATTACAAAGTGTCTTTTAAAAATAGTAGAGTAACCCCAATCACTATTTTTAAAATAATTATTTTAACACGCGTAGTTTTTTTGTGCTGCAAATACTGGCACCTAATAATATATCAGAACTTACGAAAAATTAACCTAATTACATTGTTTCTAGTAACAAAATGAGCACCATTTACTGACTGATGTATTAGGAGGCACTACGTTTTTGTTTAGATTAATTGACGATAACAGACACGACGTCTTCTATTATTAGTATATTATTACCATCAATATTTAAACACGGCCTAAAATAGATATTTTATATCGCCAGATGAACGATAAACGTTCCGAAAGAAGAATAAGCACGATTTTATTTAAATCGTAAAAAGGTACCGTAGCGTGGGTGGCGATGCCGTGATTGCCTCGTCAAAGTATACAGATGAGATTCCCTACGGCTAATTATATCGACAATCAATCGAGAAAGTGCCGCTTGCGACACGAATAGAATCGCTATAATTATAGTAGTTGAAATGAAATAATAGATTGGTTGTAGGAGTACTCGGCCCCGATCACTCCTTTCAGAGTTATTAATGAACAAGATGCGGGCCCGAAACTAATATTATTTATTAATCACAATATGGAATCAAACGATGTACAGCACGGAGACGTGGATATAAGTTTACCGAGGGAAGCAACCGGTGCGTACTTCCCGTCAATGAGCCGAGGGCGACGCGACGCCAACGAGAGCCGCACCGAATAACAAAATTAAATTGCCGTCAACATTTAACCGAGCAATTAGTGTGCGAGTTTATTGGGCCGATATTAAATGATGTTAAATACTGAGCACTACATGATTAAGAATATGTATGGGGAAACATGATACGAGTCGATTCCGAAGGCCGACGAAACGCAATCAACTATGGTTTACATTGAAATGTGAAAGGATACAATCGAAGTAATTGTATTTATGACTGTGATTGTCAAATTCATAAGCTCAGAAATAATAGAGGTCACTGCATAATCAAGTGAGAACCTCCACAAACAACATCAGCTTATAAAAGATCTCGCGGTTTATTCGACGTCGATCTATGATAATCTCACACGCAAACAAATAAGGAAACGGGAAATAAATGAATTGTAAACGTTGAACGAATTCGAATTTACATTTAAGTATTGTGGGCTGGCAGTGAGACGTCGTATAGTGGTATCGTTCAGGATAAACAAAAGAGTTTAGTGTTAACGTGGTGCGACACATAGGGGTGAGATATTTATTGGTCGCTTTTATCGTCAGTTATATTTGTGAATAATGTAACATGGGAGCGCGGCGGTGGTGGCGGTGGGAGTCGGGACGATGCGGGCGTGCGCCGGCTCGGAACGACCCGCTGACCCACTCTTGTACCCACTTGATTACTGCACCGAGGATTCAATTGGACAAAGGCTGGAAACACAGTTAATGCGATTATATTCATAATGTTCCCTTACTGAGCTGGTGACGTTAAATATGCAAATTGGCCTGTAGTTTGCAACCTCCGTCCAAAGTTGTTGGGAGAAAGGTCAAGGTTGTAAGTAGGTTGTTTTATTGTGAAACTCACCGTAACTCGAGGAACGAGGCATTCTGTCACATAAGCTGCAAGTGCAGGGCGGCTTACCTGAAACAAAATGAAGGTTGTTTAAACAACTGCATAAATCTGGTTCATTAAACTACATCTGTATCATATAATAGTAATTAAAATGTAGGTAATAAAATTAGGAGCACGTATTCAATTTCACATGAGGACAGAAATGAAGACATCGTTACAGTAGGATTTAAGTCCGTCTGAACCTATAGTCCAATTATTTCCTGCATAGAAAATGAATTTCTATTTCATGGTCGGCATATAATAAGTACCAATGTATTAATTAATAATAAATTATATTCATCCATGGGCTTTCTAAACGGTGCAAAAATTTCATTTTCCATACGTTTGTGGAACGGTATAGTTCAAGATTTTTCTTAAAGAAGGGCCGATAAAAGTAAAGAGAGTGAAGGTACTGCATGTAAAGAGGTCCATTACTGCGGAGGAGTTTACAAAAGATACGTTTAAGGCTAAGCTTAGTTTGCCTCCAAGAGAGTTTCCCGTGATACTCTGGAATAGTAAATAGAATCTTAATTGGGAGCTGAAGATTGTAATCGACCTGTATAGTGTATATTTAAGTGCGATATATTATACATGATAGCGCGATATGAACAAAGTAAAGAAGGAGAGAGTCTAAAAGATATGGTATAGGAAATTAGCCGATGTTAAGTTGCTGATAGCTACCAAAAAATATATAAATTTAAGACAGCGAGAAAGAAGTATTTTATAAAACATAAATAAAACGTTGCAGAATAAGAATGGGTTATTGCCATATCGATATCAGGTAGGTAAGTTCGATGTTTCAAATCATCGATATGGACAGTGTCTTGAGATTGGTCATTGTATTTGTTTAGAAAGACGATCAAGAACAAAAGCAGTGTCTTCTGTTACTACTTTTAAACATATAAAATTTCATAGAAATAATAACTTTTTACAAATAACATATGGTATTAGACATGTCTATTTGCACGAAGTTTTCTCGATGGTAGGCCATAACATCGGCTGCCGGCAGAAGTTACCACCCACCAGACAAAGTCTTGCCGCCAAGCGATTCGTCGTGTTCCGGCATGATGTCTGGTGAAGCCGCACGGAGGACGGGTCTGAGCAGTTGTTTTGCGATGTGTGGCGGGTACGGTGCGCCAAATGTTTTTGTGTCGGGAGTTTGGTCGTGGAGAGTCTCCAGATCAATCTCCCTCTAGCGCAGCTTCGTTTGGTCGTGTTGGTCTTGGGTTTAACATTGCATCACCTCGCTCAACTGCCGTCATCCTTCCTATTCCTTAGTTTTTTTAAGTGAATAGGCTTAATAAACTAGTGCGCTTTACCATTGACGATTGCATCACTGCTTACCATCAGGCGGGATTGCAGTCAAGATTATAATTATTAAAAAAAAAAGTTGTTAGATTCTAATAGATTCTTAATACTGCATGCATACGTAATATCTAATGATCGGCTATATGACTGCGCCTGCTTGTAGCAACGCCTTAGTGAACGATAGCCTTTCATTTCGCCAATTATCTCTTTAAATATTACTGACGTTTGATTAGCTTTTTCTGTATTTGTATTGCATTGTATGGCAATTACACAATTGCTATACCATTAGCAGGTGTTCTATTTCCCTAGTTAATATAAATTACTTTGTTACTGTTAGTAGAAGTAGTTCCGCGTTAGTACACATTCTTCTTTGTTTCTCTTTAAACTATTACGTTGTAAACAATCTTATTTGTTATTGATTCAGTTTTAAAAACATCTTACCCAACACGATAAAAACATTGATCCTAAATATCTGTCAGGTTTTACTTAATGCGCTATCGAAACGTAAGAGGACACCGTATAACACTCAGGTTTTTGTCGCATAGTTAGACCTATTGGTAATTTGGTACATATTTATTACTCGCCAAAAAGCAATTGAATGTATTGTCAGGCTTAATCAAAAATATTTCATAACAGTAAAATATTACCATAAAACAATTGTAAAATAGAGCCCAAAAATATCTTACGATGAAGTGAGTTTGTTTGTTCCGCTTTCACGTCGTAACTACTGAACCGATTGCTTTGAAATTTTGCAGACATAAAGTTAGAAGACCGGATTAAATAATAGGGTTTAACGTTTTTTTAGGGTTTAAACGGAAAAATTTTAATTCCCGAGAGAAATTTAAAAAGCGCGATGTAACCGAATTCCACGAGGTCGAAGCCGCGAGCGGAAAGCTAGTTATTAATAGTGTAAAATTGCTATTATTTTGTTGATCATAACAAATTAATAATTCAACTAAAATCGTTTATTCAACCTAGATCTACTCTTTACTCCTAGAATCTATTCAACTAACATCAAACATCGCTATTTTAAACCTTATTTGTTGCTGCAAATATTGTCTTTCGTTCGACTTTTTGCTTCTTACCGCGCCTTAAGTTAATTTGTCATAACCATGTTTGGTTGTTGCTCAATTTTGTCAGACACCCCGACAAAACCTGAATGCGTAACACAACAATCAGACAAATGATTAAATACCATTTAACATCGAACTAATATTATTACAAGTGGCCGTAATGTTTTATGATATCTATAATTCAATGCGTGGCATTGCAAAAGCCGCCGGAGTCAATACAGTAAATAAATAATTCATTATCGTGCCCTTATTAATGGCGCGGATAGCTGCCAACAAAAGTATAGAATCTAGGTACGTATAATTAATTATTTTTTTTTTCTAACTAGGTCAATTAATATGTTATGTGATGGTTAGTTCAAATCAGGCAATACGATTTTATGACAGCAATAGATGTTCTATTAAGGCCCTTATTAAGTTTTAAATTTTATTGAGTAAAAATGACATAAAGTGGGGTTAAAAACTGAACAGCGCAATGTAGGGTTTTATTTTAGAACATAATATTTATTAGTGCAAGAATGTTTTAAATATTCATGTATTTTTTTATTGAAATTACAAAAAGCTTTTGCCTCATGCATAGTAAGTGTTTAATGTTTACGGTTGGAAAGAGAGGGCGAAGGGCTAAAGGGCCCGCTCGACTGATTATTGTTTTACTTAACTTTTTATAGCCCATCACGCGGCCACCATTCCCTGTTCCGTAGGGTTGTATTCTCGTGGTGTTGGGACAGAATGTTTGCGTGTTTCCAAGTTATTTTAGTAAGAACAGTTTTAATACTTTTAATTGAGTTTCACTTGCTTGCGGATGTGTTATTTGTTGTTTACGACACTAATATGGGTTTGTTAGCACTATATGGATAATTATGTTTTTTAATTCTAAATAATATTTTGAATTTCAATTAAATAAAAGTTCATTTAATGAAATTAACAGATGTTAAAACTAATTTAAAGTCAACCGAGTTTTTTTTATGCAGAAACCTAATGCTATTATTTTCTTTAAGTTTACTGTTGAAAGTAGCTGTCTAAAGTCTTTTTCAAAAAAGGAAACCAAAATAAAACATGTAACGTACAAAAATCCAGAGCAAATATTCCCGAAGTGTAGCGAAGAGTCTAGTTATTTCTATTCCCACACACTCGAACATTCGTGAACCAGCAGCACCTATTGGATCGCACCGAGAGGCGGCACTAAACTGGAGTGGCGGAATAAAGCTTGCCATGCACCGAATACAGTTCGTATTTTTTCCGGTAGAATTGATCTACTTACTGAATCTGATGAGTACTTTTATATCGGATGTGACTGTGAGACATATGAATTCAAAGTTGTCATATGTTATTTAATAGATGTGCTTGAAATCTGTAGTAGATAAACGGCAAACAAAATTGAGATAGTGTTATTTAATATTTTGTTTTAGGTAATCGGACTACTTTTTACTTAGTGTTTCCGTTTTTCAACAATGTTTCTGTAGATGCTGCTGGTGTAATAAAGATAAAAGTTGTCCAATAAACTAAATCCTAAGTATTCACAACTTTCAAACAAAAATACAACATACCAAACTTTACAATAGTAAAAAATTTGAAGAATTAATCGAAATAAAATTCCCCAATACTGAACATTCGGAATACAAAAATTAAATTACAATACGAAAGGACTTAATTTAAAAAAGCGTATGAATGAATAAAATGCAAAGAGAGACAATCCACTTTCCGGATGATTCTAGATTCGTGTGAATTAATTCAATGAGTTGATTATTCCCCAACCGTTTCCTGGAGCAGTAAGCACGATAATGTCGCACGTTCTATCTCACTCACTCGTCAAAGCTTAAATAGGGAGTGGGTGAGAAAAAAAAAACGGAAAGAGATTATGTGGTGCCAGTGAGATTTTTGTGAGTCACCGCGGGGGACTGCCCGTGACGTCATCAACTTATGGTTCAGTGTAAACATTGAAGACCAATTTAACTGCTTTATCGATTACATCAGTAAAGTGCCTTTACGATTCTAACAATGGATGGTTTGTTTCTGTCATGAACTTAATATGGCCTGATGACAGTTTAAATACGAGGGAAAAGATCGATGATTTATTTGATTATGTTTGGCTTAGAATTTAAGGGAACACGTGGTGAGAATGAAAAGTTAGAAACTCGTAGCAAAAAAGAACCACGTGACTTTTGTCATGATTCTATTAAGATTCATTGCAATTAGGTACTTACTACAAAGTGTAAGGGCTTTACTCTAATGGGCTACTGAATTCAAAGGTAAAAGCCGAATGAAAGCATTTTCTGATTGTTTTTTTTATATTTTTGTATAATAATCTTGCTCTAGCAGTGGGACAGAATACAGTCTAATAAAAAATAAATAAAAAGGCATTTTTTTTAATCCAGTCGCGTAACACCGCTGTTTCGCGCCTGACTACGGATCGGATGTGGATCGGAAGCCTTTAATACCAACTTTTTGTTGTTAAACTGAGATTACCGCTGGAAAAGTTTTAGGTATAAAATCTAGACAATTCCTGAGCGATGTTACCGCACTTAATCCTATATCCGTATTTAGAAAAGTTGAAACTTCCGAGCATTTTTAATGTATCTGTTTCCTCTGATTGTAATGTCTATGTCATCTGAAGTCAGAAGTCAGAAATATTTTATTTGTGATACATAGGTACAGTGGTTAGGTATTCATATTTGAGGATAAAGTGCGCTATGATCAGCCTATTATAGGCATACAAATACAAAAAATAAAATAATAAAATTACATTATACAGATTACATTATAATAGGGATAATTAAAGTCAAAAAGTCATAATAATTTTTAAGTTAACGTCAAAACCATTCTGATTTAAATACAACATGGTCAAATAAGCAAATCCCATAATGTTATCATAATGAAGTCAAAACAATTGATCAAATATATGTCAAAATAATTTGGACTTAAATAATACAAAGTCAAAGAAAAAAATTACAATTATACAATGTCAAGATTTGTCCAATAAAAAGTCCGATACACTATAATAACATTTTTGACACAACATACTTCTTAGTTTTACTTTAAATGAATTTACAGGCAATTTTTTTAGCTCTTTCGGTAATTTATTATATATAACTGGTGCCATGTGAAATAGACTTTTATACATTAAGGCAGTATTCGTTCTTGGAATACACAAACGACTTTCGTCCCTTTGGGTCCGATTGAGAGCTACAGATACTAAAGTAAACAAGTGAGGATTTTGTTTAACGAAAGCCGCTACTTCAAATACATATAGTGAGGGTAGTGGTAGAATGTTGTGCTTCTTAAAGAAAGGCAGACTTTATTTATTTTGTTAACGAAGTCAGCAACTGTGCATTATTTTCATTACAGTCAGTCCTATTTTACCTAATATTATTTTATTTAAATTAAATTTTTTTGCCGGAGTGCAGTCAGTCTCAAAAACTGCATTTGAGCATAAACTGCAACGATTGTCATCGTAATGAGGCACTATTCTGTTATGTTTATCATGATATTTATATTAACTAGTTATTTATGTAAAAGTTTATCACAAAACCGTGTTCATCAGTTAGTTTAGGCTAAACACCCGTTAAACACGATGTTGGCGCCGATAGGGTATTTGACTAAAAAAAAACTAATTAGTTCGTCAGTCAGATTTCTAAAAAATACTAGACACGTATATTTTGTTTTATCAAATCAATAAAAAATGACAAATTTATAAGACATCAAAGATCAGGAGTGGTGGCTGGTGACGTCACTGGCCGCTAAAAAGTGTAGCGTGCAGTGACGTCACACGAGTTTTCAACGCGCTCTGTCGTGTTAATTTTTTGTATAAATGAAAAACGACAAAATACGTGTCCAGTATCTTTTGGAAATCTGACTAACGGACTAATTAGTTTTTTCTAGTCAAATACCTTATTCTCTTGTTTACTAACTAAACTAATTTTAAGTCCAGTGTATTTTTTTCTTTCTATTCCATTAAGAAAAGGATAAAAGATAACAGTTTAATCCTGTTAAATTAAGGTATTCCATAGACAACGCGACATAGACGCGATTATAAACATGGCGACCAAAATGCACTAAATTACGTCAAACGCGGACTAATTTGATAGGTCTAAACAAACATTATGTTCTGTCATTTTCTTAATAAAATAGAAAGAAAAAGATGCACTGAACTTAAATTTAGTTTAGTTTGTGAACAAGAGAATCGGGGCCATTATCATATTATGGACTTTGACGTAACACTGACTCTTAAACACGCGTTAAACATTGTGTTTGTTTTTGTGGTTAGGATCCTTAAAGTATTATGTTTATTTTTACGTTTTATGTTGTATCTAGATCTACTCATATCCATTTTAGCTCTAACCTCATCCATCGTTTTCCTTAGGACATAATGCAACTAGTATATTACCCAACATTATTTGAAAGCGTAGTGTGGGCCAAAGTCTTAGTGTTGTCCCGTCACTTTTTTATGATGCTAAGTGACGTGCATTGACAACAATATTGTTTGTCATTGAATCACTGCATCATATCACAGCTCGAATAAATCTAGAAGTGACAAGAGACATTCGAACAGATCCGGATTCGCTCACGGATCTGTGCGAGGTCGGTTCACATCGTGCCGACGATGTATAATTTGAGATAACATTGGAATAAACTAGATAAATGCATCTAGTGCTTTAAGCTTATCGTTCACATTTACAAATTCGAATTGTTAAACATTTTACAGGTCGCAATTAAAACAAATGAACGTTCTTTACCGACTCCAAGTTGCCGGCTTCATAAAAACATGACTGCGGAAAACAGAGAAAATCGGATCAACGGTGATGTCATCAGAGTTTGAGTTTCTTTGTTTTTATCAAAGCTCTCTGATGCATTAAACCTTTGAGGCAATGTTGGGTTAGAGAGCATGATCAATGCCTTGTTCAAGAGATTACTAGTTTTAAATATACTATAGGTTATTACTTCATATCGAGTTTCTCTGTTAAGTATCCTTTATAATATAAAGGATACTTGGAAGGATGGCTTGTAAAATGCGCACATCCTCATTACAAGTTATTCGAATAGTCGCATAAAAATCATATTATCGATAAATTTAATAATAAAACGGTTAAATATCTAGATTTGCTACAAAAGCTATCCTAAAATGGTATGGTATTCGATATGAATGTTGGCGATGCCGGATATTAAACGTCAGCTTGTCGATAGTTATATTTGAACTTGTCGAGTGCCGTGTAAGTTTTTAATAAAACTTAGTTTCCGCAAATTTTGATTTATACTTTATCTGCAGCGTTCTTTCGTACTAGGACAATATTTTGCGGAATATTCACGGTCTGCTGACAAATGATATAATACTTATTACCTTTTATCATGTGCACTTTTTAAAAGGAAATTAATGCATAAAGATAATGGTATCGATTTAAGTGTTTATTGTTTTGTGATAATAATAAATACATGTCTGCTAGACACTAAACTTGGAATCATCAGGATGTAGATAACATCAATCAAATTAATTCATGGCAGTCTGATCCGTAAAGTTTTTTCTACCATTCATAATAAAATCCGTATTTATATCGTTTCCTGTGTCTGGCCACGGATAAAAAAATGTATGACAAAAGTCGCGTTCACAATTTGTTCAGTGACTCACTGGCTTGCATTTTTACGCGTGTTGATATTTATCATGTATTTAATTCTCAGTTTCGTACATTGAAAAATATTATATTTTTATGTTATTTTTTTTGTTCGTGATAATTGCGCAGTTTCTTAACAAAGCGAACAAGCCGACAATAGTTACTGGCGTATGAACAAAGCGTCATTGACGCAAATTGTGCTGCCTACTTATGCGCATACACAATTACACATACAGGCATATAGCACTATAATATATCAATATACAGTGTTAAATGGATGATACAAAACTTTGAGCAATCACATAATTAATTGAATGAAGTATAGTGTCATTAATAACTCATGTTAGTAATTTTCGTCCATAAAAATGATAAATGCCGATACTTTTAAAATAAGTTTTTTAATCATGTTTAACAGATACGATAAAATGAATAAGCATAATGCATTTCGGAGATATGTCGTTAAATACATTAGGTTCGATTGCATTTAAAATAATAAAAATATTTATTTACCAAAAAGTAACTAAGTATACAGGTTAGACATAAGGTGGTAGGTCATACCTACATACAAATTATTTAACTAAATCTATATAACCAAAAATTATAAACCCTGCCTCTTAAACTAGGGGACATGTGGCTTAAGAGACAGTGTTTGGCCGAACAGTTCATTTACTTAATTGCTTTCAAGAGAACGAACGCGAATTAAAAAAATGTTCACTAATTGTTGTAGTAAAACAGGGAGGTTTGTGGAACAATTGAAGACATAACCAGATTTGTCAGCGCGTCTGCTTTCAGGGAAAACTTACAATAAGTCCCAAGGATGACTCTTTGGGAATCCCAATTCCGACTCGTTAATCTTTTCAACCTCGTTAAACTGCGATGAATTTGTTGGTAACTGTATTTCTCGGTTTAAGTTGCGTCTTTAAACAGGTATTTAAAATGTTGAATGAGGATTGAGTGCCTTATATTAGGGGGATGACAAAAAAATTGTTCATTTGCTACAAAAAAAAAAGAAAAGAAAAAGAACTTCCACAGTTAAAATAATTAATAATTAACATTATTTATCTAATGCACGATGAGGTGTTAGTGGAAGGTGATATATAAACTTACTCAGTAGTGTCAGAAGTGTTAATAGGTACGTGCGAACTAGTGTGTTGTGCACGATACTCACCGCTGTTGGCGTAGTGATCGTGAAGCGTATACAATGGATAGTCACCTAGTTTGAACAGGTAAGCTGACAGCAGCACTGCATCGTGCCGCGTTTCCTGCCCTCCCTGGCTGGCTGCCGGCCGCATCAGTGACGATATAGAAAAATCCGTCATCCCTTGTGCAGGACCACCCCATCCATTTACACTACACAACTTACACTCCTCCTTCATTGTTTCAATTACACTAATAAATATATTGTAACTCTATATTCCGTTTTTTTTGTACTCGGTTTGTACTGGGCACTAGTAAATCACATATAAAAATATCCGTGGGCTGGCTCGCACATCACAGAAGTTATCACAGCAGCAAGTTGCGCGTCTGTAATCCGGTCCTATTAAAACAAAAATTCAAGTTGAAATTCCGATGTTCAGTTGATACCTATACGTCTATTGACTTTAGAACTATTCAAGCGTGACTCTAGTTTGAACCAACTTCGCTTTCCTAGAAGCGAAATCAGTCCGGACACGCAGTTTACCAACACATACAAATCGCCTGTCGTAAGTCCGCCAACATCTTAATCGTTGTATATTTGTGTATTAACAAATTATGTTGGAGAATATATATATATCAATCGCACCCTGTATAATCATACTTCGATGTAAAACAGCTTCATTGAATTTATCGGTTGCGTGACATCCATCTGTCGATACATATTATATAACGGTGACCTTTGATATTGAAATGTCATCTCCCACACTGAAACCAATATGTTCCTCAATTTGGAAACCGATAGCTTTATTTGCTTTTTATAAAGCATTTATACAATTGTTAGAGATTACATTTTAAATAGCGTATTATGTTATGTATGATGTAATTTAATATCTTCTTCGGCTTGATAATGGTGCGGATCTTCTTATTCACAAACTAAACTAATTTTAAAGAGGGTGCCATATTTTTCTTTCTATTTTATTAAGAAACGGATAGAATATAAAATATTAGTTTAGTCCTGTCAAATTAAGTTATTCCATAGACATTTTTTTTTTGGTTCATTTCTTTCCGTTCGGGCGAATGGGAAAGGCAAAGGCATAGTACGCCATACAGTCAAGTCTTCAGTAATTTTTTTTCTTCATTAAATATCTATCCTAACTTATCCTAGCATAACTTAACCTAAACTAACTCCTTTCGTTTTACGCGTTTGGACGATAAGGAGCGGTTTAGCGTAAAGACATGATGAGGCCACTATGCTACAATATTTCACTGTTCTTTTTGAATTATTCACTGAATGCACTTTTTACTACATAAATCACGCGTTTTTATTTAGTAAACGACACTATAAATAATTTTAAAAGTCCAATGAAAAATGAGCGTGACACTCATCTTGACATTCCCGCCAAACCTCCTATTCCATAGACAGTTTAGATGCGATTAAAACATGGTGACTAAACACACGTCAATTTACGTCAGACGCGAACTAATTTGACAGGACTGGACTAATATTTATCATCTGCCCTTTTATTAATGAATTTGAAAGAAAATGATGCACTGAACTTAAGTTTATTTTGTGAACAAGTGAATCGGGGCCAATGGCGCCAATTCTGTTGTTAACAAACTAAACTAATTTTAAGTTATGTGCATCTTTTTCCTTCCATTTCGTTAAGAAAAGGATAGAAGAAAACATTTTAAATTAATCCTGTCAAATTAAGATACTCCATAGACAGTTTAGACGCGATTCTAAACATGGCGACTAAAAATACGCCAGTAGAGGAGCGCACTAATTTGACAGGTGAACTGACATTTTATCTTCTGTCCTTTTCTTAATGAAGTAGAAAGAAAAAGATGCATATAACTTAAAATTTGTTTAGTTTGTGAACAACAGAATCGGCGCCAATGTCGGATTTATGAGCCGATAATCCAAAGAGTTATTACGCGACACTGGCGACATTTTGCGAATAAGTTTAATGGCAGATGGCGACGATTATGCATGTGATGGTAAACAAACATAAAACGTAGTCTGGTGTGGTGTAGGCGAGCGCTGCAATGCGGCTTTGCCGGGTCAGAGGTGCAATGCCGTTGGACGATTTCATTTGCGAGCGATACGCTATTGTTCCTCATCCCTAATCAACATACGTTGCAATCCGTTATTTTCTAATTTAAACTGCGCAGTTCACGTGTTTCACGCTTTGGTAGTTGTTTTCAGACTGTCTTGACGTCATCTTGACCCATCTGCTCTCAATGCAAATTTAAAATAGTAAGATATACTTGGTGATAAATGGTTTTAAAATGTCAATTTAGTTTTATAACCAACTCAACGAATGTGACGTAAGTTTTGAGATTATCTGCTCTACAAGATGGCCGGTAATCTGCATCATCCATCAAATTATCCCGCCATCAAGACTGCTTTGAACAGTTTGCTCGTTGCGCATCACGAAACACAATTCCTGGTAATTCTCCAGTCAGACTCCATCGATGATTCATTATTGTTTGTTTACACCACAACTTGTGGTGGTTGTATCATGCAAATCATGTTATAGTAAAATATTTTCATCTGATATGAATCTATTTCAGAGAATCGATATTTAAACGTTTAATAGTAATAAATATGAACAGAGTTCTGCTGTGCTTTGCTTTTAGTTCTTGTTAGACTATTTTTTATTTCGTGTTATCCATCGCTATTCGCTTACGTGCACGGAATAGCGTCGCACTAATGCACGTGGCCTTGAGTCCGCTGGTAAACAAAAGTCACGTGTGCGCCGGTGGAAAACATATTAAAAATCGGTGCTCGCGATCTTTTCCTACTGTTTTGTTAAGTCTTCTGTGCATGAGAGTCACGTGCCACATATACATAAGTGCAGGGATTACTTATCATTTGCTGTAAAAATATACATATAGGTAGGTAGAAAAAGTGCGACGATAATTTTTCATAACGTCATTACCTAAATTAATAGGTTCTTAATCATAATCATCTTTCACCTGGTAATCTTTCACGTGTTGAAATTACGAGAGCTTCCTTTTATAACTGCCATTGTTACACAAAAGGGAAGCAGGCTACATGTGTTGGAATCTTCCGTAACACTTCCAAAGTTTTCGAGACAAAAAACTAACTTAATAATAGGTGTAGTCGCACGTGCGATCGTGGGGTACGCAGCTGCCATGACAGATGTTGTCGACGGAAGGTCGCCCACCGCGCCCCTTCCCGCTTTACCTGCCCACCTGACTTTACTACCTCACTCAAGTTTATTATATTCAGAACCACATCAGTACCCAAGGACCATAACATAAACACGATCCACCCTAATTAATCAAGTCCTTAAGTGCAACAATTATAGGCCGTAACGATAAATCAAATTATAATAAAATTAGCACAAGAGAAAACAAACCTTCAGGAATTTTGTGCCTTTAGTTAAGTGAAGACTACATTAAAGCATCATATGCGATTCTCAGAATCAATAGTTATTTCTCACGATAATGATCGCACTGTAGGAATTCTTAGTATTCAGTTCAATATTAATTCAAACTGAAGCTTCAATCCAAAGTTCTAGCATTAGCAAATGGCGACAACGCTGTAAATATTTTGGCAATGTTTTCTGGCCGTCACCCAATAGGACAAGCATTCAATAAGGTCTAATAACAAGTGCCCATTACTTGATAGCTCAGCTTATAGGATGAGCTTTGCTTGACGCGCGCTTGTCCGTATATGTCACGCGTGTTTACTTTTCAATAATATATTAGCTTGCTAGTTTTATGGACTCGGTTCACAATAACTCTTGTAGTTAAATTCTTTTGGCAGAGCTCCTTGGCTTCTTCCCAGGGGCATCATCACCAATTCCCGATGGAGTTTTATTGTTTCGTTCCGGTGGTGAGATGTGTTCGATGTTATTTATTTTGTCTTTTAATATATGTATATCAGCTTTCAGGTCAAAAATGGTCCGTTGATAAAATCAATCGCTCGAAAGGGCAGCCCCTTCGATGCAGTTGGCAACCAATGTTGGCGAGATCCCAATTTGTACCAACTACGGCCGTATACTTGCATCCACTCGAACTAGATAGTGTTATGATATGTTATTTACCAACTCCTACAGATTGTATTTGTAATTTATTTTTACCAGTGTCTATGTAGATGATTCATTGTGCTATCCGAATATATTATTTGAGTTCGTGACCATGTGCCCAAAACACACTTATAATGAATTCGACATTATTTCACTGATACCTACTATGTTTAAGAAACGATTCTGTGAGAGTTGCCTTATCACGAGTGAAGTTATCAGTATCGATTACCGCTATCGTGACAGTGCGATAACACAATACAATGAATAAATAATAAATGATCAACAATTTCCTTCATGTATTTATGGCCTTTAATTTGTACTTCTCTCACTATGGACATGTTAATTCCCAGAGTATAAAAATACAAATGGGTTACTATGTTATGATTTATTGAACAGTCTGTCAGCAGTTGTTTTGATTTTACTGATTGGTAATTTCAAAAGAGCATCACGATCTCATTAATCATTATTAGCAATTTGTCCGATGGCCCGTTCTCTGTAACCCGAGTAACGAAAGCCCACTGGTTGGTTTCACAAGCATCACAAACTGCTTACATAAGGCCTCTTGCGTAAACTCCACTTAGGAGCATAGTTCTATCGTAAGTTAGCTTTAAGTTCGCGTACGTCGGGCCGTGCGAAATAACAGATTATATCGACTCCCCATATTGCCCAATCGGCTCCATAAATATTAGAGCTCGTTGAAGGCTGTTGAAAAGAATTACATTGGAGCCCGAATCTGATAGTGAGAATTTAGCAGTAAATTATGATTTATAATAATTTGAATTTATTAATATCTTTCTGAAAGATAAAGCAGTAAAAATGACAAAGCTATAAAAAGTTTTCTTAATATAATTTATAGATCATTCGGGTCACATTTGGACACTAATAATATCTGCCTCATAAAATCTAGTCACGGCAATTGTCGGGAAATTATCGAAACAAAATGGGAGAGTAACAAAGCGATTCGTGACGACCCACATACGTGAGGTAGAAAGGAGCAATGAAAACTCTCTCGATGTCGGACGAGCATCAGACCATGTCACTCAGGGTAATTTGTTCCAATCATGAGAACATATATTTTTGTATTAGCATTTGAAAAACAAAGACCACTTAAGTTTTGGGTTTAATGTAAAGTGATCTCATCTATCCTTTCAATTGATAAACAAAGAAGGTTCAGTATAATTAAACAGATGATAGATCCAGGAATGCCTAATACGTAGCGGTAATTAACGTATAACAACTCCTTACTGAAAGGTAAAGGAAAGCGCAAGAGATAAGGTTTCTAAAGCTATTTATCAGTGTAATTGATAGCTATCGGTGTTAGGAGAGTGTGAAATTTTGCAATAGAGCCACATCGTACAAGAGGGCCGGAGGGCTGGAGAAAGTAAGCCTTTCACTCGGGGCTGCCACGCTCCGTGGCACTAATTTAAACAATCATACGCAATCATGCCTATTGTTATGGCTATCTATTCAAGATCACAGCGATGGATAAAGTTCAAAAAAATCATGGAACTGTTACAGTTAACAGCCCAGTATCAGTTTTATTGCATTCACCTTTATTTATCCTCGTATTATAAAAGCGAATACAAAAGTAGCTTATCGCATCATCTAATCGATACAATGCTTTACGTAAATTAGATCGGCTTTTTACTAAAACAATCAATATTTTCCTGCAATATCATTATTTAATGTACATTACATAGGTATTGTGATCGTCAATCCAGTTATGTAAATTCTAGTGGATTTATTTTAGGATTAGGTAGAATAGAATACTCGGATAAATTGGGTAGAATAGATACTCAGTTAATAATATTAAACTGCTGTAGCTGTTGGCTGTGGTTTACACTATTAAAGCAAGCAAGTAGAAGTTTAACTTGAGAGGCAAGAATGGCTATGTGAGGCAAAGTTTAGGGACCACAAAGGTTGAAGTTTGAGTGCAACCTGCAGCAACAGACTGCAAACTTGCTAGAGAACACACAAAGCCCTAATAAATTACATTATGAATGTACCACCTATTTATGAACTGAACAGATGTTAAAAGAAAATATAGGGACAAAAAGCTCGCAAACTTTTCAGAGTGCAATTTATTTAAAGTTAAGAGTACAGGCGGTAGAAATTCTTGATAACACAATTATACTTGAAGCAATGAAATCTTTTGTAGTTATTTGAAGTCTTCATCTTTCTTTAAACGTGTTGGGAAGAGCTGTTTAAAGACACATTCTAGATTTAAGTGCTTTTGTTGCCATACCATAAGAAGATGGGTTCACATTCTCCACGACTAATTTGAGGAGTACGGGCAGGATAATAGATTTTTGCTTTATGAAGCGATTTATACACAAAGTATAAATTAGAATTACTCTATGTAGAAAAACACTTAATTTTAACTTAATAGGATCTTTAAAACTTTTGGATCTCTATTAGTCTAAAATCTGTTGAAGAAAATCCTTTTCAGAAATCATTAACCCTTTATGGAAAAGACAACTGATCAACTGATTATATTTGGGCGCAATGTCATAATATTTTTTCTAAAAGCCGGTCTTCCAAATTCCGTTTTTTTTACTTGGAAAAGAGGAAGTTGCTAGCCTTACTTGATGCTTTTGAATTCAGAAATGATTAATTTAGGTGATGAGAATGTTGCAGGCTTATAAATTTTCGAAATTAAGTGATCCCAGATACCTAAGTACTTTTTGATTTTTTGTTCATTTTTCCATTAAACTAAGTAAGTATAGTATTCTCCAAAACTTTTGTTTAGATAAACAAAAACGAATGTAGTGAATTATAATGTTGATCTTAAGAGGGCTTTTAATTATTTTTGCAAATAGTCGTGTGTTAATTTTCATAATCCTAAACAAATTGATTATACTGGTGTATTACGTATTGGTAGGTATTTAGTGGAAAGCCAATAATAGCGTTCCGAATCGCCCCTCTATGCCAGCGTAATAGCTTGTTTACCGCCTTTTGTCTAACTAGGGCACTCCCTCGATGGCATTAATTGATAGCATTGACAAGCTCGGCTTACAACACAGATTCCACGGAGGTTTACTCTGAATACATCGAGGAATTTCAGGTGAATTCAAGGATCTTGTCAGAACTGTCTCTTGTGTTCATTGGATGATCCAAGCACGCCGCAAAATTAATTTAGACATCCCAAATGAATTCAGACTTCTTATGTTAGAAAACGATTTCGTTTTGATATTGTTTTGGTAAAACGATTTCGTTTTAATGTTGTTTTGGTAAATAAAATTAGGGAGACCTTGAACATGTTTATTATTCTTCAACAAGTGTACAGGATCTTGTGAGAACTGTGTCTTGTGTTCATTGGATGATCCAAGCACACCGCAAAATTAATAGACATCCCAAATGAATTCAGACTTCATATGTTGGAAAACGATTTCGTTTTGATATTGTTTTGGTAAAACGATTTTGTTTTGATGTTGTTTTGGTAAATAAAATTAGGGAGACCTTGAACATGTTTATTATTCTTCAACAAGTGTACCAAACTTTTCGTTACCAAGACGTTCGCGGCATGATACAAGCTCAAAGATAACAATTACAAGGTATTGAAATGTGTTACATTAGCGATAGATAGAGCTAACATGAAAGCTGTGTTCAGCTGACCAAGTAAATATTTTATCGCTTGTTGACTTTCCGTGAACATTGTAATGTGATACCGTGTGCGGCGTCCATTTACGTCAAACAGCTTATTTGATGATGCCGGCACGATAGCGATCATAGGCGCGATGAAAGCCTTCCTGCGACACCCAGTAACCGTATGTAGATTCGGTAGCTTTTGCGACCTCGTCCAGCAGACAGAACCCGTTTCGCACAATACCACAATGCCCACAATTTCTTTGCACGATCTGATCAACGGCATTCGCCGGCCGACACCACACCGCTACATACGCGACACTTGTGACATTTACATGCATTGGAAGTTCAGTTACGTTTCACGATCCATAAGAGTATAAAAACATCCACTAGCTTGGCACAACACGACACTAGATTTGAAATGTTTCGCTGAATTCAGGTTAAGTCGCGAACGGAAGCACTGCTCAGATAGTACGTCGTGTTTACAGTTGGCGCGGCGTTTTGCGATTGGAGCGTATACGAAACAACCGCTCGCTTCCGTGGTTGACAGTAGACTGGCGGTGTTCGCGGACGGACGAAAGAAAGCTGTGTCGTGCGCGGTGGGGTGAGGAGAGGCGAGAGGCGGGCGAGGGGCCGGGTGCGGAGAGTGCGGGCACACCTGCGGGCGGCGGGAGCGCCTCTTGCCTCGGGCGACGCTGCGAAGCTTCCCGCTGCTACGCAATAAACGCTCGATAAACTTTCTCATTAGGCGCGCCTAACCGTGTGACCGTAAGCTCGTTTCTGCTTGCACATTAAATGCAATGCAATACGACAACATTCATGTAGGCAATTCACACTTGAGCATACGCTAAGCTTTCGCCTCGTGCGCGAACATCCCACCGGAACACATGCGTGTGCGCACTCTATTGAATTTCAGACTTAATATTGTTATGATCATGTAAAAATCAAGTTTTACCCGGGCAAGGAAGAACAAGCTAATTTCCAAAAGTATACTTGTGCCAAAAAAAAAATATTATTTTCATATTTTATTACATACTAGCTGTCCCGGCGAACTTTGTTCCGCCTTAAAGGGAATATCACATGATCTTATTTTTTACTTTTTAAATTAGGATAATTGGGGTAGCACAAAAGTGTAGGAGAAGTTGAAACTATGAAGCTCATCATCATCAACCTTTTTTATCGCCCCCCTGCTGGGCATAGCTCTCCTCTCATAAGGAGAAGGACTGAGCGTAATCACCACGCTTGCTCAATGCGGGTTGGCGATTTCAGACTTAAAATCCAGGTTTCCTTAAGATTTTTTCACCTTCGACTTGTAACATTATATCATTAAATCCCAATAATATATAGAAGAAATTTCATTTTCTCTACTTTGTGGAGGTGCAAGGTACCAGAGTAGCACAAAAGTGTAGGAGAAGCCGAAACAATGAAGCTCATTCATCATTAAACAATAATAATTAAATGAAAGAAGTTTTATTGTGCCTAGTTTGTAGAGGTGCAAGGTACCAGGGTAGCACAAAACTGTAGGAGAAGTGGAAACAATAAAGCTTATTCATCATTAAACCATAATAATTGCATGAAAGAACTTTTATTGTGCCTAGTTGGTAAAGGTGCAAGGTACCAGGGTAGCACAAAACTGTAGGAGAATTCGAAACAATGAAGGTTATTCATTTCCGCAGGAACGACGGGAACGGGATAAAATGTATCCTATGTCCTTCTCTCAGTTCTTAGCTACCTCTCCCCACCAATTTTCAACAAAATCGATTCAGCCTTTCTTGAAAAATAATGTTTTATAATAATAATTATAGATAATACATGGAATAGAGTAAGATCCCAGAGCGATCAGACGTAACTTATTTTCACATGGATGAAACCTTAGGTTCGTAGTAGTGCCTCATGTACTTAGAATACCTGTGTGTTTGTGGAACTTGCCGAGTGACACCTGGGCAGGTACCAGGTGAGAAAGGTAACTAAAAATTAGAGTTATTTTACTTAAATTCTGATGGCTGATATTTATATATATTATGTAGAATATTATACTAAACTAGTATCATAAAGTGTCAGACACTTTTCATGGACCAAAACTTTTGTCAGACGCTTTAAAGCTCCATAAAAAATAAATGAACTTTACTTATTTTCACATGTCTGACTTTTACATGTGTTATTGAGGTAACTACTACAAAGTTATATTTCATCAGTCAGACAAATTTGACTGACCAAACATCCCTTAAGACAAAAATTATTCGACTGGGAGTGCGAGCGCGTAAGCACTATGCATGCATTGAACAGCGAGTGAGATGTCCATAGCAACTCGGTTCCCCTTCTTAAACTTACCATCTGCTCCACTCTACTGTATGTGCCTAGTACGTGTCACGTAGTATAGAGTTTAGATCCGTAAAGAGCACATGTTTTTTTTTGTTTATACCGTGTATTTTTTTACCAGGGTTCGAAGGATATATATCATGATATATATCAAACCATTTTTTGTGATATATATCAAAATTTATAGTATGTAGCATCTAAGTGCTTTTACCGACGCGCTGCTGGCATATTCTATAGGGTTCTGCAATCAATAGTAATAGTGTAACGTAAAAGAGCCAAAATAATTTTCAATTCTATTATCTGCAAACATCCCTACTCCTTAAAAGTGAAGTGTAGTGTTAATCCTTTAGGAATGTCAACAGGCGAATTGACAGTTCTAGCTGACTAGAAAAAGACTAATTTGTTATTTGATTATAACTCGATTAAGTACAAATATTAGGATTTTTAAGATATTTTAATTTTGTTTCCCTAATATTTATAGACTTTGTTTTCTCAGAAAAAGATAGTTATTTTTAGTTGATTTTTGTGAACTATGAGATTTTATGTTTATTTTGTTAAATAAAAACTAAAAATATGTTGTTTTTAAAAGATAGTTATTTTTAGTTGATTTTTGTGAACTATGAGATTTTATGTTTATTTTGTTAAATAAAAACTAAAAATATGTTGTTTTTATATTGTAATAAATTCATAATAATAAACTGTCATGTACCTGTGGCAATCGTATAGGTAGTAATAAGATAATAAAATGGCAGTCTTAAGAAATGGATATAAATATCGGATATATATCCGATTTTGGATATATATCGGATATATGTATATCATAAATATCCGATATTTTGATATTTATTATAAATATCGGATATTTTCGAACCCTGTTTTTTACTGATATTAAGTAATTTGTGATAGTGAAAAAACCATGGAAGACGGAAAATTGAAGTGTGTATGTGTACCTCAATAACACATGTAAAAGTCAGACATGTGAAAATAAGTAAAGTTCGTTTATTTTTTATGGAGCTTTAAAGCGTCTGACAAAAGTTTTGGTCCATGAAAAGTGTCTGACACTTTATGATACTAGTTTAGTATAATATTATACATAATATATATAAATATCAGCCATCAGAATTTAAGTAAAATAACTCTAATTTTTAGTTACCTTTCTCACCTGGTACCTGCCCAGGTGTCACTCGGCAAGTTCCACAAACACACAGGTATGCTAAGTACATGAAGCACTACTACGAACCTAAGGTTTCATCCATGTGAAAATAAGTTACGTCTGATCGCTCTGGGATCTTGGACTAGAAGACGTTTTATTTTGCCTACTTTGTGGAGGGAGGTGCAAGGTACCAGGGTAGCATAAAAGTGTAGGAGAAGCCGAAACACCGTTTCCGAGATCACACGCTTTTTCAAGCAATCGGCGCTATCTGCCGGGCTGATTTGTGAATCTAAACCATCCAGGGCGCCACTGAAACACATGCAGAAAAAATCATTTAAATCGGTCAAGCCGTTTAGGAGGAGTTCAATGACATACACACGTACAGCAGAATTATATATATAAAGATTTACATGATTATTGCCTTTTACATGCTAACTATTTCTAAACAATTACCTAATATTGCAACATATTTTACTAGCATCATAAAAATAACACGCATATTAGCTATTTCGAAAACTATTAAAAAGTCGAAATTAATTTCACCATTTTGAACTTAAAGGTAAAGTTCAAAATGTCAACATGTTAACATTTTGAACTTAAAGACTTATCGATATTTTTTTACAATAGAAATTTTTATCATTCGATATGTCAATATTAGATAAGCTTTGGTATAATATTCGATATAATTATTATATAATTTATATGATATAATCGATATTTAAATAACCCTTATTTCCACTTTGAGACTATGTTCAGAAGTGCATAAGTATTGGCACGATTCTTTACTTTACAAACGAAACTAAATTTAATTTCAGTGCATCTTTATCTTTCTATTTAATTAAAAAAAGGAGAAAGTTAAATATTAGTTTAGTCCTGTCTAAAATAGGGAAAATTGTCCTAAAATAGGAAATTTCTACTAATAGCTCATGTAGTTATAGCTTACCGCTATATTTTTCCGGTGTCTTATTTTTTGTTTTTATTATACTAGAACCTTCTGCACTGATTAACACTAGGTTGTTCATTGGTTATATTTATGCTGATGAGAAACGGCACCAGAACACGTCCTTGTGGCAGTCCATTCTTCAAAGGTCTCCTTCTATTTGGAGTTTAATAGATCTTTGGTCTCTTTGTTCTCGGCAAACGTAGCGTAGGACGCCCTTGGGCGAGATGGAGCGACGACATCAAAAAGGTGGCTGGCAGTGGCTGGCCGAGAACTGCTCAGAATCGAGCTTGTTGGCGTGCCATGGAAGAGGCCTATGTCCAGCAGTGGACGAGTAGAGGCTGATGATGCTGATGATGATGATGAGATCTTTGGTAATGACGGTCAATACGTTGGAATTCTGACATTTATGGTAGGATTTCACCCAGCTTGGAAGAAATCTTGGTCAGTAAAGTGTCAAACAGCTTTACCATTTTCTTATAATGCGACAGTTGGATGATTAGCTCAGAATTTGGGTTGAGGATTAACTTAGACGTGGCCTTCGGGAAATCCTCCTCCTAACGATCATCAGGAATCAATTCAATGTAAAATTGGTTCAAACAAGTTGAACGTGAGGCAGAAAAGAGAATTAAGGTTCATCGAGTTGTCAGTGTTTTTTCAGTAGTTTAACCAGTGCTGTGATTCTAGTTTTCCCACAGACTTTGGTAACCTTCGATGTTTGAATGTTATATTGATATGTATGAAAGTTAAAATCTATAATATATTTTTGTAGTTTTGTTTCGTATTCTGTAAATTTTGGGTCACGTCATAGATATTTAAAATACGTATATATGTATTTTTATTGATAGAGATACGATGTGTTACATTATAAACCAAGAACGGTTTGCAAGTCATTACATTAGGGCACGCGTCATTAGGGCACAATCCTGAATGTATTCTTTGCGCAACTAACATTAATTTTCGTCGAGCCAATAGAAAATTAAAAATATATTATAATTAAAGTTTTGCCGAATAAACACACGAGTGTTATTGAAACGTTCTTTAACTTTAATCTATTTAGAGTGGTCAACCAACGCTACTTGATGTATGTATTTCTGAACGTGAATTGATTCTATTTTAAATAGGTACCTGCTAGTTTTATAATACACTAGCTACGCCCCACGGTTTTGCCCGCGTTCGTTTAGATGTGTTTTACCCGCTCCTATTGGTCGCGGCGTGATGTTATATAGCCTAAAATCTTTCTGGATTAATGGGCTAACGATCGCAAAAAGAATTTTTCAAATTGGACGAGTAGTTCCTGAGATTAGCGCGTTCAAACAAATAAACATACAAACAAACTCTTCAGCTTTATATATATAAAAGCTGAAGAGTTTGTTTGTAGTATAGATATAGATATAATAGTGTACTGTTGACTAGAACGATAGGTTCGACTAGGCACTCAAACTTTACACAAATGTTCAAAAACAGGAGATGTAATCAACTTCTGGAGGGAGGTGGGCTGGTTAGGACAACCACCGACGTCCTCCATCGCCCACGCACCATCTACTTGAAGGACGCGGGAACAACTCTCGATTATACATAGAACATGACGGTTATGATTTCAGAGTCACCAGTTGATCCAAACGTTAGTTGCAACACATCCTTCCGTATGTCATCACGCCGGTGATTACGCGGAAACGGCACGTGGTCTGGACACGTGGCCCACTGACGTAGGTACCTAGTGAACACCGACTGCGACACTGCAACAAACACTTTATTGTGCTATCTTATTACATTCGGTGTAGTCTAGACTAATAGACATAAACATCTACTGATACTTTTTCGAAAGCCTTTTAACTGATTAATGTAAAACAGCCTTAATATAATAAATCAAACATCTTTCCTGGAATTGTTAGATTTTCCACAAGGCGAAAATAGAACTGACGTCACTCTGTACTGCCGTTACATTTTACTACTCACGTTAACTAACTCCACTGAGATCGATAAAACACCTAGGGCTCGACAGGAATTGTCCTAAATGAATTACTTTTCCGCCTCGGAAAGACGATTATCTAGAGGGGTTGACATTATAAGCCCCATTTCCTTAAATGAATCTGTAATTAAACTTGAGAATGTGGCTGAAAATAATAGAAAGCTTCAAATAAAAACGATAGGTATCACATCTCAGAAATTGGACTCGTTGAAACTTAAGACATTGGGAGGCTTTTAGCTCTTTAAACATAAGAAAAACAGTACCGACATTAAAAGTTAAGTGAGTTTTACTTGGAGTGAAAAATTTCATGATGTCAAAGGAGATGCGAAATAATAATTTGGAGATAAGAACTATGCAAACTTTATGATATGTTAGTGTAAATTATTTTGAGATTAGTTCGATGAGATGTTATATTATCTGAAGGCTAATTCTCGTATTTTATAATGTTCTAAATATATTGCAGTCTCACCTTGATGATACACAAAACTCAAGAAACTTCTCAAAATGTAAGAAAATTAGAGGTATTTTTGAGAGATTGAATTATCCATCTGATGTCGCCAAACTGCGTAACGTAATTTAAATATGAAATAGCTTAATCTAAAAGAACTATGTGTAAGGTTATATTCAATTCAAATAAACAATATACTCCGACAAAAAGTCAAAGAGTAGAGGAGCGCCATGATTCCAACAATCGACTGACGTTTGATCTTCACCTACCCACTTCAAAGTTGGACATAAGAAGATCTTGTTCGCCAATATAAGGTATTTATTAAAGATTTGAACCAAAGTATTTTGGGAATAAATCTCAAGGATGAAATAAGGTATTTTCGTTTTGTACATGAAATGTTTGTATAAGAAACACTAATAAAGTGGCTGAGTGATCGTCTGCTGCGCTGTGTGTCGCGGGTTCAAACCCCGTACGGGACAAATATTTGTATGGCCTACAGGTAGTTGTTTCAGGTCTGGCTGTTTGTGTATGTGAGTTGAAATGTTTGTAAACGTACCCACGATCCAGGGGAAATTCCTAGTGTGAGGCAATATTTTTTTTAAAAGAAAAGAATAAAAGAATATCGGATTACAAAGTATGCTATATATATTAAATGTGTTTATACTTAACCACCTGCGTGCAATTTTTTTTCCAAATCCAAAAGTAGCTTATATCCTTGCTGTTATATGTGTGTTTTATTAGTGTGCTATATTTCATCAAAATCCGTTAAGCTGAATTACTTTCGCATTTATGACATTTTTGTTAGGTTGAGGTGATGTATATTATCAAAACGCACACACACGAAAAAGAAAATTGATAGGTAAATTCTGAAAACAAAATTTATAGGTAACTGTTGAGAGTACGTGAACTGAGAGTCTAGAGTGATCAGAATTGAATACCGACTGCGTCTAATATCACACACCTACAAATTTATTATACCTATTATGCGCATAACTATGCAAGTCTAAGGTCGAAGCATACCTGTGCGTCAAAGTTTAGTGCAGTGTATTTCAACCTTTTCCATGGCACGGCTTCTTTAGTATCGAAAAATATTTTGCGACCCCTTTTCCTCCGCTATATCTAAGTTGGAATTTTAGTCCATCACTTTGGGAAACTTTTGGTTAACAGAAAACAGAATTCCCACAATCTACCGCTGAAACTTTGAAGTGTTTGATGATTCTATTTGGAAACTCGACCATAACTGTATAGAAGCAGTGATCCTCTTAATGAGGCTTGGCGACGCCCTAGAAGGTCAGGACGCCCAATTTGAAAAACACTGATTTAGTGCACCAGTCTTAGGCAAGTAGTAAAAAAATAAGGATAAAGGAGAAGAAAAATTAGAGGTTTTTAAAAACACAAAGTTTACAAAAAAATATGGGAGTAAGGAAAATATGGAAATACGAAAATACAATGTAAATAGAAGTCTGCGGTAATTAATATAATGTTTCATCGTGTTTAGACAAAATAAAGGGTGGCATTGAAGCGTACAACTGCAAAATATAATCTGGAATGAATTCAGCACATGATCTCATGGTCAAAATATGTCATATAGAGAACAGATAATTCCTTTTTATGATTTTAAATTCTGTTAAAGAGTGTATGCCTTTATGGTAGATTTTTTGAGGAACTGATTTATTAGATATTAAGATCACATTGTAAAATGTACTAACCAAAAATCACATTAATAAATGAATTGAATTGAATTGAAAAATTTCAGAATCAAGTACCGAGTCCATGGATGATATCAGGTTTCGCGTCAGTCTCCTTGCTATTCGGTACATATATCGTATCTACCTGGTTTATGCTTTGAAAAAGAATATTTATATTCTTTACTACTTTAATTTACTTATAATGCCTTTTCTAAGCTTTTTATACGTTTTAATCGAAAAATAAATATTCTTGAAATAAATAAACGTTGAACAGAGCGTGCATTCCGTAAACCATTTTAAATTCACAGGGAAACTATTTATTTAGTTAACCTTGCATTTCACAAATTCTAGTCAAAGCGTAGGACGGTGTAAACCAATTTGTTACTCGTAAAAATTTGTTCAGCTTTTGGTCAATTTTCGGAGAATTGCAGAATAATACTGTTTTCATTTGATTTAGCTAACTAGCTTTATTGGGAAAGTTAATGTTCAGCTGCAAATACGTGATATGTTAGGGGTTGCGATATTTGTGAAAAGGGTGGGTAGAGCTTTCTTGGAAAGGCATAGGTACCTACGTAGATGCTAGCAAAAGGGCAAGGGGCAAACAGGTCGTATAAGTTCCTAACACTTATGACACCTTTCACGAGATCTTATATCAGGTTTTTTTTTTAATCAATACAAACTAGTGCTTGACTGCAATCCCGCCTGATGGTAAGCACTAATGCAATCGTTGATGGTAAAGCCCGCTAGTTAATTAAGCCTATTCACTTAAAAAACTTAGTGAATAGGAAGGAAGACGGCAGTTGAGCGAGGTGATGCAATGTTAAATCCCACAGCACGACCAACGATGCTGCGGCAGAGGGAGACTAATCTGGAGACCCTCCACGACCAAACTCCAGATAGAATAACATTTGGTGCATCGTACCCGGTACACATCTCAACACAATTGCTCAGACCCGTCCTCCGTACGGCTTCACCAAACATCATGCCGGAACACGACGAATCGCTTGGCGGCAAGACTGTCTGATGGGTGGTAACGTAACTTCTGCCGGTGGCCGATATTATGGCCTACCACCGAGGAAAAAAATATCTTATACCAGTTTGTATCTTTTCTGAACTTTGATTTTTATAAATGAACTAGCTGTGCCCTCAATTTCTTACACGTGCATGGCGGATAAAATGGGATTTAGTAAATAAACTTTTTTTTTAAATAAACTTCAGCTGCCAGGGAAAGTCCCGTCGAAAAGCCCTAGCCGTTTTGATTGGCGGATTTTATTTTTAATCTCTTAAAAGCATACTTATATGAATTTAGTCGAAAACTATTATTTTGACACTTTAAAAAATACTTAAGTTTTATAAATATTTGTATAGAATATACTATACATATAGATTTCACCGAGTTGAATAATTGAATACGAGTATGAAATTATAAATAATTAGATTCCTTTTATCAACCATACCAATTGATTGATAAACCCGAAATAGCAGTGATCTACAATCACATTATCTTTATTTTTTCAAATATTTTAATGCATTTTGAATGCACCTTGAATTTAGATCTAAAAGATTATTTTTATCACAACTTAACAATGTTGCATTTGATTTACTAAAGAGATTTCCCTAGCATTAAATCGGATTTCTGTCAAAATTCTCACAAGACCCTTTTCTTACAGAATAAGGAAAATTGGTCCGTTTTCCCGGTAGCACCTTACTGATCGATTGAACCTCACTTCAAAAACATAAACGATTTAATCTAATAAATTATCAAGTAAGATGGGAGATCAAAGTTTCAGAGCTTTTAAATCTGATCACATTACATTTACATGAATAAAAATGATCAGTTCAATGCTGCATATCTTCTTCTTCTTCTTCAACCTATAGAGGTCCACTGTTGGCCTTCCCCAAGGCTTTCCACAAAGACCGGTCTTGTGCTGCCCGCATCCATCGGCTTCCCGCGACCTTCACCAGGTCATCGGTCCACCTTGTTGGAGGCCTCCCTACGCTGAGTCTTCCGGTACGTGGCCGCCACTCCAGAACCTTACTGCCCCATCGGCCATCGGTTCTACGAGCAATGTGCCCTGCCCACTGCTACTTAATTTTAGCGACTCGAAAAGCTATGTCGGTGACTTTGGTTCTTCTGCGGATCTCCTCATTTCTGATTAGATCACGCAGAGAAACTCCAAGCATAGCTCTTTCCATTGCCCTTTGTGCGACTCTGAGCCTTCGTATGAGGCCCATTGGGGCCTCATACGAAGGCTCAGAGTCGCACTTTTACGAAGATAACGGATCCGATGATTGCTTAAGTATTTGTTAGTTATTGATATGCATTTTTTGTGCTGCATATTAATAACTAACAAATACTTAAGCAATCATCGAATCCGTTATCTTCGTAGAAGTCAGACTACATTCTCTGTATGCAAAGGAATACATATTTTAAGTACATGCAAGCTGAATAGCGGCACAAGACCAATTGTGGACCTGTACCATGAGTTTTCATTACGAGACTCGATCGTCGATATCGACCGCGTTTGGCGCTCTCGTTGGTTGAGAGTTCTTACAACCTTGAAGCGGGCCAATCGAGCGAGTCAAACGCGGTCGATATCGACGATCGAGTCTCGTAATAAAAACTCATGGTAGCCACATTGGGTTAACATGTTTAGTAAAAAGGTACAATCACTAGACATCTTAACTTTTTACGATACCCTATAGTACCTATTTTGCTCAGAGTCTAATAGTGGCTTGTGTGGATGCTGTTTGGTATTTGAATAAAGGATCTCTTGAATTGGGTTGTATCCTAAAAAATAATTTAATGTACATCAGATAGATTTATAAAAAATCTTGAACGCTTATTTTTTCTTTCATTCAAATACTTAGGAATTATATTGATTTGAAATGTCGCAGGACGTCATGCCGTGGTACAAAATATACCACGGCGTGACGTATTAGCCCCTACTTCGTAACATTAATACGCTATTGCTCAGTAATTGTTTTTGGTAATTTCGACAAAATAAAAAGTACTGGTCTCAATTTTTTTTTATTATCTATAAGACGGACTAATTATTTTTTTGATATTCTTACCTTGGATACACCCTTATTAGGGATGGAATTAAAAGTACAGCCTTAAGAGATTATTGTTTGACATGTACCGACGGTGTTGCTGTATGTGTCCAGACTGCACCACTCCACGAAGGGTGAGGAGATCGTGGAGTAAGTCAAGACCAACTGGCCTTTGAGGGTCGAGAGGTTGGAACCGCGTCACGACACGAGCCGTTCGTAGTGTGCTTTTAGACACAACGAGAAGTTCCTTAAAGGTGAGTTCTGGCCGAAAGGTGTCGTTTTCGAGCAACACGTGTACTGTCGGCTTCGTCAACTACGTGACACCAGTCAGCGAAACACGACACCGACACTTCGTGTATCGGGATTGTACATAGTTTATTATGCTGTATTGTATATATTTATAGTATGACAAGATTTTATGTTAATATGGCATTTATTTATTTATTTATTTATTTATTAGGTCTGCCAACAATTGTTTACACAAAAATGCTTACACACTAAAACCACTTGCCGCACTTGCCTGAAATAAATGGATAAATATAAAAAATATCAAAGTTTAAATTTCTATAATACATCCTTATTTATATAATCATGGAACCAATGATTAGATTTTATTGGAATAGAAAAGAAAGGTACATTTTAATGGAAGTCTAGAAGTTGTATTCGAGTATCGATTTTCATGATAATGAAAAATAAATATCATAGAGATCGATCTAATTAATACCTGAACGTGTCATGTGTGTGTAAATTAATTGAACCCGTTTTGCTACTGCTGTCTTGGTTTTTCCATACAGCATTTTTTTTGTACTATCAAATATTAGATACCTACTTCGATCTTCTTTCGATAGTATAATTATAAATGTCATTAAGTATCTAATGCGCGGTCGTTTTATATCGTCTCCTGTCCATTTTTTTCTCGACAACTCGTTACCTTCGGCATCAAACGCATGAAATGCCATCGTTAATATTTTCATTAACTAACATCTGTTAATGACACGAGGAAATACGAGGGAGGGCTCGCCCGATTGATTTTAATTGCTTTCATGGCTAACCTTGTAACACAATTTAAACGCTGGGGTGTCATCCTATCGCTTCAAGGCAAACCTGCCAGTATCTAATTGCGAAGATTTACAGCAATAATTTGCAAATTACAAATTAATTAATCCGTAAACTTGCTGATGCGAACTTGGATCTGAAATCAGTGTTTAGCCTAATTAATTGTCTGCATTCGAAACGATTAATTCCTTTGAAATCATTGTTTAGCCTAATTAATTATCTGCATTCGAAACGATTAATTCCACAAATTACGGGTCCTCGATGGCTTTGACAGAAGCTTAATTTAACACGCATTCTACTGAGGCGTATGCTTCATTAACATTTTCCATTCCCATTACGGAAACAGGCGCGGGCTGTTCGAAGCTAAACCGCGCGAAACGAACCTCTTTTTGTATGTGAAAAAAGAAAAAGAACAAAAACACAAAAGTTCCAGCCAGCTGCGCCCGAGCATCCTGTCGACGTCACTACACCTTTTTGCATCCATTGATCACGACGACATGCAGCTATCCTTTGCTGTCGAACCGGGCTGTCCAGTGGGGAAGCGAGATGACAGTAATGAGTGGTTTCTGCATCAAGATAATAACGGCAGTCTTCCGCAAAGCGCCTGTTCTTTGATAATGCGTTTTGTTGCAGAGCTTGTTGATTTTTATTTAGGTGTAAACGGGTCCGGGGCGTTTGGGACAAAGGGTGGTCGCTTGTTAATAAATTGTCATTGTTATGACACAATTGCTTAACATTTGGGGGTCTGTCGAGCTCTTTATATAATTTGCAACCGCTGCTAATTGAGAAATATTGTCTGTCAGACGTCACTAGAATGAATTCAGATAATGTGCCACGAAGAAGACGTATTCAATATTTGTTTAATTAGGTACTTAAATGGAAAACTTTGAATACGTAAGTTCTCGTTAAAAACTAACATGTTTTTAAAGTATTAAAGCTAATAGGTAAGTAATAATCGCAAATTACTGCGTAACATCATTGTTATCAGTAGGTTGTCACTCATACTGATACTGGACATAAAAGGTGCCCGGTTCTACTTAGCACAGTTTATCTAGGGGTGTTCCAACAACAAGCTAAAAGAGATACATAAAATTAAAAGCCACATGATCCAACCAGTTTTAAAAGGGTAAGGTTAATAAAATTAAAATGGTTAAAGAGACTTATGGGGAACATGTACGGTTATGAAGTACGCGGAAAAGAGTTTTAAATAGTGTATTTTATTATTTTTATTTCGACTTTTTCTGATAACATTTAATTGAAAGACTATACAAGCTTAATCAATAAAAAATGCAATTAAAATTATATGTAAAATTGCAAAACTGTACTGTTGTAACTTGTTTCTATAGTATTTGGGAAAAGGTTAAAAAAAATACACATATATGAGGGTCGTCTTTCTTTTGAAGTCGGTTAAAACCTGGGACGAATAAGAAACAGAATGTGGGGCGAACGAGGTATCTACTATATTAAAATGTGATATAAACTCAACAAATATTCAACTTCATTTTCCTTATACCTATCATAATTACCTACCGAGATAGCGCCAGCCGGGCAGCCCTGTCCTACAATCACTAAATATTTCTAGCTGACTGATAACAAGACTATAGAGCGGTTAAGGTCAAGTTTTATCTGAGTGTGTCACCGTCCTAGTGCGGATGAAATCGAGCTGGAATGTTACGATTACGTACTTACTGAAGGAAGAGGAAGTACCGAGATACATTCAAGGCTCATTTGATGAAGATCAAGTATTAAATTATACTCCAGTCTTCCGGTGTAGAGTTATCTATCAATAGGAGTAACGGTCAGCGTCCTCTAAAGCGATTGGAATTAGACTGCTGTTTGTTTTTAACAGTTATAATGGGCGATGTTATTCGTACATTAGCACCAATTTGTTGGACTACTGAATAATAAATGTCGGTGTATGAATCTATGCTGTCGTTATTTGTGGAATCGCCACGATGGACGACGCGGTTATTTAGTTCTTCTAATCTTGTATTGTAAGGTAGGCGGTTGGTTATTTACCCGGCTGGCTTATCTGGCGAAGTAATTACGTGACATACTACCAGTAGCACTACTTTCATTTTGATAGTAAAATAAATAAATAAAATCATAAATATGAAGCAACGGTTTAGCAATATATATTTTGGATCGAGAAAATGACTCATTACGTATTTTATTCAATAAAATACGTAATGAGTCATGCTAAGATAATACTGTGTAAGCTAGATTATTACAAAAGCACAACAATTATAATTATGATAGGTAATAATTATTATTTATTAAATATTAATTATTAAAAACGGGACCACATGGGGAGCATCATCAAATTCCGTTCAATGAGTCGAAAGTTCTGAGGTAATAAACAAAAAAATAAAAATAAAATACAGTCGAATTGAGATATCCTCCTTTTTTGAAGTTAAAAACACGAGGATAAAGGAAAATGCCTGAAGCAAACAAATGCATTAAACAGGAATAAAACTCCGTTATTTAGACTAGGTACTTAAGTATTTATTTTATGATTCATTTATTTAATGAGTTACCTAGCATGGCAAGTTATATACACGCACTGTTCAACATAAATATTGGTTCCAACAAATGGGGCCAACGATAAGCCAACGTTGGGTTCAAAGTTTGAGTCCCCAACTGGGCCCAATGGTTGTTTGGTGCTAACGTATGGTTAAGTAACTTGTTCTTTCGAACTGACTTACAACTTTAACAGCAAGAAAGGAAGGCGATAAATCTTGTTATTCTTGTATTGCTAAGTCATCATGGAAATTGTTTATTTCACATAAATATTTAAGTAGGTATGTTGCTGTGTTAGCAAACGATTTTGCAAAGGAACAGGCAATGGAGGGCATAGATACAAGATAAAAATATGTATATGTATTAGTCATGCAGGTTTTTTTATATAAGTTATAAACTAGCGCTTGACCGCAATCCCGCCTGATGATAAGCAGTGATGCGATCGTTGATGGTAAAGCGCGCTAGTTTATTAAGACTCACTCTAGCCTTGAAGACACTCAAATTGTAATGTGACGGAAACACCGTCGCTGGCAAATTGTTCCATTCCCTCGATGTACGCGGTATAAAAGAGGAAGCGAAACGCTTCGTCCGGATCGCAGTGGTGTCAAAAACGTAAGGATGGAAACTCGCCGTACGATGGGTCGTCCGATGGTGGAACGGAGATGGGGGAATTAAATCATGCAATTCCCTTGCACACACACCAGCCACCACCTTTGGAGACCGTTTCGAGTTAAGTCTGGGTCGCCAATCAGCCTCTTCGCACGCCTCTCGGTTAGTAATAGTTTATTGAACATACCGAGAAACGAAGAAATTTTAAACAAAATGCAAATAAGTAAGCAATTTTTGTATGAATGCATAACATCAGTATTGTTTTTTTTTTTTAAATACTTATACATTTTGGGGGTTCCAAGTATTTTAACGCTGCTTCGTTGTCATGCTTGTAGCCGAAGTAAGTGAAGATTTATTGCCTTGCCTTTGTTTATTCCTCCAAGATTTTTTGCAAGCTGTCCTAAATTGTTTCGCGAAGGTACGTAAGCATCGTTTTCTTTATCGACATATTTGTACCTAACTTACAAACTTCTCTTCCATGCCTCCTTAATTCCGTTTACTTGCACCGCACAAGTCAATAGAACTCCGTTGTAATTGGCATTATCCATTAAATTGACTTATTGATATCGGCATTTACAAATGGCTTTAAAAGGCTTGGCTCCTATCAACTCCTATCTTAATTAATGCCAATAATAATTGTGGCGTAGATTTAATTGCTATAGTTTAAGTTGTTTTCTATGGACATTTGTTAAGTGATTGATCGTGGGATTCTGGGATTTTCTATTCCAAAGTTGGGCTAAGTGTTTTTGGATAAATTTTATGGGTTATACCATTCAGAATTTTCCAGTAAGAGCTCGGAGTTTGAATGTCGGCGGTGTTTCCGATGTCTCAGAAAACACGTTGAGCCGTTGGCCTTCCGATTTCTCCTGATCTCTCTTCTGTCTCATCGGACTATGAGGGTAAGGCAAGAGTGAGTGCACCTGTGTCTGCACATACACACGTGCACCATAATAATATATCCCATGGAAGGTTCAGTTAAGATCGCCGATTAAAGCCGAATTACGGACGGAATGACCATACTTCTTGCAGATGACAGGCGTTTATAGGTATCGTAAAAAAAACAGTACCGACCAACCGGTGTCTACACGGTTTTGACAAGTGAAAGGGCACAAAAAATAGCAAAATATGATTACCATTTAGTTTTAGACAACCGCCAGTAAAGGTATAATGTAACAATAGACAACAACGGTTACAGTAATAAAATAAATAAGGGCACATCACTATGTTAGCTCATTAAGGTTAATATACCGCACCACGAACCTTTATATACTGGACCTAATAGCTTGTTAGATAAGCTGGTCCAGTTAAGCAGACGACAACATCTAATTTTGCTTTTTTTTAAACCTAGAAACTAATTTGACAGGAGTAATGACGTACTAAAAACGCAAAGACAAAAGACTTAAATGTCACATTTGTATCTGGGGATGCAAAACAAACTTTAGATTAAATTGCAAGATTCCAAGCTTACATAAAAATAATAATAATAGGATGTGACCTACTCTACACGGAAGCTCTAAGTCTCCCCTAAGGGGTTCGAAAATCTCGGCAGGTACAAATGTAAGTAGTATGGAACCAGTTTAACGGTCAGAGTCAGGACCGTTAACTGCGAAATCGCTCGTCGACTGTATCACGAGGTATTAGTCTGTAGTCTATGAATAGTTAGCGCCACAGATTAGCTGCTGTTGGTTTTGTTTTGTTGCCTGTGGTTATGGAACTGGTATGTTTGTTGATAAGTTGATGATTGATTATTGCTGAATGGTAATACCTATTGGTTTAAAATAAAGAGTTTCAATACCAAATAAAAACGTAGGTACACTTTTTCTTTTTTACGTATATTATAAGAAATATAATCCATACTAATATTATAAATGCGAAAGTAACTCTGACTGTCTGTTACGCTTTCCCACTTAAACCTCTCAACCGATTTCGATGAAATTTGCACAGACAATCTTTAGACCCTGAGAAAGAACATAGGCTACCTTTTATCCCGGAAAAATTTGATGTTCCCGAGGGAAATCTAAAAAGCGCGATATAACCGAACTCCACGCGGGCGAAGCCGCGGGCGGAAAGCTAGTTCTTTATAAGAAGTATGCGAACACAAGTGATCCTTCGTACGTAAACTGTTCCATTCCTCTTGTCTGCTTACAGATAAAAAATGTGTTAACTTAAATTGTTAAATAATTAATAAGGTTGATGAGTCGGTGGGTAGGCTATTAAAAGAATAGCTCAGTAAATGATTTATTTTATAAAATAACTGCAATAACGGTTTCCAGTTAATTTCTTAAGTCCACTATTAAGTTTAAATGAACTTGTTTGTACATAGTTTAAATGACAATAGTGAATTGCACAATACAAGTTAAGTAGAATAACTTCTTGTAACTAACTAGGTAACTTGAAGTAAAATAACTTATCAATCATATAATTCATCATCATCATCATCTACCTTTTTATCGTCCCACTGCTGGGCACAAGCCTCCTCTCATACAGAGAAGGATTGAGCGTAATCATATAATTATTATAAACAAATTAAAATATACTGTAACCTAACTGAAACTATTTAAAAACTAAAATACGAATATTCCTCGGCATCGCTGTTGACTAATAATGTACCCAAGAGCAAATTACAAATAACTAGGGTAAGTACTTATATAATTAATTATTTCTAAGAACCACTGACAGGGTACCTAATTAGGCAGCATTAAGGTATATTATGCCCAAACTCGCCATTGTATTTGATATGATAATTTATTGTATTGAATTGATTCTTTGTTACTATAATCAGAAAATGAAATTGTGATTTTACGTTTTTTTTCCCCTTTCCTGACTTAAAAGGAGCCAACGAGATGTATCGAGAGCACAGGGCGGTATTAAAATCGAAGGTTTCAGCCCCTCGGCTGAAGAAGCTGACGAAGGCACAGACACTGCAGTTGAAAGTGGTGTTGACATAGTCCTGAACCACAGGCTTGTCGAAACATATGCTTTCGGTGACAAGAAATCCTACACATTATACCTTAAAGACTACATGAAAAAATTAGTTGCGAAATTGGAAGAGAAGGCACCTGATCAGGTTAACGTTTTCAAGACCAACATGAACAAAGTAATGAAAGACATCCTTGGAAGGTTTAAGGAGCTACAATTCTTCACTGGAGAATCCATGGACTGTGATGGCATGGTCGCCATGATGGAGTACAGAGATGTGGATGGCACAGAAATACCAATTATGATGTTCTTCAAACACGGTCTTGAAGAGGAGAAATTTTAAGTATAAAGTATAAATAAAAACTACTCATAATATTCCATACCTAACACAGGCGCCTAAAACTATTTATTTACTAAATCATGTCAATCTGCGCTTCGGCTGAAACCGGCTTCTCCCATTTGAATCTTCTTCCATTTGGCTGAACATTTTTGTAATGTTAATAATTAAATGTTGCATACTATAAATAAATAAATTAATTAATGAACTGCGGCATTCGGTGACTTCGAATATTATCATCTACCTGAAAGAACACATCGATTTATTTTCGATTAACCTGTGTAAACTCATACTTCTTTGTTTACATGTTTTGCGAATCCACACTAATATTATAAACACGAAAGTAACTCTGTCTGTCTGTTACGCTTTTCCGCTTAAACCTCTCAACTGATTTTGATTAAATTTGGCACAGACAATCTTTAGACCCTGAGAAAGGACATCATAGGCTTTTATCCCGGAGAAATTTGATATTCCCGCGGGAAATCTTAAAAGCGCGATATAACCGAACTCAATGCGGGCGAAGCCGCGGGCGGAAAGTTAGTATGTCTATAAATTATTTTGCGACATATTCGCAAAACATGTAAACAAATAAGCATGAGTTTACGTCAAAATACCTAATCGTACGTATTCCTACACAATTAAATATAGTTTACGGTACAACTTCTAAATTTTTAATAGTGCTTCGTCACTCTGAAATCAACATATTTTTCGTTGCATTAGCAATCGGTTTGTTACGAATATAAGCGAATTCATTCCATGACAAATGGCATTGTGATGGAGCAGCCACTGCTGCGCCTTCCACTTGTAGAAGGTTTCTGTTCACCCTTTTACCACCGCTGTCGGGTTTAACAATTCAGCAATTAGTGGATTTGGATGCAAGATTAGGCGTTCCTTGTGTTGTCCCTTGTACAGACGACAGATCATCAAGCTACTACAATCTGTCAGATTTCCTTAAATTTTCAACTTTATATCTAAAGCATTAAGCCTCAAGGTTGATTAGGAAAATCTGACAGTTTGGGTTTGGTTTGGTTTGACCATTAAAATAACGTTGATGTATGTTTAATTTGAAACAACGTCAATTTGGAATTTAAATCAAACTTGAATATAATATTGGTTAACCTTTGACGAATTTTTAGATGCCCTAAAACCTCTTTCCTTTTTATAACCCTAAATAGTATAAATATTTTAGTGTGCGCTAGATTATTGCAATTAAAGATTTTCATAAGTTACTGGCATAAAAACAGGAAAATAACTAAATTAAAAAAAAAAATTAAAAGTATCTACTTATATTAACGTCAATAATGTGTATTTCTATATTATCATCGAATTAATTCAACCCAAGAGAAGAAAGAGAGTTCAGAGCATTTGTATAACAATGCTTTAGAGAAAATAATTCACCGTTTTTTTCTCCAAGATTTATTTTTATAAACATCTGATTCAAATAACAGATAAGATAATAGCTGATAAAAGAAAATTGAGAGTGATAAGATATCGCTGACTACATAATTATGAGATTAAAATCTAATAAAAGAAGAGTCGATTTTGACGACGTAAAATAAAATGAATGCCTCGTTCTAGTGGTTGCTAGAAATTTTTGACAGAAATTCGAATATCAATAATATCCTACAACTTTTTTCTTGTAGTCAAGTTCTCGCCTGTTTACTACCACTGCACCTTCTGTGAGCAAGAACGATAAGACAATAAAGCTAGTCTCAGAGAAGAGATTTAGATACTTACTAGATAGTAACTATCTAAATATTTTTACTGAAGTTGCCAAGCGATTCGTCGTGTTCCGGCATGATGTCTGGTGAAGCCGTACGGAGGTCGGGTCTGAGCAGTTGTGTTGCGATGTGTGCCGGGTACGATGCTCCAAATGTTACTGTGTCGGGAGTTTGATCATGGAGGGTCTCCAGATTACTCTCCCTATCACACAGCATCGTTGGTCGTGTTGTTGGGTTTAACATTGCATCACCTCGCTCAACTGCCGTCTTCCTTCCTATTCACTAAGATTTTTAAGTGAATAGGCTTAATAAACTTGAGCGCGTTACCATCAATCATTGCATCACTGCTTACCATCAGGCGGGATTGCAGTCAAGCACTAGTTTACATTAAATAAAAAAAAAATGAATGAAATTCCACTTAATTAGAAAAGGGAACATCACAAACATATTCCACACCCTCAAGCAGAAAATAGCATAACAAAACAAGTAAAACTAGTACTAATAAGTAAAGCTCGTTACGACACGTCCCATCTGCGTGAGCCTGTTGATCCTTGCTCGCGATCCATTTACCTTGTTTGTTAGTTCACAGTCACACACACTTCGTGCCTCCGATTTACGGTGCACGTCTTAAGAGCGCACTTTTATAATTAGAAGAGGTAGGAGTAGGGTTCCCAGATCTATCGAAATTCCGGAGCAGATTCCCGACATCGGATAAAATTTTCGGATTTCTTCGCAATAAATCGTGCATGTGTAAAGCGAATTTTTTTTTTCGAATTTTTCAACCTTGATCATTTATGATTTGCTAAGGTTTTTATTTTGGTTTCTACTGAAATTGTAGAAATTCCTGGCAGGTTCGGATTCCCCCCGCATTCCGGACAAAGCACTATATTACCGGACATGTCCGGAAAATTCCGGACGTATGGCAACCCTAGACAGGAGTTGGTTGTGGTAGCTGCGCGGACATATCGAATTTAAGGTCTTGAGTTCGTTATTTGGAGTTTATTTCATGACTACTGTTCTGAAGATGATGAAGGAAAACATAATGAGGAAACTGCCATGTCCCAGGAATAAAAATAGAATAATAAATGTTGAACGAGCCTCCTCTTGACCTCGGTCATGTCTGATGGATGACAAGGTCGATATTAGAGCGTGCAACGAAGATGCCTGCTCATTCTTGCCTGTGCTTTTGCTTTGATGTGGAAGGGAATACAGAGCTTCACAACAAAGAGTTCCACGCATTGGTTTTGCGACTAATAGAACCTGAAGAAGAGCAGTAGGTACGAATAATTGGGATATCAGCCAAGACGTTTAGTCATGACATTTATCAACACGCACCGGTTTGTAAGATATTTGAAGGATATATAAAAAAAATGGGCTATATATAAAGAAGGCCCATTTTTTTTTTGTTGTAATGGGAAATCATCAAATGACTTCTCCCGCTCTGGGCGGAGCGGAAGGGCGTGTCAGACTTTTACTGACTAAAACCCACCCGTGTTTCTTCACTTGCCTGTGCGACGGCCACGGTTTCTTGTTTAACCAACCCGCAACCCTGACCCAGGAGGCATCGATCTTCGTGGACCCCGTTACGATGTGTTGACATCTCTTTGAGGCGCGCGTGAAACACGACGCGCCGTCGACTCGGGTCTGGTCCTTAGCGAGCTGATGTCATATGGCCCACTAGAGATGATTAAGGCTCTGCAGTAGGAGCATTATGGCATGGGTCATTTTAAAAGACAAATTGTCAAGACCACGTAAACTTCTGCCGTTGACTGATAATAAATCAAACAACCAATCACAGAACCAGTAAATGCGGGTTTGACAATTTGTCACATTAATTATGCGATAATTTCCTTTTTAACACCCTTGCTCGTAAAGCTGATGTAATTCCACCGGTTTTAAATATGTAAAGCGGGCCATAACAAACGCGTGTGTTATCAAAGCAAATAGTTAAGTTATAGTCCATACAAATTCCATAACAGCATTATTTTCCATTTCAAGTAAATATGGAACTGATCGCCGCCGCACGACTCGCGCTGCGCGCTGTTCCATATTTGAAATGGCAAATAATAATACTAATGGCGGGAAAGCAACAGTGTGCATTCACAGATTGAGTTTATTTAAAATGAACAAAATATAAAATACTTTTTTTTTCTGTTTCCTCGCAAGTGTGTTAAAAAACGTCGTACGATATACGTGCGTATTGGTTATAACATGCTCAGCTCAATTACACCCTCGCCTTCGGCTCGGGCTGAAATTCCGCTTCGCATGTTATAACCATCATTACGCACTAATATCGCAATGTACTATTAGGAAACCGGTTCTAAGTGTGTTATAATTAGGACGAGGAACAATATAATCAATTGTGTAAATAAATTGTGTGTTTCTCATGTTTGTAGGTAAGTAATCTTAATTTCCTGATTTAATTGTGGGTTGGATAGGTCAGTGTCGAGTTCCACGCGTTTATACATTAAGTGATTATACGTTTTTATTTTTTCATCTGAGATATAAATAGTGTTGTTGAACATGTAGAACGCCAATTCAATGTTTTTAAACAATCAAAGAGGATAATAAAGAAGATAAGTTAATCAAAAAGTTAAATGTAACTCTATAAATGGTAGGGATCTCGTGTTGTTTTGCGCTAATTAAATATTACATCACCCAAGTAAACGACGTCTGGGTGTCCAATTATTATTTTAACTTAAGTCAATGACTCCAAGCTTCTTAAGTCGTGATGAAACTGTTATTGTGTAAATTCAGAGATATCTAATGTTGAAGTAGGTTGCTTTTGAAATTCGATGTAGGATGATTATTGTGTTGTAACTGAGAGGTACTTGCGTAACACACTATCAGCAGAAATGGTCTCCGTTTTAACAGTTCTACATCATTCATTGCTTTAATTACTTTGTTGACCTGACATTTTTTTCGAACATATGAAGCAATGGATTAGGAATAATATCGTTCAAAATGAATGGGATTAATAGTACGTTACGCCATTACCGTACTTGACTTCGGCTTTGATTGAAATCACAATACTCGTGAAAAAATATCAAGTACATAAAGGGTGTATCTGAATCTGACATCGACGCACAAACGAGTAATAAGGATACAGTATATGATTCTGAACCGAATATATATATGATTCTGAAAGGAATAAGCCGACGCAAAATTCCACCACTGGGGAGTGGTGGAATTTTGCGTCGGCTTATTCCCGATATAGAAAAAGTAATATGCGGTTTTTTTCAGTTTAGACCGTTCATAATTGCTATACTTTTATAACCCAATAAGATTTTAAAGTAAAAATTTATTAATTCGCTAATTACACAAAAAAGCGCAATGTGAACAATAACAGAAAAACTATCCTATCAGCTGATTTAATAGAGTTCACATGAGGGGTCAACGTCATACCTACAAACACGCGCGGCGGCACGCTTGCAACGTTCAAAGGCCGAGCCAACACTTTTTTTTAAACACTGTGATTTCTGTTACCGCTCGTTAACGACATAAATGACTATCATAATTTTATTAGTGGCATGCGGTGTAGCCTTTTCGCGAAGTCTGAGTTACGATGTCAGATACACCCTGTATGTATGTAGGTGGTGGTGACATGAAGAGCTTTGGTTGTTTATGTTTATAGAGCACATGCCAGGTTTTACGACTGAAACTTCATGGCTTTATGATTTAGAAATATCGGCTATGTAATATACAATAACTAGGCATTTTCTGAGGCAACACATGTAGGTTCAGGTACGCTTAAACATACTGTGGCCTCCAAAAGTTAGTTCACATTTTTTTAACTTTAGCTGTGACTCATCACAATATTATGATTTAAAATTCTATTGACGTAAATGTTTTAACTACTATAACGTTTTTATTGACTGTTTCAACTACCTTTTCATAAAAAATAACCTGATAAGTTTTTTAAATTTTAAAACATGTGACAACTGATGTGGAAAAAAAGACAGCTAACTTTAAAAACCACTATTCCACCACGACTTAAAACACCAGCCTCTCAAGTAAGAGTGCGCGGGTTCGATCCCAGGCCAGACAAGTACCAATGTAACTTTTCTAAAGTTATATGTAGGTACTTTCTAATTATATCTTGGACACCAATGACTGAAGGTGAAGGAAAACATCTTGAGGAAACCTGGACTTTAAGTCTGAAATCGCCAACCCGCATTGAGCAAGCTTGGTGATTACGCTCAATCCTTCTATGTGTGAGAGGAGACCCGTGCCCAGCAATGGGACGATAAAAAGGTTGATAATGATGATGAATTAAAATGGTAAGGCGCCAAATTAAATAAAAGCGTGATAAGACCAGGGTATTTAATTTGTTTTGAATCAAAACTTGCTTAACTTTATTAAACAATGAAACATGCTTCGCAAGCACTACCTCTGTGCGCAAACACTGAAGGATGTTTATGGCGTGTTTACGAAAACTTCAAAACCAAACATGCTTACTATTATAGTAATCTACCGTTTAAATGAGTCTTCGCCCACGGGGTACAGGGACGCGGGGGTACGACGAAAACGGGGGCTGAGGGAGGGAGGTACATTATAACTGTTTGTTGGAAATAAGTTTCCGAAGCACATTACTGTAGGTACCTATGGTTACTAATAATTGGTTAACTTTGTTTTAAGGTAAGTGTTATGAAGATATAATGTACGATGAAATTTGTTTAATAATTAATGAACTGTATATGAACATGTATCGAAGTATCGAAGGGTAAGGATAAATGTATACCAATTAATAGTAGGCACACACACACACACACTTCGGCAGTTCTGTTAAACTCCCATATAATAGAGCCTATAGTAATCAAACGTGCACAAAAGACTGCGGGTCAATACTGAGAAATCCTTGATGGGAAACCCAACGACAGCCCCCCTTGGAATCCATCCCGGCACCTCAACAGACTGCGACTAAGAACAACGAGGCAATGTATAAAATATACTTATGATACAGTATTTATTTCTTTGTACAAATGATTTAATTCCCCCATCTCCGTTCCACCATCGGACGACACGTCGGATCGTACGGCGAGTTTCCATCCTAACGTAGTTGACACCACTGCGATCCGGACGAAGCGTTTCGCTTCCTCTTTTATACCGCGTACATCGAGGGACTGGAACAAATTGCCAGCGACGGTGTTTCCGTCACAATACAATTTCAGTGTATTCAAGGCTAGAGTGAATAGGCTCTTAATAAACTAGCGCGCTTTACCATTAACGATCGCATCACTGCTTACCATCAGGCGGGTTTGCGGTCAAGCGCTAGTTTATAATTTAGGTATATTAAAAAAAACTGTAATGTCACCATCCATATTAGATATATTATATGTGCTGGATGACGTAACATAGTCGGCCGTCGGTAGCTACTCAACTGACGTTATGCAAGTGAGCTTAAAAGTACCTATGTAATACAAACGTAGTATATTAAAGCCAGTAGAAAAGGCTTATTATATAAACTGCACATAATTTCTTTATTTGTCTGAGCAGAATCCAAACAAGTGGTTAATTAAGTTTACTTACGAAATATTCTGTCTTTCTGAGTCATTAAGCTAAGCTTACGCGAATTCTGAAAAAAAATTACTCAGTTCTGAACATGAAAGCATGATATTAATAAGATGCGTTGGGGTAAGATCGGGACTGGGGTAAGAACGTCCAAATCAAATATCCCATTTATTTGGCTTTATTTTTTAATGCTAGCTACATGTAGCTAGCATTAAAAAATCGTGCTTACCCCATTGCCGATCTTACCCCAACGTACGTTATGAATATTAACTTGTAGAAATGTACTCATATTTAGATCAACTGATATTGAAAAAAAAGGCTAGGTATTTGTATTTCATAGGCTACCCTGATGCCTTCGTCATAATACCTACATAGTACTAATGCCTTTTACATCACAACAGGGTAATTGCGTAACACACTATTAGTAGCAATGGATTTCATTTTGACAGTTCATCAGTATTCATTGCGTTATTTATATTGTTGAGCAAACATATTTTTCTAACATAAAGGGTGTATCTGACATCGACGCACAAACGATTACCCCATGGTAATCAAGACTGGATCCATATCCAGTACATGATTCTAAACCACCCAGTGGTGGAATTTTGCGTAGGCTTTTGCCCAATAAAAAAAATAATAATATGCAGTTTTTTCACTTTAGACCGTTCATAAATGCTATACTTTTATAACCCAATAAGATTTTAAAGTAAAAAATAATTAATTCGCTAATTACACAAAAAAGCAAAATGTTAACAATACTACAAAATCTATCCTATCAGCTGATTTAATAGAGTTCACACGAGGGGTCAACGTCATACCTACAAACACGCGAGGCGGCACGCTTGCAACGTTCAAAGGCCGAGCTGACACTTTTTTTTAAACACTGTGATTTTTGTTACCGTTCATTAACGACATAAACGACTGTCATAATTGTATTAGTGGCACGCGAAGTTTGCGTTACGATGTCAGCTACACCCTGTATATTATGGAGCAATGGATTAGCTATGTACTTCAAAATAATTCCAACTTATAGCAATGGTGTGTTACCTACTCAATTAGGATGATGGCCTGTATTCCACGATAGGATAATACACGCAGCAACGCGCAGACAAAGGTGTAGAATAGAGCATTGTTGTCTGCGAACACTACTGATTCCAGCATAAGTCTAACAAGGCCCCGTGTCTAGTTTAGTTTTCCGGAAACAAATTCAATAGGCGAACGTTGGAAAACCATTTGAAATTATACACGATTTGAAAATTAAAATCAAAAGTTGACTGTATATTCTGTAATTAATTTATTCTGAAAACTGTCCGTTTTGTAAATTATCTAATTGTTAGCCATATTGCTACATTACGTCAATGCGTTTTTTTTTTTTTTAACATATTATAAACCAGCGCTTGACCGCAATCCTGCCTGATGGTAAGCAGTGACGCAATCGTTGATGGTAAAGCGCACTAGTTTATTAAGAGCACTCTAGCATTGAAGACACTCAAATTGTAGTCCGACGGAAACACCGCCGCTGGCAAATTGTTCCAGTCCCTTGATGTACGCGGTATAAAGGAGGAGGCGAAACGCTTCGCAGTCTACCTACAATCCATACACAAATATGTATTTTACTTCAGCAGGGTAATTACGTAACACTCTATCAGTAGCAAGGGGTCTCATTTTGACAGTTCAACAAGGTTCATTGCGTTATTTACGTTATTGGGCAGACATACTTTCCGAACACATGGAACAATGGATTAGCAACTGGCTTCATGATGATTGATTGATGATAGTGTGTTACGCAATTAGGGTGTTGATTTGCGCATCATTATGGCCCCGATTCCCTTGTTCACGAACTAAATTAAATTTAAGTTCATTGCATCTTTTTCTATCCATTTCAGTAAGAAAAGGACAGAAGATAAAATGTTAGTTTAGATTTGTCAAATTAGTCCTCTCCTGGCGTAAATTGACGTGTTTTTGGTCGCTAGGTTATCGGAATATCATAACCGCGTTTAAACTGTCTATGGAGTATCTTAATTTGACAGGATTTAGTTAAAATGTTATCTTCTATCCTTTTCTTAATTATAAATAGAAAGAAAATTATGCACTTAACTTAAAATTAATTTGTGAACAAGAGAATCTGCGCCAATATCACAGAGATCTTTATAATAAGACTAGCTTTCCGCCCGCGGCTTCGCCCGCGTGGAGTTGGTTATATCGCGTTTCCAAGAGAACTCTTCAAAAGTTCGAAATCAAAACTATACTATGTTATTTCTCAAGGTCAACTCTATCTTTGTATCAAATTCCAAATTTCAATAAACTCAGCTCAGTGGTTTAGACGTGAAAGCGTAACAGACAGACAGACAGAGTTACTTTCGCATTTATAATATTAGTAGAGATTGCAGTTGGTAGTAAGATTGCACAGTGATCTCCATTTTTGTTATAGTAAGGTTGCTGTTGGGTTGCAGCGGTCATAGGTAAAAATTTAAGGATGACAGTTATATGTACGGACGACAGCAGGCCACCCGAACAACCAACCCGAAACTGTCAAAAATTCCCAATCAACCATGATCCTTAATAGTTTACTGATAAAGTTGAAAATTTAATAAAGAAGTCTGACAGATGCAGTCGCCTGTATGTAAATTAAACAGACAATTTAAGTTGGTAGCGAATTTGATATTAAATCGGTACAGTTCCTTTCCTTGATGATGTTACCAACTGATTCCCTTATTGTATGACACACGTGACAAGTGCTCTTTTTTCATAACCAAATATGTATTCAACTGTATATATTAAATGCGTAGGGGAATGAGTGGATTGGGGTGTCCGTCGCCGTCGACCGACATTAGTCTCGTCCGGAGCCCGGACACAAAGAGGGATGTGTTTTTATTCCTGATTGTGCCACAAAGAGGTTCAACTGTCGAGCATTCACTCACTTTCATAGGGTTGCCATAACTATAAACAAAATCGTTTATACTCTGAAAGGAGGTTTGTTCATGAGCTGTATTTTGAGGGTCTCTAAGGGTCGATGAGTCACTATATAAACGAGCCATGTGGAAAAAATTTACGGAAAATTGTATAATTCCACTTCTATTTTGAGCCAGAAATAAACATTGCGAATTTGTAAGCGTTTATCAAAATAGCTGGGTTTATTATGTACACAAAAATAAATGGGTTCACAAAAATATGAATAAATTGTAGTGTGAATATTTTGTACCCATGTCCTTTTAAAATCGAATGCTGAACTGTTCATGGAACTAACAGCCCTATCTCATGGAGGTATTTGTCTACAGGCGGATTCCGTTAAACGTCACGCTGACATTATAAAGCCAGAGCGTATTTCCGAAAGCTCGTCAAAGCTTCGGAGGAGATAACATTTTTGCGTTCAAACGGATGTAAGCACTCGCATTACGGATGTTGATAGATTTTTAGATCAATGCATGATTCCTTTTATTCCATAACCTGTGTAGCCTGTAATTTCCAAACGCTCAGGTAGCTGTACTATCTAAGGTAAAGTCTATTTAAAATGTTTTTAAATTCATGTCATTTCAAGAGACAAATATCAATTTTATTTCAATCGAGATTATGTTGATTTTAGAGTGACTAGCTATCTTGAAAAAGTTAACAATGTTTGAAGTTCTAGCGCAAACTCATCTTAATTGCGTAGGAGTTAAAGTTATTTTGCCATAAACTTATATGATTGCACCCACCCACTTCACCATATGTTTAAGTTTCATCACACGGACTAAAATCCAGACTCTGGGTTACTATTGTGAAAGTTGTAAAGAAAACACCCCATAACGTTATGCCGGCTTGGGTAGAGCATCGCCGTGTCCTCATTGTGGCGATTGGCGGCAATCTCTCGCATCCGACTCTGGTCCAGGAAATGGTTCGGAGCGAGAGTGCATGGCAGGTCGTCACCTCCTTCTGCGAAGCAGTGATGCTAGCAAAAGGAGCGGAGGTGCGGGAATCCCAGCGCCCTCAGGCCTCAAGCTGCTGCAGGATACGCCCTGGTCAGTAGACAACATCGAACTCCCGGCCACCGTGGGCACGGGCTTGCGGATGGCGAGCGATGGACAGCTTGCCGCCCGGTAAGGACCAGGCCCGGGTCGATGGCGCGTTGCGTTCCATGCGCGCCTCAAAGAGATGTCAGCACATCGTGACGGGGTCCACGTGGACCGATGCTTCCTGGGCCAGGTTTGCGGGTTGGCTAAAAAAGAAAATCGTGGCCCTGGCGCTCAGGCAAGTGAAGGAACAGGGGTGGGTTTTATCAGTAAAACTCTGACACGCCCTTTCGCTCCGCCCAGAGCTGGAGAGGTCATTTAATTTCCCATCCAAATGAAAAGAAAGACTTAGGAACCAGGGATCACAAGTGTTATTATGCTCAGTAATAACTCAGTATATCTCGACCTAATGCTTCTAAGGTCGAGATATAATAAGTCATTAGACCATAGAGCAGCGATCGCGCAGTACAAAATCTATTCTTATCTAAAAAACTATGTGTTGACTACAGATTATATATTGATTGTTCAAAGATTATTAGATGATTAAAGAGATTCGTAGTTGAACGACTCTTTATCAAATGTCGCGTGCCTACTTAATATTATCCAAATATGTATGCACTTACATACACATTAGACACATGTATCTACTATAAAATTATGTTCAATATGATCTGGCAATTGAAAACCGTATACTGCAAACCTACTCGTAATTGATAGCCATTATGGAAAATGATGTAGTACGTACCGTAAACGGTAATTTAGATCGGGTAGGTAGGCCTCTATTTATTAAGTGCAGAATCGTTGATCCTATAAATTCAAAATAATGTGATTTGAAAACTACAATAAAGCTGATAGTCACGGTGTAATTTAATTGCTCATGCAGATGTAACCAGGTGGACAGAGCGGAAATCCATAATTAGAAAAGCAGACATAGGTATTTAGAAAAGCAGACATATTTAGAAAAAAAAAAATAAGTATAAAAACGTGCAAAAGTATCTGATAATAAATCGAGATAACTTCTCATTTGTTAGTATTAGATAAAAAACGAACACGTGGAGCGGAAACAGCAAATGTATCAGATAATAACGTGGTTATGATAACGCTGATTTGTCTATAAATTACAGTCACGAGATAAGGAAAAAAAGTCGTAAAAAATATTGTTTTCGGTAGCTCTCGGAACATTTCCTTTATTGACATAAATGAAAGGGATATTCAGATATTCGTCTACCGTATAATATACTTACTGGCGTCAAAAGATACTGCTCAAACGATTTTCATCAATATTTCTTACCTGGAACAAAAAGGTTGAGTTTAATTTACTGGGACTTGTAATAGAAATAGGCTGGCGTGGGTTGAGTTGGAGTCCAAGTCGCCCACTCGACCCGGCGGGAGGGTGGTGTTCACTTTTATGGAGGTATTTCTTCCATCAACATAACTGTATTCTGGTAGTACAAAAGCAAAAATAAATAAGTTATAATGTGCTCGAGCTTGTTAAAATATTAATTCAGAGAACAGCGATGCGATTTTGCAACTATTTTACAGTGAAAAATTCGGGGAAGTATGCGTCATCATCATCAACCTTTTATAGACCCACTGCTGGGCACAGGTACAGAGAAGATCAAATCAAATCAATCAATCATCATCATCATCTCAATCCTTCTCATACAGAGAAGGTTTGAGCGTAATCACCACGCTTGCTCAATGCGGGTTGGTGATTTCAGACTTAAAGCTTTTCCTCAAGATGTTTTCCTTCAACTTGTAATCAGTCATTGGTGTCCAACATATATTTAGAAAGTACATATAACTTATAAAAGTTACATTGGTATTTTAACCACTAGACCACCTCGACAAGTGTGCGTGAACTGTCTTTCCAAAGACCTAATGCTAAGGATTTGACACTATTGATAGCTTACTTCACTCTACTTTTCAAAGTAAGATTTTTACAGAATTGATCGACAGTTCATGAAAAAAAAAAAGTGTAAACGCAACTTTAAGCAACTTTTAATAAAGGCGAAGTGAAAGCTGACTTCAGATCGTACAAAAATCCTACACAAAGCAAAACTAGCCTATACTAGAAATGTTTATCGTTATGTGTCGCCGTGAGTGTGGGTGGTAGTACATAATTATCCATACTATATACTATCCATACTAATATTCTAAATGCGAAAGTAACTCTGTCTGTCTGTTACGCTTTCCCGCTTAAACCTCTCAATCGATTTTGATGAAATTTGGCACAATCTTTAGACCCTGAGAAAGAACATAGGCTACATTTTATCCCGGAAAGATTTGATATTCCCGAGGGAAATCTAAAAAGCGCGATATAACCGAACTCCACGCGGGCGAAGCCACGGGCGGAAAGCTAGTAATAAAATAAATCTGCACTAGTACCTATATAAAGCTGAAGAGTTTGTTTGTTTGTGTGAACGCACTAATCTCAGGAGCAACTGATCCGATTTGAAAAATTCTTTTTACGTTAGATAGCCCATTAATCCAGGAAGGTTTTAGGCTATATAACATCATGCTGTGACCAATAGGAGCAGAGCATAACATGTTCAAATTACTAACACCACGCGAACGAAGTTGCTAGCAACCGGTAGTAATAACATAAATATAATCGCAATCCAATAAGGTAAGCCTTTAATAAAAGCTACATTGCCAAAATGTACCGAAAATCTACGTCTTAGAACCAAGCAATCTTACCAATTTTGAAATAGCAAATGCCACTCGGGGTAAACTCAAATATCTAATTCAAATTTATCCCACCTTTACTTGACCTTTTATTTGTAAGAAATGAAGAGTACGAAAAGGACAAGTAAGATTCAGGACAGGATAAAACGAATTGACTTAAATTTGATTCCAATATAAGCAACGTGTACCAACAAATAGATATTCTTATTTCATGTCTAGACATATACTAATAACTTCAATCATTCGATGGAAATGAAACTGTTATACAATGTGTAACATAAAGGGTATATACATAACAAAGGCATGGCATCTTTACATGATATCAAACGATATTGGAAGAGTTTTTTAATCCTATCTCTTTATGTTAGGAAGTTATGAGGAAAAACACCGCCTGTGATAGGCTACTATCATACTAGTCACACAGAGATATTGAAGACATTTATCGAATTTTGGCAAGTAACGTGACGGGTAACGAGTAGTTATTAAAGTATGTAGTGTGCTGCCACGTTTGTTATGATTTGATTTTAAGAAACACACGAAACCGAAAATTTGGTCCAATTTTTTGAGCATTTTATTTTGAGTTGAAACCCTTCTGATATCGTTTGATATCATTTAAAGATGCCATGCCCTTGGTATGTATATACCCTTTTTGTTACACGTTGTATAAGTAAAGTGTAGGCAAAACAAGAAAACCTCATAAATACATATCCAATACACATCGTGGAAACTCTTATAAGTCTTAAATAGTGACGCGCGCAAACCTTAGAGAAAATAAACAAATAAAACGTTTTTATATCGCAGAGATTATGTAAAAGTACAAGATTTCATCCATATTACGTACGGTTTTTATAGAAACGAGAACATAAAATGGCAAATAGGCAATCGGTGTCCGCTTGGATGTTTTATGTGCTCAGTATGTATCGGTAATGCGTAGGAGCAAATGAGTCACCGGACTATTTTTGTAGTTTTTCGTAGACCGACCGACATTGGAGATTGGTCGGCAATGAATATGTGTTAGGTAATAGAATTAAATTCTGTTTGTTTATTTTTTTATTATTTATTATTGTTTCTTCGGCTAGTATAGTAAAGTAAAGTAAAGTAGTAGTAGTAAGTACTAGTAGTATGTAGTAGTGTTGTAAAGTTAAATTGTGTATAATAAATGTAAGAAAAAATAAGTACAATTAAATTTTTCTTCAAATAATTATCTTATATCGCTTGCTTGACCTTACTTCACTTAATATAAATTATTATTATAATATTATAAAAACAATCGTTTTAAAATTAATCCGTTATTAATTGAATATATTTTAAAAATGCGTTCATACAACGTCTGTTTATTTTCCAAACCGGACTGCTTAGTGCTTATCGCGAAGCAGAAGTTCTACGAACTGATAAATGGCTCATTTGTACAATGAGCAATAAAAATCGTTTAAGATGTTATAAGTATTGATATTTTATAACAGAAGCTAAGAGGGTAAGAGGTAAAGAGAGAGAGAGAGAAATAATCGTCTTCATCTCAGCCGAAAGACGTTCATTGCCGGACATGGGAATCCCTCAGGGATCTCCACGACGACCGGTCCTGCGCCTCCCTCATCCAGCGTTTTCCCGCGACCTTCACCAGATCGTCGGTCCACCTTGTCGGGGGCCTATCAGAGAGCTGTTCTTTAATTACATGTCACTTCGGTTTCGATTTTAATAAACTATTTTACTCAGTAATTAAGATTTCGAAAACAAAAGCGTTAGCCGACTTTTTTGGCTGACTGTACGTAGTTTATGTTGGTGCAGTGGTAGATTCAAAAGAAAATCTCCGCATTAGTTTCGGAACATGCACTAATCTGATTCATCGGATGAATCACCGAGGGGAGTGTTGGATGTTGTACATACTTGTGGAACATCATGACGCCATCACGACTGCAAAGGGTCTCTTGTAAAAGCATAAATCACGTTAATTATGTAAGAGCAAACCTTTAATTTTTTTTTAATAAGTCTTCTGGCTAACAATGAATGACGAGGAGAGAACTAAAAGGTATTCATTGTTGAATGGAGACGAGTCGGGTCAGGCGCCCTCAAAACCATTCATCAACAAAAATATTTACTGTAGGAAGTTCTCGGATTGCGGGCGACGTCTCGGGAATCCCGGCGGCATGTTCCTGGCTACCTGTCCCGGGTGGCCGCCTGGGTGGAACAACACTAGTACCTTCGATACACAAACAAGCCGCCCGTTGCTTCTCGGGAACACCGTGTAATATGTACTCTGTATGTTCACAGTCGACTGACACTATTATGCTCATTGAACCTATTGTTTATAATGTTTAAGTTAAGCGTAATCCATTTGCTTTGTTCCGGGATAAAAGTATTCTTGGAATTCGCAAAAACGATATCTTTAGGGAAGTATTTAAAACCCGAACATTTCTACATTTCTTATTGTTATCGCAAACGCAATATGGAACTTTACTAGGAGGTGAGAACTTTTTCATAATACTTCATATTTTTACGCTTATTTAAGCAAAACAGCCACCCATTTTCCCACTACACAAGAGAGAAATCACCATTATATACCCAAAGGGTGCAGTTCAATTTAAATCACGGTGTGGTACCCACAGCGAGCTTAGAGAAATCACAAAAAAGGGAAAACGTAGGTGCTAGTTTTTTAGCCACCCCTTTTTGAAAAGGCTCACGTATCACAAACAAAGACGTACAGTGGTAATAAAAACACAGAACACTGGATCATTTGAAACACAGGAAAGCCACGGACCAACGAATGGAAATCAATCACTCACCATACAGAACCAGTACACGAGCGCACGTCGTAACAGCGGCAATGAAACTTCATGCTTGTAAACGTGAACATTAATTGGTCCAATGTTTTGTTTGTATTTTGGTTTAATGTGTTTGACTAGGTTCTCAACACGCTCCGACACACGTCTATTCAAATAAAATAACTCGTCGAGTCGTCGCTGAACGTAATTGAAACGCGCCCGGTCTTGTAAACGAAAACTGTGATAGTGTTGACTAGTTTTCAGGCTTCCCGAAAAAGTACTGAGCGCACTCATATAAGCATAATATGCTATCGAAGACGAATGAAGATGATGGTATGTGAAGTAGCGAGTTTATTTTAATATTGTGAATATAAATGTAGAGTAATTTATTCACTTTAAAGAGTGAGTTTACGGTCACTAGTCCGTCAGTGACAAATACCATGTCCAACTGACGCATATCGAACTGATTCATACGAAATTGCGACCACATTAATGTATTGTGTTATAAATAAGGATACAAAGGGATGCAACAAGTGAAAAAATGTGTTTTTATAGAGGAGAAATTGCAGTTGTTTTTGTTGGGAAGTCGGGGTATTATTACTGTTATCAACCGCTTTTGATAACAGCAATAATACTTATCTTATCGACCTTGCACCGGCAAGGTCACAGCCATGATCAAGCTTAGTGATCACTTGTGAAGTTTTTAGGGTTATTGTAAACTTGGTCCTTGCTTTGCTATGTCTTGACCTGCCCAACCTAGCTGCCTAGCTTGCTGCAGTTCGCGGATGAGCCGTGTACGAACAGATCTCATCATCATCATCATTTCAGCGTTAATCCCAGTCGCATCCGTAGCTTTTTATTCAGCCTCGGAGTCTGGAGTCTGCTTTAACAGTCTAACTGCTGATTTTGGCTAAACTTCGATATTTTCCGTGAAGCGACTGCCGTCTGACCTCCACAACCCCAAGGCGATATCTAAGCATTGCAGTTAGACCAATTGTTAGACTTTTGAGTACTCCAACAACCCGTAACGACTGCCACTAGATGTTTGTATGGCAACCGAGACCAACGGTTTAACGTGCTTTCTGAGGCACGACCAGACCAGTGCAAATATTCATATTTATGCATACAAATATTTGCACTGTGCTGGGATTGAAACCGCGCCTCCTTGCGCGATGGCTGCGTTCGCTACCGCTACGCTACAGAGGCTGTCGTCAGACGAACAGATCTATATCGAATTAATACAGTTTTCGTCTAGTTACTCACTCTTTTTGCACAAATTAGCTGCATTTACGCAAACACAGTGGGATGTAGAAAGACTTACGTAGCATTCGAATGGTTTAAATTTACCGGAATCGAAATAGTGTTTTTAAACTAAAAAATTGTGCTCAGGATAACCGTTGCAGCTGTGGGTCACCAGCGTGGAGGCATGAGAAACACAAAGAGTAATGTGCACTTATCCTCCATAGAAAAGGGAGGATCCTCGGACCAGGCAGGTGTTGAGTCTGGCAGGCACTTGCTCAGCGGGTGAAGTTGGGAAGTTTTATGTTTGCTAATTGCACGGTAAACTCTGCTTGCGATGACTAATTTTGGAAGCGGTTTTAACCAATACAGCATTAATCCTTATCGAATTAAATACATTGTTGATTTAATATAGCCCTTTACAGCATATGATTTAATATTACAGATTTAAAAATTGCGGGACGTAGCAGCCGGCCAGGCGGCGTCGCGTCGGACCTGTTTTTCAGTTTTTGTATACAATAACGTTCACAGTTTTTTGTTGTAGTGTTATTCTGTAATGTTACCTACTTAGCATCAACATTGTACCCGTACGAAGCCGGGGCGGGTCGCTAGTAAAATATATAACTACTAGCTTCCCGCCCGCGGCTTCGCCCGCGTGGAGTTCGGTTATATCGCGCTTTTTAGATTTCCCTCGGGAATATCAAATTTTTCCGGGATAAAACCAGTAGCCTATGTTCTTTTTCAGGGTCTAAAGATTGTCTGTGCCGAATTTCATCAAAATCGGTTGGGAGGTTTAGGCGGAAAAGCGTAACAGACAGACAGACAGACAGAGTTACTTTCGCATTTATAATATTAGTATGGATTGAATGATATCGTTACTGCCACTTGTCAAGTATAACTAGTAATTAAAGATTCTGCTCTCGTACTTATCATGATAAAGGATAATAAAACTTCTGTTAACATGAATAAGCAATGTAGGTACGTACCGATATGATCTATGTACGAGGTAGCTTTGATCTGAATCACTGGACGTATTTATGATATACAATTCCGCCTTCACAAACAGTGTAATCGTGATGAAATGTTACAAATATTTTACATAATGTGATGTAAACTGAAACCAACACTAATTCTAGTAAACATTTGAGTTCCAAGCTTATGTAGGTATGAATATGAACAAGGGGAGGTGGACGTTAGGACTAGTCATGTTTATAAGAAAATCAATAGTAATAAAGTAATAGTATTTAGTACTAGCTTTCCGCCCGCGCCTTCGCCCGCGTGGAGTTCGGTTATATCGCGCTTTTTAGATTTCCCCCGGGTATATCACATTTTTCCGGGATAGAAGGTAGCCTATGTTCTTTCTCAGGGTCTAAAGATTGTCTGTGCCAAATTTCATCAAAATCGGTTGAGAGGTTTAAGCGGGAAAGCGTAACAGACAGACAGATAGACAGAGTTACTTTCGCATCCATACTAATATTATAAATGCGAAAGTAACTCTGTCTGTCGGTCTGTCTGTCTGTCTGTTACGCTTTCCCGCTAAAACCTCTCAATCGATTTTGATGAAATTTGGCACAGACAATCTTTAGACCCTGAGAAAGAACATAGGTTACCTTTTATCTCGGAAAAAAATTGATATTCCCGAGGGAAATCTAAAAAGCGCGATATAACCGAACTCCACGCGGGCGAAGCCGCGGGCGGAAAGCTAGTTTATAATATTAGTATGGATTAGTAGTTATTGTTGACAAAGAACACCTAAAGAAAAAAGGAAATAGGCACCTTTGTACTCAGATCTTAATTTTGTCGTATCTTTATGTATTTTATTGTGTGTACATAAATAATAAAATAAATAAATAAGAAAAGATTAATCGTCCAGTGCCAACATCTGCGATTTACAAGTCCTTTGTTGGTGGTGGTTGGTGGCTTTGTGCAAAATAATTTTATTACTATTGCTCTCAACAACAGCGAAGGAATACATCGTGAGGAAACCGGCGTGTACTAGAAACAAAAAATCGAAGATATGGGAAATCTACCAACTCACACTGGGCCCATGTGCTGGGTAAGCTGGGTTACGGTCTATTCCCACCTACTGAAATTAGGCCTATGGGCCAGCAGTGAGAATATAAAAAGCTGCTTATGTATTTTTTTTTTATATACATATAAAGGGTGTATCTGACATCGACGCACAAACGAGTACCATGGATCCAGTACATGATTCTGAACCCCCCAGTGGTGGAATTTTTCGTCGGCTTTATCATGATTAAAAAAAAAATAACGTAGTTTTTTTTCACTTCAGACTATTCACAATTGCTATACTTTTATAACCCAATAAGATTTTAAAGTAAAAATTAAATAATTCGCTAATTACATAAAAAAGCGCAATGAAAACAAAACCCGAAAAACGATCTTATCAGCTGATTTAATAGAGTTCACATCAGGGATCAACGTCATATCTAAAAACTCGCCCGGCGGCACGCTTGCAACGTTCAAAAGCCGAGCCGACACTTTTTTTTAAACACTGTATTCTGTAACCATTCATTAACGACATAAATGACTATCATAATTTTATTGGTGGCATGCGGTCTAGCCTTTTCGCGAAGTTTGCGTTACGATGTCAGATACACCCTGTATTATATACTAGCGCTTGACCGCAATCCTGCCTGATGGTAAGCAGTAACGCAATCGTTGATGGTAAAGCGCACTAGTGTATTAAGAGCCTATTCACTCTAGCCTTGAAGACACTCAAATTGTAGTCCGACGGAAACACCGCCGCTGGCAAATTGTTCCAGTCCCTCGATGTACGCGGTATAAAGGAGGAGGCGAAACGCTTCGTCCGGATCGTAGTGGTGTTAACAACGTATGCATGTAAACTAAATAAAATGAGTTCATTATTCGTTCTAGTAAAAACTAGGTGTCAATAAAAATTTCACTAACTATAAGCACCTTTGTATAATTACATAAGTTTTTTTGTCGAAAATGTACTACTTATTCGCGAAGTGTATGCACGATCAGCAGTGATGTATGTACGCATCACTATGAAAGAAGAAAACGTGTCCGTAAACATACATAATGTTTATGGACACGTTTTTTTTAACGCACTGTGTAAGTACGGTCGTCAGTACTGTATTGATCACTATCATATTAAAGAAGCTTGCGCGGACCGTTCATTCTATTACGCGGTTTCAACGTCACCTTGCAGTTTTTACTTATTCAGTTACGTTTATTGAACAAACAGAGTTAACAGAAATGCGCGTCAAAAACACAGAATGTACACTCCAAATGATTGATTCTTTTTTCAAAACTACACACTGGGAAAATCCAACGTAAACAAAATCCACCGAGCAATATCAGCGTGAGTTTCCCCACGGGGAACAAAGCCCAGTATTATATTTATTTATCCACCGTACATTTTAACTGGAACCAATCACAAACTATAGCATAAGTATGGTATCAATTAGCACCATAACGCGAGCTTTGTCCATGGATAATGCGGTCAATGAGTCACTTCACACCGCTAAATGCCCATTATTGCATTATGGCGCTATTTCAATACCGAAGGCTTATTTATTTCTATTTTAATCGATTAAGTATGCTTGGGCTTGTATCCTAGAACGATCCTTTGTGAATCTTGGTGCTAAGTTGACCGATTTTATTATACTAAGTATATAGGTAACTTAAAGTATTATTAGTTTTTAGTGATCCTATTTTACGTTTATCATTTACATACCGACTTTATTATACATAAAGACTTATACTCAATCAGGTATTGTCACAAAATAAAAACCTTTTTATAAACGATGGCTATAAAAATTTATGGAATTCAAATTTTGAATTGTTTATGAAAATGAAAATGTACATTTTCCAATTTTATTCATTTTTAAATATGGAATGGACGCTTATAGTTTCAGTTATTGCATTACACACTGAATAATGCAAATATAACCAAAAGATTCGTTTGTCGTACCATCGAACGATACAATGAAATTCTAGTGTAGAAGGGCGCGAATTTAAAAAAATCAAACGTAAGCAGAAACTTTTGGCCCTTCAGATGGGGCTAAACGTAATCACAGTGAAAAGGGTGGGATCGAAGAAAACAGGACATCGCTTAAACGCTCCTTCAATGGACCTGAGACCGAAGAGCTGCGCTTTGTGGAAGCTGTACTTACGCTGGAAAAAACATCGGGAAATTCTTTTTTCGAATGAAAAAAATATCGTAGAAGAAAGCTACAACAAACAAAATGATAAGGTTTACGCACACAGTAGTAAAGAAGCCGGCAACCGTATTCCGCGTGTCCAACGAGGTCATTTTCCATCCTCGCTCATGGTATGGTTGGGAGTTTGTTATTGGGGCTTGACTGAGGTCTTTGTGAGAAACGTGTAAAAACCTGGTGGCACCTGTTTCTCATACTATGTTCAATATAACAGGCACTGGGCGTTAATATAACTTGTGTTCTCCTCTTTTCTCTTTTATCCGTGTTATCAGCTCTTATTCTTTGCTGTGTTTGCGTTTCGTGTCATTTTTACATGACACTTGTCGGCTACCTAAAAGACTATTGTTACGATTTCATCTATCTGATGGTCTACCTTGCAGCAGCTGAAATCCTTTAGGCCATGAAAAAAAATTTGTTTTGTTTTTCGAGTAGGTTTGTACCATCTGCAGCTGCATTTGTAATCTCTGGACCTAAAATCTCCTGGATTATAAAAATTAGCAATAACGATAAGGTGTAAACATCACTCATCCTCTATAGAAAAGAGAGACTCCTCCAATTAGACATACATAGCATATTTTAGGTGACTAAAATGGATTGAGTTATTCTTCTTCTCCAGTAAGTCAGCCTATCAAAAAGGCTTAGTGAGTCTGACTGCCAAAAGTGCGAAAGCAAGGAGCTTCTAACTGCCTAATGTTTTGAACACAACTTTGCTTGTAAAGCCGAGTATATCCTTGCAGTGAGGTCGATAGAGGATAGCATTGTTGAAGCAGTTAAAAAAAAGCCATGAACAATGTTACTGTTATTTTAGGTATCTTCTTCTTCTTCTCAGGCTATAGAATTCCACTACTGGACAAAGGCCTCCCCTCCCTCAAGGTTTTTATTCCATCGGGGGGCATTGCTAAAATCCCCACGCTTGGCAGGCGGAGAGAAGCGTTGCTGCCCGCTTCCCTGGCGAGAGTTCTCTTAGTCGCCTCTTACGACACCGACGGGAGGATATGGGTTGGTACTATTCTATGGCCGGTACCACACGGCAATATTAAGTATACATCTTTTAAATTGACACACCAAAAATTCAATAAAATAAATGTAGTTGTTGATAAGGGTGCTATAAAACTTACGATTGAAAACACAGACGACACAGGAAACAGTCAGAAGGAGAATAGTAACACGCGGTCACAACGGTAATGCGAACGAGGTGGCCCAAAATCCTGCGCAGCCGAGTAGCACCTAGCACGCGCCTGTGTGTTTTCGACTGAAGGTCGCAGCTGCGTAGGGTTAGTGGACGATCGCTTCGTCCACTCCCACGTCGGTACATGCCAGCTACGTCACAATGACGTCAGCCAGCGTGCGCGAAAACCCATAGCTTGCGGGAGAAAGGGACAGAGTTAATTACTTTCGCACGCCCAAAAAGTGAGCGCATCAATGCACTGGAAACAAAATATAAACGTGAGCGCCAAACAAAAATAAAGATTATTTAAAAATAATAAATTGAGCTGTATATCAAAAATATTTTCAGCCAGTTTTTTATCAGAGGTGTTTTAAAAATGTACGAAATAGGTAACTCAATTACAATTTATTTACATCAACAAAACTACTCTAATAAAAAAATAAAACAGTAAGAGGTGTCTCCGCAATTAAATTCTATCAAACTCAAATGCGTTTTCCTTCAGTCTGAGTATTACTACGAGTATACTAATATTATAAATGGGAAAGTGTGTTTGTTTGTTCCGCTCTCACGTCGTAACTACTCAACCGATTGCTTTGAAATCTTGCAGACGTAAAGTTAGAAGTACGGATTAAATAATACGGTACTTTTTATCGCGAAAAAAATTGATGTTCCGAGGGAAATCTAAAAAGCGCGATATAACGGAGCTGCACGCGAGCGAAGCCGCGGGCGGAAAGCTAGTAGTCTATAATTAAATGCATACACACTGTAATAGTCAAATAAATAGGTTACGAAAAAAACTCCAATGTAGGTATTTAAGTATAGTCCAAACTGGGCGATACCTAAATACAAACCTTGCATTTACTACATCAAAGAACTATATTATGCATAATTGAAAGCAAAATATATTCTACATTCGCATTCAACCAGATGTTTGTCACAAAAAGGCTTCTGCTAGAAATAAGTACAAATACATATCAAAAGTCGATACCGCAATGTAGATTGCAAATATTTAGTAGGAATGTATAATATGTTAATACTATTGAATTGTATAACAAGTTACTTAACTCATTTCAAGAATTTCATATTCCCATGTTGAGGAAAGCTAACAAGCTGACTAGTCGGCTACTAGATAATAGGGCGCAGATATGGCCTTTCCCTCACGCGCTTTGCCTGACTTCCTTGCAAGTACATAGGTATTACTCCTTCACACAAGGAGGTGACGGCCTTCCATGCAATCTTGCTCGTACCATGGCTTCGTCAGCACCGGACGTGAGAGATCGCCGCCGCCGTCTTTAAGACTCTCAAATATATTCCGCTGTTTTCTTTTTTTCTACAATTTCACAACTTGATTATACGCGTCCCTATTTTTTGATTTTTTCGACTTAATTAGTAAAATAAATATGGTGTTTCAAAATCCCGAAAAATAAGCCACTTTTACCGCGATGTTCAGACGACTATTACACAAATGTGATAAGTTTTTGACAAAAAAGAAAATATAATAGGGGCATACTCATCCTCTAAATTTTGATACAAAAATAATTGAGATCTGTCGTGTTTCGAAAAAGAAAACAGCGGAATACGAAACATCTTTTGGTCAACGTTTTTGTAGGTAAATCAGCCTGAGTTGCAACTGTCCCTTTCGCACTTTAAGGGGAAAGATTGAAAGCGGCGCGACGGCCATAGTTTCTTCAAATACCTATTTCTCAAATTCCTCGGCACTAGAGTCCACTCTTAAGGCGATTTACAAAGTCCAAGTACAGTACTGTGGCGTTTATCCTTACCGTCTTTAGCCTTATCCTAAACAGAAAACTCTCGCAGCAACCTTGTCTAGCGAGGGCTTAATTTTCTTGTAACGCATATTTATAATTTGCAAAAACCAATTATAACACAACAGCCATGAACAACAGTTCGTAAAGATTAAAAGAAGATTGTTTAAGCATTGAACAAGCACCTTGACCCAGTTCAACAGGGACCCCGCGGGAGGCTATCGTTATGACATTAAAGCAAAACTTTAGTATAACTTGGTACTCTGAAAATGACCGTGATACCAGGGTCGGTATTATAGAAATATCTATAACAGTTTCATCCTTACTAATATTATAAATCGGAAAGTGAGTAAGTTTGTTCCGCTTTCACGCCGTAACTGCTGAACAGAGTACTTTGAAATTTTGCAGACGTAAAGTTAGAAGTCCGGATTAAATAACAGGGTAATTTTTATTCAGGAAAAATTTGATATTCTCGAGGGAAAACAAAAATATTGTTAGCTTCATACCAGTTCGGTGATAGATGGCGCTGTGTGTCGTTATTGCAAACGAATATGCACATGTAAACTTAGAAGCTAAATGATACGACAATTAATCCCCGAAAATGAGGCATGTAAAAAGCGCGATACAACCTAATTCCACGCGGGCGAAGCCGGGGGCGAAAAGCTAGTTCACACATAAACAAATAATAACCTAAAACTTGAACAATACACAAGATCAAAAGAACAGAGATTCTTTAAAAAAAACATAATGAGCCTATGTTCCCACTGCTGGGACTCAGGATTGTGCTCTTTCGAGTGGGGTTGTAATCTACCACGCGGGTTCAGTGCGGGTTCGTAGATATCACATATCCTTGAATTTTTGGTTCTAGGACATGGCGAATAAACAGTGAGTGGATATAATCTACACAGTTAAGTGCCTCTTTGGGTTCGAACATTACAAGCTGGGATGTCTGATATCAGCGTCTGTCCAATGTTTTAAGTTCATGCTGAGACACAAAAAATTTAAAACGATTAAAATCTAGTCGCAGTCTCAATTCATCGACAATGTCAAAAACTTGCCAAAATGTAAGTTAATTATGTCAGTTTGACAGATTAAGACAGTGACCCCACTTAGAACGTTCTTAAAATTACGAGTATAGCTCTGAATGACAAAGCAGTTTCAATTCAGTGTATGTTATGAAGCCGTTATCTGGAATTATCAAGTCATTCTAGACTGACGCGAGATTGAATCTAAGTGGCATTATATTTAATTATGCGTTTCGATAGGTTTCCAAAGGCATATGTAGAATATTAAATAAAGTAATATAAATGTTTCTTCTTTCATTTTGTAAAATATATGACCTTATTACCAGTAGGTATAGCATGAGGTTATAATACAGACGACAGCACATCAAGCTACTACAATCTGTCAGATTTCTTTATTAGATTTTCAACTTTATCTCTAAAGCTTTAAGGCTCAAGGTTGATTGGGAATATTTGAATGTTTCGGGTAGACCTGCTGTCGTCCGGACATATAATTAAAAGAAGTTAAGAGAATAATACAATAAAAATAAAAACAGAAGAATAAAACCAAAAGAAAAAAGCATAACACAAAAAATATCCAATAAGTAGATAGACTCAAAATAGTCGCACAAAAAATATCTGCATAAGATTTACTCGCAAACAAATGCAGCAAGTAGTCCTTGAAACTAGTCCACAAACGCGATAATTGTGCGCCAGGGCCGGATATGACGCCACACAATCTTTATGACCGCCACTTTTGAGGATGTACCTCTAAACTCCTTAGAATAGATTTCAAAGAGCTTCATATAATGTAATGTTCTTTTTAAATTTATCGTGTATATTATGAGAGTGGTTGGTTTGAATATTCTGCAAAGAAGTCTTATAACAGCGTTACCTTCAGGGCTGTAGGAAACATCATGTTTCATAAAAAAACTACACTTTTTATTCTTCATTTATCTAAAGACTTTGATATTTGACAATCTTTTGGAGATATTCTTGGTGTAATTATACCAAATTCAAAATATTATTCAAAGGTCTTTTATAGGATCGTCTTCTTACCGCAGGTAAAATCAAGAAAACAAAAGCATCTACCGAGAAAAATTCAAACAAAACAGATAAAATGTCATTATCCATAAAACTGCATTACAAAGCAACTGTCATATCTATTATAAGCCTTAAACCAACAAAATAGTTCGGCGAACTCCACAAAAACAAAGAGATGAAGAGTATCTCGCTGTGCATGCATTGTTTTAAAAATTTGTACCTCTAAAATTGCAGAAACCGTGAAAAAGGCGAGGGGCGACGGCGACTGGTTAGTGGGAGGTGGCGATCGTGCCCTATCGCGCAGACGACTCGCCTCACTGCCGTTAGTACCAGTATTACTCATTGCTTATGTGTGTGAGCACTTGGCTTTAGTTAACATCAGATTTTGGGATTTATCTTAAGGTCAACCAAAAGTCCATAGGCAATCTCACGAAGTAACAACTTGACGTTTAATGTAACTTACAATCTTTTCTAAGTCGTATGTACTTTCTAAGTCAGTCAGTGTAATCAGTCTTGGACACCAATGACTGATTACAAGGTGAAGGAAAACATCTTGAGGAAACCTGGACTTTAAGTCTGAAATCGTCAACCCGCATTGAGCAAGCGTAGTGATTACGCTCAATCCTTCTATGTATGAAAGGAGACCTGTGCCCAGCAGTGGAATGATGAAGATGATATCTTATTCAAGTAATATACACAATGTAACTTAACGTTGAAATGAACCATAGTTAGTTCAACGTTATAAGTCAAAAAAATACCTATTAGTAAGGCGCGTGCCCGTGACATCAAATCCCATAGAGCTTTTATAAGTTTCTAGTCGATTAGAAGTAATGGGATAGAAATATAAATATTCTTTATCTTTTTGTTAGAAGGTAGGAAGCACGATCATAGAAAATCAAATAAAGAATTTAGATTTTCGCGAGGTAGACACGAGTTACAAATAATATTATGTATTAACTAACATAATCGGAAATTGTCAAACCACAACGTTCATTATAATGTTATTATCGCTCATTTATGTACATGCACTGAATGCACGCTCGCACAGTTCATATATATATATATATATAGTTCTTAGCATGCCACTGGAGTTTTAAGCGTTTACTGTAAATTTAGACTTTGTTCTGTTGTAACTTTGTTTTGTTGAGTAGGAGGTTTCAAAAGCTTATGGCAGCTTCGTCACCAATGATAAACTTATTTCATCTAATGCTTGTTTCGTCTGTACTTTTGTATCATCTTTTTCTGATCTACACGGTCATGAAGTTATGCATTTACGTACGGTTTTGTGGATTATGACAATGTCAATTGTATTTTTGGCGACAGTTTGTTGACTCATTGAAAATTTTTATTGTTATTTACTAAATTTCGGGAAACCCAAGCACAGATATTGGGCTTAGTCACAATTTGAAAAGAAAACACTGTACCAACGTATCTAAAAATAGTGTAGACGTCAGTGAGACGAGTGAACAGACACGTAGACTACTGAATCAGTTCTGTTTATGCTTTATCTTTGTCGGCACATTTCTAACATTGCTAAACATTTCACTTATTTAAGTCCCAAAATATTTATTTCAAGACAAAAAAACTGGTCATTTGTAAAGCAGCATCTTATATTGTAAACTACGCAGAAGTGCTTATATGTTCACCTTTTGAGAAGGTAAACCGAACTAAATGTCGTTCATTGTTATCTGTTTTTTTTTTTCAAAGTAATGTAGGGTCAAATATAATAAATACTTTTGTTTGTGATCTATAGAAATCGTTCATAAAAATGTGGCTCGACAGAGACAAAGACGACGCGATGATGAGTAGCTATTTTTATCCAATAATATTATATTGGTGTAATACTTATATTACACAACGCCCATTTACACGTCTTGCAGATGCAAATGCTTACGTTTGCATATGTGTAAAAGTAAAAGGCGTACCGAGTGGGAGAGGGGAGGGGGTCCAGCTGCCCCCTCTGGAAGACTCGCAGAACATGTATGAAGTCCCCTAATTACTAACAAAATGTACGGTGTAATTGCCAAAAAAACCGCGTGCAACTATAGAGCACAGAGATTACCCTCTTCAAAAATTTGACTAGCCCCCTCTAGGCCTGACTTGCCTTCCCCTAGGCCTGACTTACCTTCCCCTAGGCCTGACTTGCCTTCCCCTAGGCCTGACTTGCCTTCCCCTAGGCCTGACTTGCCCCCCCACCCGTTAGGCCAGAATCTGGGTACGACCATGTCTATGTATTAAAAGATTAGGTAAGTAGAAGCGACAAGTCTATAGAAATCGTAAAATTATACGAAAATATTTCTGGAAAAAGATCTCTTAGTAGTGGTGAAAGCTCTAACAAAATCCAGCGAGCAATTTGCAAGATTTGTCCGAACACACATAGACGGCTGTAGCGGGTCGTAGGAAACGTTGTAGATATAAGAATACGTTACATTATGTGGGTAGTCGACGCTATCACTTCTATGCATGACAATAGACAAATGCATAACTAAACTTACAAAGCTAATAATGGCTTCGTCGTAAATGTTGTTTTTGGATTAGCATTTTAAATACATTCTGATTACCTACTTAGGTCTATAAATACTTTACACTATGAAGAATAGAACAAACAACTACGAGGAATTTTTTCCAAGGTTGGAGCATAAAACTTGTCAGCTAATCAGAAGTTTGGTTACATATATCAAAAAAGTACTCCGCGACTTCGTTCGCGTGTAGTTAGTTACTATGCTTGGCTCCTTTTAGTCGCAGCGTGATGTTATATAGCCTAAAGCCTTCCTGGATTAATGGGCTATCGAACGCAAAAAGATTTTTTCTAATTGGACCAGTACTTCCTGAGATTAGCGCGTTCAATACAAACAAACAATACCTTCAGATTTATATATATCAAAACATTACATGTTATTAATGTAACGTACATTAATAAAATGTAATGTTTTGATATTATTTTTTTATTAGATGAAAATAAAAAAAAATAAAAACTTAGTATTAAACGAGATGAACCAAAGCTAGCGTTAACATAGCGCTTTTTTGAACGTGCTTGAAACTTTACCAAGTGAAGTATTTTTGTTGTTCAAAAATATTACACTAAAACTTGGTTTGAAAAAGTGCAGAGCTAGAGTGTTGCATAAATACAAAGAGTTATTTCTATCTATGTTCCTGGTTATACCAATTGGTACGAAAGATGACAATGAAATCCTAATAGAGAGATGAAAGAGCTTCGCGTATTCAATAACTGCCACTTGGAGCTCGGCTATTGAAAACACCACGATAGCTCCAACAAAAGATTTTCTATTCTAAAATGAAAACTTCTCTCTAAAATTTCAAAGTAAAAGTTGGCAGAGTATGAAACTTGCAAAGGTGACATTCACCAGATCCAAAAAATGAAACGGTTTCATTCAGAAGCTTATTTTAGTCTAGTGTATTGTATGACCAATTCAATTATTTATTCTTAATACAATGTGTATATACATATGTACATATGTACAGTGCAGCAGAATATACTGTACAAAAAAAGGTTTTTTTTAAATTATTATAAAATAGCGCTTGACTGCAATCCCGCCTGATGGTAAGCAGTGATGCAATCGTTGATGGAAAAGCGAGCTAGTTATTAAGCCTATTCACTTAAAAAAACTTAGGAATAGGAAGGATGACGACAGTTGAGCGAGGTGATGCAATGTTAAACCCATCATCATGACCAACGATGCTGCGCCAGAGGGAGATTGATCTGGAGACTCTCCACGACCAAACTTCCGACACAACAACATTTGGTGCATCGTACCCGGCACACATCACAACACAACTGCTCAGACCCGTCCTCCGTACAGCTTCACCAGACATCATGCGGAACACGACGAATCGCTTGGCGGCAAGACTTTGTCTGGTGGGTGGTAACTTCTGCCGGCAGCCGATGTTATGGCCTACCACCGAGAAAAGGGAAAGGTTTTAGTAATTCTTTAGAATACTTGCAGCCTAATACTATATTTTTGGAACTTTCTCTTATTACGGCTATAAAATATTCCCGCAGTTTCACCCGCTTCCTAGAAATACTACTATATGCACCCGGCCAAAAGTAACCTATTTCTCTACTTCTGTGCCGAAATTGATCAATATCACGAAAGCTTGCATAACAAACAAATATCATACAAAAACACAGGCAATTGTCCTTCTGTGTAACTATTTATAGGTTAATTTTACTTACAATGTCGATATCTGTTGTTCAAATGATAATTACTGTTAAGTGGAAACATTGGTTGACTTCTAATTTATTTGAGTAATGCGATAACGTTGTATTGAACGAGACGTGTCAAATTTTCTCGGTAATCAGTAGCTTTGTGAAAGGCACACATCATATTAATACTATGCATAAATATTCTCCGAAAAGGTAATGGATGTATGTTGTGACTATCCATTTTTCCCAAGTATTCGGTCCTGCATAACGCCAGGCACACTTTGGGTATTTCTGAGAATGTCGTAGTCGGAAAACCGAATAGTAGTTTTCCTGACAATCGGATCGCTGCAACCGTGGTTTTCAACGAGTATATTGTTGAAGTGAAGAAACATTTATACCAAACTGCAAAAGTTTTCGAAAAGCTCGTAAACATACTTGAAAATATTTTGTTGTTTTTCACTTAAGTCTGTTATCAAATTTCAATGCAGCATTTGCTTTTTTATACCAATTTCTCACTTTCAGTGCTAAAAGCAACCAAGAGTAAAAAGAAAAGAAAACAATAAAATAACAATAACATGAAATCGAAATATATTATTTCACATAAACAAACATGGGCTAGAAGCTAAGTAGGACCGAGTGAAGATAGTTCTGGCTCTATATACCCTAATCCTATTTCTAGGTAAACAAGAACTAACTCTATTTCAATGATAATTAAGTTGATATCAAATTGACTACCACTATTGAACAACGTATAAAAATGTTTTTTTTTTTTTTTTTTTATAAGTTATAAACAAGCGCTTGACCGCAATCCCGCCTGATGGTAAGCAGTGATGCGATCATTGATGGTAAAGCGCGCTAGTTTATTAAGAACCTATTCACTCTAGCCTTGAAGACACTCAAATTGTAATGTGACGGAAACACCGATGAAACGATGGATGTTGCGCTGTACCGTAAACTTATCTTTATTGTGTAAGAATTAAAGTTATTTTTCTATTAATTCATCACAACAATTTCGTTTTACTACGTGGCTTATGTCTTAGCGAACATACGAAATACTTGCTAAGGTATAGTAGAGTTAGTATGAAATGAAAATTGAATCTATATCAATTTTACAAAAATATCTACATTACCAATATCAGTAGCAAAGTTTGATTATAAGGAAAGCGAACCAAGCATTCTTTTTAGTGTTATCTATATTTCTATACTAATATATAAAGCTGAAGAGTTTGTATGTTTATTTGTTTGTTTAAATTTAAACGCGCTAATCTCAGGAACTACGGGTTCGATTAGCAAAAGTTTTTGCGTTGGATAGCCCATTACTCCAGGTAGTTTTTAGGCTATATAACATCACGCTGCGACCAATAGGTGCGGAGCATAACTAACTCCACGCGAACGAAGTCGCTGGCGGCCGCTGGTCGTAAATAAATTGCTCTTAAAACAGCTTTCAGCTTGTCTATAAACTATCAGTGCAGAATAAACAGGTGACAATGTAATCTGGGCTATTAAGCGCCGTACCTATCTCTCTATATCCAGGTTGACACATTTACGAGGACTATGACCCACTTAAAGCAGATACCAAACAGAACATATCACTCTAACTTTGTAAATAAAAACCTTTGGTTTCAAGTTAGGACTGACCCAAATACTTTAGAAAAATATACACAAGTAACAAAGGATAAGTCTTTAAAATTCGGTACTCATTCAGTGTTGTAAAACATACAAACTGTTCGAGCTTTCGTTGAAACAGCGAACAACTGTACAACAATGTTGTTTATCGCGAGTCAAATAACAACAGTGTACAGAATTGCAATAATAAATAAATTAATTTGCATAGCCTTTTCTCAGCTAAGTACTCCCACACATGAGCGATACGTTTCACCGGAAGAGGCAACTGAAGCTTTTAAACACCCATCGACGCCGCCGTCGATAGTAGGTATATTATCGACGACGGTATCGACGGCTAAAATTATCCTGTGTTGACGTTTGACTCTCCTGTGTATGCATACTAAGTAGGGATCGGGTTCCAGTGCAACATCGAACTCCTGATCACCGTAGGCCGGCCTCCAGGCGGTGAGCAGTGTGCAGCTCGCCGCTCGGTAAGGGCCAGGCCCAAATCGACGGCGCGTCGGGTTTCACGCGCGCTTCAAAGAGATGTCAGCACACCGATGCCTCCTGAGTCAGGGTTGCAGGTTGTTTAAAAAAGAAACCGTGGCCCTACCGCACAGGCAAGTGAAGGAACACGGGTGGGTTTTAGTCAGGTCAATACCTGTATTTTAGATAAAGCGAATGCCTACCTAACCTTTACAACCCAGTTACTGTTTAATACAGGCACACAGGCAGGGATAGGACAGACAGGGAGACAGGTAGCCAGACTTTTGGTATTCTGACTACCCGTAAAAAATGTCTAAGATCTACGGCTAAACCATACGCAGGGCGCCGTGCCCTCTTTATGAAGATCAGTTTCCCCGTCTTCCAGGGTAGGAGGAACTGGCCCCTCTACAAGCATACGCTTAGTAGCCCCTTGAGTCGAGGCCCGAGAGCCTTAAAGCCAGAACCCAAGCTATTCCAGGTAAGCCGTCGAGTCCTGGGGTGGTATTGTTGGCATTCAGTCTACGGTCCTGGGGCATTACCAAGTCGCATATTTCGAATATGGTCTCCCGTAACCACTCCACTTCGTCGTTGGTGCCAGCAGGCCCGATCGGTGGTGGCCACCCAGGCCTGCACGATCGAAGCTTCCAGGAGGAGCTTCCGGTCCAATTGCTTTAGCGCCTACCGCGAGCACCCGGGGCCGATCGGACCGGCGCGCTCGAGGTCTGGGCGGAGAGGTCGAACCGGATATAAAGATGGTCGGAATAGTTCCACCGACCCCTTTGGTTGTTATCATTTTATCATGATCCCCTTTAATAAAAGAAACAACGATAAATTCATCTCGAAATACATTTAACAAAAATAAGTTGGGCGTTAATCCGCGCGCGGGCCGCGGTTGATAACTGCTTAGCAAGCCTTTCCGCTTAATGAAAAGCCAGTGGCTGCTAGATGCGGCCCGCTTTTCTCTACATCCTGTATTCCGCAGGCGTAGTTGCTCGGTTGCATTTTCGATTCGAGTACACTTCCTCATCACTAATGCTTACTGGTCAGTATATTATTTAAATTAGTTTTGCATTTGTGCTTTTAAATGAGGCTGCATAAAGAACTTTGTGTTATCTCCATGGTGCAGATGAGACCATACTCTCAATGCAGTTTGAGTTTTAGAGCCACCACTGAGGAGTGGACCGTAATCTACCAAGCGGGCCCAGTGCAGGTTGGTAGATATCACATGTCTGATGTAGTAGTGGTAAATTGGTAATGAAATAACATACACAAGGTAAATCGCTTGCCTGGGTTTGAAGCACAACCTACAACTCTTAAGTCAAGGCCCATAAAACGTGGCCACCACTGCTCTACTAATATAGTTCAATTTTTAATTCCATATTAAGCTGACACTAAGGTATTTTCCGCGTGTTTTTGCATAGACATTACACCTGCAAAATTAGTACCTATGTGTATGGGTGTAAAACGAAGTTTAAGGGTTATTATTGTATAACTTGTAATTAATATTAACTTTACTGCTATTTAACGTATAAGTAAACAATTTTCCTCAATTGCTTCCCGTTGTTCAGTCTTATTTTCAACACACAATTTTTACATAAATTCCAACAATAACATGAAATAGAACAAATATGTTTCTGAATTAAATGCATAGTGTAAATAAAACTACGCAATTATTTTTGTATAGGTTATTTATTGCTGTCTTCACTCATTAAAGAAACAGACTGACGAGGGTAAAGTCGTATAATTAATACTTTTGATTAAACACTTACGTTTTGTTTTCCTACCGCCCGTTTTTGTGTTAACTTATCAATTACTTTTTATCGACTACTAATTGAGACGGCTATTAGTCTAGGTATATCGACCTATAGTTATATAAATTAAATAAAACTCAATTTAATTTTGTGGCCGTGTTCGATTTTTGTCGTGACATGTTCACGCTCGGTTCACGATCAGTTCTGCCGCCTTTGCTGTTAAGAAAATAAGACAGATAACTGTATGTATCTAATGTGGATACAGCCAGAATTGTTTATTTTAGTTATTTTCATATTCGTATGACTTATGGGATTCTTCTCTGGGGAACTTGTGCGGATATCAATACCATCTTTGTTTTACAGAAAAAGGCTGTTCGAGCCATTTACAACCTTGGTCTTGGAGATTCTCTTAGAGAAAAATTCAGAGAGGTGAACATTCTGACTGTAGCTTCACAATATACCTATATTTGAAAATCTTATTATTAATCTTATAAAAATATATCGGATTTTAAGAAAATAAGCGATATTCATAATATATTCTTATGACTTATGGGATTCTTCTCTGGGGAACTTGTGCGGAGATCAATACCATCTTTGTTTTACAGAAAAGGGCTGTTCGAGCCATTTACAACCTTGGTCTTGGAGATTCTCTTAGAGAAAAATTAAGAGAGGTGAACATTCTGACTGTAGCTTCACAATATATATTTGAAAATCTTATTATTAATCTTATAAAAATATATCGGATTTTAAGAAAATAAGCGATATTCATAATATAGATACCAGGAACAAACACAATCTTGCTGTATATCACACTCGTCTCCACAGAGTAGGCAACTCGTTCATGGGTCAATGTATACACTTTTACATCAAGCTTCCCATGGACCTTCGAAAATTAAGTACCCATTAAACGATTTAAAAACTATATAAAAGCCCAACTTTGTAAAAAGGGGTATTATAAAATCACAAATTATTTAGAAGACAAAAAAGCTTGGGACTGAGCTGCTCGCTCTGTTAAGCACTGTTATTAAGCAATATGTTTAATTATAACGTAAAGTATTGTAAACATTTTCATTTTTAATGTCTGGACTTGAAAAAAGACGATGATCCCTGAGTTCGTTTCAGCTATTTCTTCACAGAGGTAGTAAAAAAAAAAAAACAAAAAACATATGACGTGTAAAAGTGATCAGTGATCCTACTTACTTAATAAACGATTTCATTTCATTTCATGGTATCACATTGGTAACTTTACAATGTTTTATGACTGTCAGATATTCTCAATCAACCTTGAGCCTTAAACTTAAGAGATAAATTTGAAAATCTAATAGAGAAATCTGACAGATTGTAGTAGCTTGATGTGTTGTCATCTGTACATGATGCATACCATAAGTGCCATTGTATAACTTTCAAAAAGGTTGTGAAGTCAGGGAAAATAATTGTTAAGTTCCCATAACAACTTAACAATTATTTTCCCTCACTTCACAACCTTTTTAATTTAAGTAGGTATTTAATTCCTTGAATACCTATTTAAATTGTCACAAATGTTATTCTTTTATAGTTGTTTGAAATGTCTATAACAATGAAAATTGACGTAATGTATCAATTAGATAAACAATCAAATTCCTATGAACGCACTAATCATTTTGTCAAAACGCCCATCACATATCTAAATTAATGGCATTTAGTGACATGTGACAAGCACACGATGCGCTCAATTGGTGATTTTCTATTTATATCTACCTGACGCTTGAAACTCTATTTTAGGCTCATCCACATTATTATTTCTGTTTTATATCTCAAAGAGGCAATCTAATATTCGAAACGCGATGTGATTGTAGATTAAAAGTCAAAATCAACTCATTTATTCTTAAAATAGGCACATTTTATGAATAAAAGAATATAATAGAATACTCATTATCATGTACTTTATATAAATTACAGAACATAAATATGAAAATTTTACAAAGGGTGACACAATAAGCGGTCTTATCACTAAGAGCGATTTTTTACAGACAACCTTAAAAGGTATTGGAATACGTATCAGGACTCACAAAAAATAAAATTGTATATTTCTAGTCGAGTCTAAAACCATGCCTAAAGGATGTTGCCATATTTTTCATTAAGCACTAACACCTTGCTCTTCTTCTTCTTCAGCCTACAGATGTCCACTGCTGGTCAAAGGCCTCCCCCAAGGCTTTCCACGCTGACCGGTCTTGTGCTGCCCACACCAACGGCTTCCGGCGACCTTCACCAGGTCATCGGTCCACCTTGTTGGGGGCCTCCCTACGCTGCGTCTTCCAGTACATGGCCGCCACTCCAGAACCTTACTGCCTCATCGGCCATCGGTTCTACGAGCAATGTGCCCCGCCCACTGCCACATAGGTTTAGCGACTCGAAGAGCTATGCTGGTGACTTTGGTGACTACACCTAATATCTAAGATAAAATAAAAATGTTATGGCTTTAATGCAAAGTTTTTAAACGATTTGTTTTCTTATAAACACTGTTGTTGTTATAAATATCTATATCTTCTGCATGAATGGCGTTTAGATGTTTATATGAATTTTAATTGGCCAATAAATATTGCGGCCCTTCCCACTGTGACAATTATAGAAATCAAGAAAAATATAAATTAGAAAGTCGACCGCCCGGCTTGTTCTTCAGAAAGGTCGTTTAAATAGACGTATTTAATTGATACAGTCAATACAAAACATTTATTAATTGAACAATATAATTACCTTTTCAATACGTTTTGATTTATATGAGTTATTTATTAATATAATTATAAGATAATAGATGTGCACAGATAATTATTATAATATGCGAAATGAAATGAAATGAAATCGTTTATTAAGCAAGTAGGATCACTGATCACTTTTACACGTCATGTTTATTTTTTATTTTATTTTTTTAACTAGATGAAGCCGGCAGTTGGCGAATATGATATATCAATCTGTACTTGAGATATATTTGCTTCTTATGATTATACTAGCTTTCCGCCCGCGGCTTCGCCCGCATGGATTCGGTTATATCGCGCTTTTAGATTTCCCTCGGGAACATAAATTTTTTTTACAATAAAAGGTAGCCTATGTCCTTTCTCAGGGTCTAAAGATTGTCTGTGCCAAATTTCATCAAAAGCTTTGCAGACAGATAGGCAGAGTTGCTTTCGCATTTATGATATTACTAGCTTTCCGTCCGTGGCTTCGCCCGCGTGGAGTTCGGTTATATCGCGTTTCCAAGAAACTCTTAAAAATTCCGGAATTACCACTATCCTATGTTATTTCTCAAGGTCAACTCTACCTTTATACCAAATTTCAATAAAATCGGTTCAGTGGTTTAGACGTGAAAGCGTAACAGACAGACAGACAGAGTTACTTTCGCATTTATAATATTAGTAGGGATAAGTATGAATTAAGTGGACTGGTCTCTCGTATTTCCTTATAAAAATCTGTCTATTTGTCTGACTAAAAGTAGCGTGAGAAATGGGAATTGTAATCAGAGGAGTGAAGAATTAAGTCAAGCGAAGATAAGGTCGGGCTAAGCGTTTAATCTATGTGTTAGATAAAGGCTTAAATGAGGTCTCATTTGTTTCCAGCCAGTGAAATGTAACAATTCTTAAGCTTTGGTTTCTAGAGAAGCATAACCTGCACCTTAATTGCGTCACACATTATTACTGTCAGTTTGAATCATTTTGAAGCATATTGCTAATCTATTGCTCCATATGTTCACAAAACGCATCCGCTCAACAACGTAAATCACGCAATGAATGTTGTTGAACTGTCAAAATGAAACTCATTGCTATTGATAGTGTGTTACGCAATTACCCTGCTGATATCTATCTGGGAACATTATATACTAAAAAAACATATCTGGGAACATTATATACTAAAAAAACATATCTGGGAACATTATATACTAAAAAAACATATCTGGGAACATTATATACTAAAAAAACAAATCTTCAAAACTTGTCTAAGTAGATAACCGAATGTAAGTACACTACTGGACTCCTAATGTATTTTCATGAGCGTGTCGTCATCATCATCATCATCATCTCAGCGTTAATCCCAGTCGCATCCGCAGCTTTATCAGCTTTGGAGTCTGGGGTCCGCTTTACCGGTCTAACTGCAGATGTTGGCTAAACTTCGATATTTTCTGTAAAGCGACTGCCGTCTGACCTCTACAACCCGAAGGCGATATCTAAGCATTGCAGTTAGACCAATTGCTTGACTTTTGAGGGCTCCAACAACCCGTAACGACTGCCAGTATATGTTCGTATGGCAACCGGGACCAACGGCTTAACGTGCTTTCCGAGGCACGACCAGACCAGTGCAAATATTCATATTCATGCATACTAATATTTGCACTGTGCGGGGATCGAACCCGCGCCTCCATGCGCAACGGCCGCGTTCGCTACCGCTACGCCACGGACGCTGTCGATTTTCATGAGCGTGTGTAAAGGCCTAAAACATCAAAGTGAGATGTGTTAAAGAAAAAGTTTATATGCTGTTTCGAAGTCGACATTGCTGGGCATTGTGACATCGTGTCCTTTATTTTGAATTCACGACCATTAAAAATGTACAGACAGACATGTTACAAAAGAAATGTAGTTTGGCTGAGTCCGGTAGTGTGGTATTTATTAGCGCTACTTTACGGCACCGTTACGTTTAGTGAATGGCTTGTTGTATTTATTGTTTAAAGCGATAGGGCAGCGGTAATTGGTGCAGGTAAACAAAATTAACACTGTTTAAAACCTGTTTTAAATTAAGACATTTAATCGTTGGTAAGTTCCGTTTTATTAGGAGACTATAGCATTTGTTTCTTTGCATAATTAAGTAATTAAAGGTTTTTTAATGTCGCTTTTCTTTTTCTGTTATCTAACTGAAGATGGTGTAGAATGTTAGCCTAAAAGGGAATAAGGAGAAGTATTGCGATGTCTATTGCGCTTAACGCTTGTAAATTCATTGCAAGTGAAGACTTTTCATTCTCACCGCCTGTTTAATCCTTCAGGAAAAAAGGCGTGATGTTATGGTTTATAAGCATATTTATTACTTTGCATCTCTTTATGAGTATATAAAAAAAAAACTTTCTAAACTACAAAAGCCGCCTTTGTAAGTAGAACGTAACCTATTTATTTATATATTTGTATGAACGTGTGTTTCAAATTAATGTTGATTTTAAACTAGCTTTCCGCCCGCGGTTTCGCTCGCGTTAAATTCGGTTATATCGCGCTTTTTAGATTTCTCTAGAGAAAATCAATTTTTTCCGGGATAAAAAGTCCTATTATTTAATGCGTACTTCTAACTTTACGTGTGCAAAATTTAAAAGCAATTGGTTCAGTAGTTACGGCGTCAAAGCGTAACAAACAAACAAACAAACAAACTCACTTTCCGATTTATAATGTTAGTAATATAAGTATTAAATAAATATTAACCTCATTTCAATTTGCAATTAAGTTATTTTAGAAAGACCTGTAAGTTTTAGTGTACTGAAAGGTATTATATCATAGAAGTAAAATTTTATATTTGTTTACATTTATGGCAAGTACGACTGGTGGATAACGGCTAAGGCAAAGACCACATTGCACCTTTTTTGAGAGAAAAGTTTAAATCTATACTAATATGTAAAGCTGAAGAGTTTGTTTGTTTGTTTGAACGCGCTAATCTCAGGAAATAATGGTACGATTTGTAAAATTACTTTTGCGTTGGATAGCCCATTAATCCAGGAAGGCTTTACGCTGCGGCCAATAGGAGCGGAGCATAACTAACTTCACGCGAACGCAGTCCTTCGCTGGCGGCCGCTAGTAAATAAATAAAAGTTTGTGGGAGGGCGAGACTCCCCGTAACAAGGTTTTTCCAAGCAAAAGAAATAAGGTGTTTCCAAAACAAAGTTTTCCCTCTATTACCATTCATATTTCATGTCACAGGAAACTATATCCACACCATCGGACCCCGTCATCACAAAAACAAATTACGTTAAGGTAAAGTTTATTTCGATTAGTTTTTTTACGCCAATTTAGATTCCGGGCAGTGATAGAGTAACGGGAACGCGTCGACCCCAAGCCCCTTATGTATGGGGGACGGTTGTCAACGAATTAGTGATAAGATGATAACACAGCTATATAAATGTTCAGTAAAGAATGCTTTTTCCTGTTTCGAAGTTCTTCTTCTTCTTTCTTCTTTTCTTTAGAGTGAATACTACTTCAACTCTTCAATGGCCCCTGTGGTTAGATACCACAATTTGGCCAATAACACGTGTAACAAATTATAGAAATTCTTTAAAAAAAATAATTTCACAATAATGGCGGATATCGCCAATGACAGTTGAAAAAACGGCCGCGTTAGCCGACTACGAGGAGATTTGATGCAAAGCCATGTTGTGGCCACTATGCTGCGATATTTCAATGTTCTTTATGAATTATTCACTGAATGCACTTTTTACTACATAAATCACGCCCTTTTATTTAGTAAACGGCACTATAAATAATTTAAAAGTTCAATGAAAAATAAGCGTGACATTCATCTTAGCTATCCTGTCAAAAAAACCCCTGTTTCGAAGTTTTCAGAATAATTGGAAGTCGGTTATTAATTTGTTTATAGCAATGTGGTGGCTACCACGAGTTTTCATTACGAGACTTGATCGTTGTTATCGACCGCGTTTGGCGCTCTCATTGGTTGAGAGCTCTTACAACCTTGAAGTGGGCCAATCGATAAGTCAACGCGGTCGATATCGATGATCGAGTCTGCTATGAGTTTGGTTTCAAACGTTTACGTTTCTAACTTGGGTTCTTACCCACTTACGGTGTCATCTGCCTAGCATTTTTTACGAGGCACTTTTTTATACATATATTTCATCTCGTTATTGACCTTGAGAATCGTGAGTACTTATTCGGACTGTCCTTAAAATAAACTGAAAGCCTCCAGCCAGGGGATGTTTATAAGACAAGGAGTTTCCTTGGTATATACGAAAACCGAATATAGTTTGTTCAGAAAAAGCAACTGATTCGATTCCAAATATTTTTAAACATGCTATATTTTTTCACAAATACATTTCGAAATAGTTGCTGTGTTGTGTGGTTGCCCACCGCATAACACAGTGTCGCATAACTGGATAGGCCCACTCAGCGCCCCACCGCTATAGGCGCGGACCGGCGAGCAATACGTTGACCATATTTTTGGTGGGATAATCAGGTAAGATAATAAGCTCATAACTTAGTGGTTTCTCGTGATATCTTTTTTATATGTTGTACATAGATTCTTTACTTAAAAATACTGGACTCTTGTTTCGGATTTCGCATAGGTATACAAAATATAACGTTGTTTAATATGATGATGATTTGTCTATGGAACAGTTGCAATTGTTGTTTCTAACCTAAATAATTTCCATTCTCTAAAGCTCCAAACGGTATCAAACTGTCAAACATTTATCTCAATAACCGAGTCACAAATTCAAAAAGCACTCCGAACCACAAACTCAAAGTGGAACTAGATAATTAATAGTGGGCTTATGGCAAGGGAAAGTCAAGCTGACAAACATGGCGTTTCGTTATTCCACCATTGTGACGAACAATGGCCGAACCGCAAGCTGTCAACCCGTCGCCGGCGCCGGCGGCCGGAATAAGGACACGCCTAAAGGTGAAAGTGTTGATCATGTTGTCATTGAGAACAGAGAGAACATCGTGCTAATGATTTGTAATTGTTTTAAAAAACGAGCTTGTATAGCTTTTTGTTTGAGGTTCGCGGCTGATTTGCTGATTTAGTAGGTATAAATAGCCGAAAACGTCACATAACTTTAATCATCGCTTATGAATAAACCCCTTAAACACCGTAGTCATCATCATCATCACAGCGTTAATCCCAGTCGCATCCGAAGCCTTTTTCAGCTTTTGGAGTCTGGGGTCCGCTTTTACCAGTCCAACTGCTGAAATGGCTAAACTTCGAGAACGTACGTACGTACATTGTACGTACAACCGTAGTGTTTATTGATAAAGGATGATTTAAGTTAAGTGACGTTAAAAGGTCAGAAATATATGGTTAAAGAATTGCTAATCACTAGTTAACTTTAAACAGCGTTTATGAATAAGGGGGTAGAGAGTTTAATTTTATTGTAGATTTCGAATACAGTCATAGTGACCACGACCGTTCTGCCAAGAATGAAACAAAGGCGAAGAGAAATAAAGTTTGTAGGCTTGATAATGCGTATTTGAATTTTCAATACTATTTTATAGACGGAATCGATATAACATGAAATATTTGCATGAATATTTGGTTATTTGCCAATATTGAGCAGGGTGAACATTAATTAAGTTCAAATGACGTAAGTAGATATACAACCAGTCATGTTCGTTCAGTGATGGCCCAGTGGTAATAGCTTCGACTTACGAGTTTTAAATCACCGATTCGAAACTAGACAGGCGTTTTACTTTGTATAAATTATATAAATCATACTGTTTGGAAACACCGAAAGAAAATATCCTGAGAAATCCGGAAATAATGTTTAATTATCAAATAATTCGAAGATATTATCTGAATATTAGCCACCTATGCTGGGCCCGTGCCGCGTGGTGGTTTGCGAGTACGGTTTACTCAGAATTCATAGCGAGGAGGCCATGTGCAGTGGAAACTTTATAGGCTATGCTAACGTTTATTTTTATTTTGAAACACTACACACAAAATTGAGTGAATAGGAAGAAAGATGGCAGTTGAGCCAGCTGATGAAATGTTAAATCCAACAACACGACCAACGATGCTGAGGCAGAGGGAGATTGACCTGGAGACCCTCCACGACCAAACTCTCGACACAACATTTGGCGCATCGTACCCGGCACATATCGCAACACAACTGCTCAGATCCGTCCTCCGTACGTCCTTCGTACTAATTCGTATATGGCTTTTTAACTAGGTATGTATTTTACAGGCAGAATCGATATTAATGTTGCACGAAATATTTGTATGCGTATTTCATAATTTAATAACATTAAGGACATTAATTAAGTCCACACGACATCAAAAATGCCAGGCACAAGTTCGGAAAACAGGGAAATTTTCTTACATAGTCACACACGTAGTAAGTTCCTAAGTTATTTTTGGTAATATTGAAAGTGTTGACGATACGATACCACGATATAAGGTTATCGCTATGTCATAAAATAACTTATGGATTCTAGCGATGTCGGTATAGTTCAATATCAGTTGCCTACATTCTTTTAGAGATAAAATATGATGTAACTTAACAAAATTTGCAGTACCAGATGTTTTTTTTAAAGAGTCTATATTTCAAAAACTGGGTTTTGCACTTCGCTTCGCTTATACCTTCTTATTCTTCAGCCTATAGATGTCCACTGCTGGACAAAGGCCTCCACCAAGGCTTTCCACGCCGACCGGTCTTGTGCTGCCCGCATCCATCGGCTTCCCGCGACCTTCACCGGGTCATCGGCCCACCTTGTTGGGGGCTTTCCTACGCTGCGTCTTCCAGTACGTGGCCGCCACTCCAGAACCTTACTGCCCCATCGGCCATCGGTTCTACGAGCAATGTGCCCTGCCCAGTGCCACTTAAGTTTAGCGACTCACAGAGCTATGTCGGTGACTTTGGTTTTTCTGCGGATCTCCTCATTTCTGATTCGATCACGCAGAGAAACTCCGAGCATAGCTCTTTCCATTGCCCTTTGTGTGACTCTGAGCCTTCGTATGAGGCCCATTGTGAGCGACCACGTTTTAGTTCCGTAAGTCATACCTTCAGACTTAACAACTTTTCAAATGTGTCTAACTCGTATTAATCTTACAATAACACTAATATTAAAAAAAATATCTAAGAACAATGCCACACAAAGTGAAGGTATTACGAAATTAGGAGCGTTTATGGAGGAAGCTTTTAATAAAAGGAAAACACAAATAATATTTCTCCATAGTTAGTGGTTAATATGAAGTTAATTATTCTGAATTTTCTAAAGAAAGTTGGGTCGGCATTGTCTATAACAAGGCTATTGTTAAAGGAAAAATCTTGGAGAAGGTGAAGGTCATGTGGAGCGAACTGGAGTTGATACCGATCACGCGGCTACAAGCCGTAGCAGTGAGGTAAATACATAACGGTTCGAATGGGTATCATTTTGACAGTTCAAAAAGTTGAGTTTTTTACTTTGTTAAGCAGACACATTTTTCGAACAAGTGAGGTAAGGGATGAGCAAATAGTGTTCAAAATGATTTGGAATGAATGCAGTAGTGAGTTACGCAATTAATGTGCTGGACAAAATGTCGAACGAGTTTTCGTAGATAAGTTATTGAATAGTTTATTGACCTTCAAATGAACGAAAAAAAGGTGAGTGAATCATTGTAGATACATCGACATCCTCGTTTGTTGCCTTTCTTTCATATCTATATATACCTATTTTGCATTACTGTTAAAGTCAGTGATCTTTTTTCTCATTATGACAGCCTCCGTGGCGTAGCGGTAGCGAACGCGGCCGTTGCGCATGGAGGCGCGGGTTCGATCCCCGCATAGTGCTAATATTTGTATGCATGAATACGAATATTTGCACTGGTCTGGTTATGCCTTGGAAAGCACGATAAGCCTTTGGTCCCAGTTGCCATACGAACATCTAGTGGCAGTCGTTACGGGTGTTTGAAGCCCTCAAAAGTCTAACAATTGGTCTGACTTCAATGCTTAGATATCGCCTTCGGCTTATGGAAGTCAGACGGCAGTCGCTTCACAAAGCTTCAAAGCTGAAAAGGTACGTATGCGACTGGGATTAACGCTGAGATGATGATGATGATGTTTTTTCTCATTATATTGTAGAGCTTTTTTTAATGCTGCTTTTAAGACCTCTGCCAAAATCAACGTAATCTTTAGCATCATTTTAATAAGATTACTGGCTATGTTGTTGTAAGTTACAAGTCCATCTAAATCAAAGTAATATTCATATTCATTGCAAAATAGGTTGCTATTTGGTTATGGCTGTCAGAGCTAACAGTCTAACTGTGAAAAGACAGGAAATTGACTGTTAGAATAAATATTTATTTAAGATCTACATATTTACCAACTGTAAATGCAATCTAGATTTATCAAAATCTTCATTGCTCCGTATTAGAATTACAAGTGCGCTTCAGATCTCTATCAGGCAAGCATAATTGCAATTAGCGGCATGGCACTCATGGCTTCTGGTTTAAACAATGTCGGACGTAAATAACACGGTTTTCTGTTGTTCAGTTTGAGGAGAGGCTGTTAGGCTATTGTTTGTCTCTGTCTGTCTTCATGATTTTAGCTGGTATTTGATTGATTGTCTGAAGCAGCTGAGGGCTCTTAATTAGTGTCTTAACGCTTCCAAACACAACGCTAGTAGAACCATTTCTATGAAATCTTCATGGAGATTGTTCTGCTCGAGTCGGGGGGCCTTAGCCTCGAACCTATTCATCCTGGTTATAAACCATCTAAGTATGTGCCAAATTTCAAGCAAATCCGTCCAGTAGTTTTTTTTTAGTTTTTAGGATTAGTAGGAAGTAGGATAGGAAATAGGATTATACAACATTATTTTTAGTTTATGCGAAACCCGAAACACGTGCACAATAGACCACTGTGACACGTGTCCAGTATTTTTAAGTAAAGAATGTACCTATTTACAAAATTTCAGAAAGATATAATGTAAAACCACAAAGTTATGGGCTTGCTATTTTACTTGATTGTCCCAACATAAAATAGGGTCAAGGCTTCGCTCGGGCTGGCGAGCGCGGTGCGTTGACCTCTGGCGTCAGCTGTGGCCCGCGCGCAAGTACCTACTATGATCTATCCGTCTATCGTAACCGCTCGGTAACACTAATACACTGCACCAATGTCTAAATGTATTTGGGGAAAAAATTTAACATGGTATAAAAATGACTGGAATCGATTCAGTTGCTTATTCTGAACAAACTGTATTCAGGTTTCGAAATAAAAAATAACGTTGCATAAGGGAGTAAGATGAGACACCTCTGCTTGACCCTTTGGGGACTAACAGGCGTGGTATGTTTATATATTTGATCAGAAAAGGCGAAACATAAAAAAAAAGCCACAAAATTCCAACAGAAAATGATATTAAAAGCACAACATCATTACCGTTACATTGATTCGTGAAGCACTCCAGCTTGAATTACTTGTCTTATTTTTTGTGAGAAAAAAATCTATTGTTGCGTCTCGAAAACGGGCAGAAAAGCTACCGCACGTTTTAATTATACAGGGGAAGGTAAATTAAAAAGCAGTCGTCCGTACCGATCGGCGGAGTAAAGGAGGCTGTAAACCCGGACTCATCTCACTTAGTGTTTGCTTTTTACGAACGAAGCTTTTGAACAAACAATTGAACGCGTAGGTAGACAAAAGATTTCATGTGTACTTAGTCGATGTTTGGACGGTGGATACCTAATTGTCCGCATGTGTTATGGTAGCAATTTGGGGTGACCAATAAACATAAGGATTATTTGTAACTTGTTGATATGAATGTATTCAATCGAACCTCTAAGATCAATCTTGACATTATGCGAGCCAAAATATTATTAGCCGCTTTAATATAATGATTGCTCTTTTTGTGAACCTCAAATAATTCCTTTGGTAAGGATCGAGCTTTTTGGCGTGCCATGGAAGAGGCCTATCTATGTCTAGCAGTGGACGAGTAGAGGCTGATAATGATGATGATGAAATATTTCCTATTTTGGGGTCCTAAAATACTAACCCCTTTATTTAGACGTTTGCACGTCACTTTATACCTTAATTATCGTTTATGAATAAATACATTAGTGTTTAAGGGGTTTAATCATAAACGATGATTGACATGATGTTATAGCCTAAAGCTCAGGCCGATCGATCAGGTTAAGCTGCACTTGCCGCGGTTGGTGTGTGGATGGGTGACCATCATTACATACCGAGACCCCTCCGTGCCTCGGATAGCTGATGCCGTCATTTGTAGATCTTTGACAGTCGTTACGGGTAATCAGAAGCCCTAAAGTCTGACAATCAGTCTTACCTAGGTACAGGTATCGTATTACCCAGTAAATGGGTTGTGAAGGTCAGACAAGCAGCCACTCCATGTAAAATACTGGTTTCCAGCTGAATCCTGTTCGACTGGAAGTTGATCCTAACATATAGTTGGGAAAAGGCTAGACAAGTTGGTAGGTAGGTCATCATCATCATCATCATCTCAGCGTTCAGTCCCGGTTGCATTCGAGGCTTTCGCGTTGGAGCCCAGGATCCGCCTTCCTACTCATTCTCCTCCATTTCACGGGATCGTTTGCATCCTGTGGTAAGAGATTGTTGGCACGCATGCCATCTCTTACAACGCCAAGCCAGCATTTCTTTGGTCTCTCTCGCTTGTTCCGGCCCGGGGGAGGCCGACACAGGTAGGTCGGTATATTTAGAAAATAAAATAAAAAAATAAAATAAGTTTGCTTCATATATAAAATACCTAATTACCTACACTATAAAAATTTACCAGTTTAGCTCTAGGTAAGAGCCTGGTATACTACTGTCTCTTAGGGTTAATTCACACGTACCACCACTACACCACATCGCAGCGACAAAATGTGGTCAAGCTGTGGTTACGTGTGAATAGTGTCGCAGCGGCTTTTTGCAGTTGCGTTGTGGTACCGATAAAATGTCGATGTGGTTACACTCACTTTATCACACTATTTTTATTTCGTCAAAAACTGAGAACACAGTAAACGTTAGTTGTCTAATTAAAAATACGAGTATAGGCGCGCGCTTTTGATGACGTCATGTCGGGGCGATGTGACCGCGGTGCCGCCGCCGGTTGTGACGTTGCCGTCGCGATGTGTATGCGATGTGGTCGTTATTACACAGGTGGTCGAAAACACCGGCAGAATGTGGTACGTGTGCATTGTAATATTCATTTTGAATACAAAATATACGCCCGACCACGTGGCGTCGTTGTGGTGTGGTTGTGATACGTGTGAATTTGTGAATTGACCCTTAGTACTGTACTTTATCTGTATTTTATCTCACGAAGGGACACGCCGCACGCGTTTTACTCGACGCTCATTGTTTCCCCTTCATAGCATTGTATTTCTGTATAGTAATTACTTAAACACATATGCACATGCCTTTAATAAATTTATTTCGGCTGGCATAAACCCATAGAAATCTTAACCAGTGTTTAAAATTACAATTATTTGGCATGACTCGCCACTCCTACAAGACATATATGACCCATTGATTTAGAAAGAGATAGTCAACACGTACGTATAGAATATTGAACTGTAAGTTTTAAAAGCTATTATACAAATCCTGTACTCGGTTGTTATCTATCAGAATTCAAACCACATTGTACTGAAAACCGCATGATACACCACAATAGTCAGTTTGCGCCTATCGGCCGTTTATTAAGTAAGGATTGTTTCCATACAATAATGGAATTCACTGCAAAAACTGGAAAATTACGCGCAATTTTATTTACCTACAGGGAGTTAACTCAGTTTTAAAGAAGTTTACTGACGCAATTGTTATTTTAATGGTATGGATGACAGCAGTTCAAGCTACCCGAAACTGCCAAATATTCCCAATACACATTGAGTCTTACGATTTTACATGCTTTTTATTAGCTTCACTTGTATGTTTGCTTGTTTGTTTGTTTGTCCGTCTCCAACTCTTTGGACTACGAGTGAGCGGCTCATTACTGTAAAATGTCCCACCGTTGTCAATACGTTCGTTCGATTTTTATTAAAAAAGAATATCGAACTAAAAAGTTAAAAATAAATATAGTTTAAAACAGTTTAAAACATAGTGATTTTAAAAAATATCAAACTAAAAACTTAAAAATTATTTAAAAAAAGCGTGTGGCGCTTTGTAACATAATTTTTGTATATTAAGCGCCTCACGCTTTTTAAAAACAAATTATTTTTAACTTTTTAGTTTGATATTTTTTAAAAGCATGTTTTTTTTAGTTATTTAAACTATATTTATTTTAGCGATAAAGTTTAATATCTAATTAAGAAATCTGACAGATTGTAGTAGCTTGATGTGCTGTTGTCTGTACTTACTACAATCGTTCATTGATGAAGACTACTGTGTGCCTACCAGTGGCGAAGAGTCCATACAAGCCGATTCCCACCGGGTTACCTTTCAAAAATCAGTTCCATATTCATACAAAAGTATTTACATTCTATTTCATTAACAAAGTATTATTAATCAAATGCCTGCGCGATTTACAATAGCAATAGTAATTCTTAGCAATACCCTAAGTATCACATTTCATTTTATAGTCGTAAATTAATCAGCGCTTAAATTTTTCGTACCTAAATTACATTAAAGGTAACTCGACGAATTACAGCTTATCTCGGCCAACGTTTTACTATGAGGCGAAAAGAGACAGAGCGTGTCAGACATCTCTTTCTAATGATCGCTAACTGTCCGTAATTTTTGAGAAAAGATAGGCTACTGCCGACCGGCTTGCAGTTCTCTCCTCTCCTCTATTAGAATGAGACAAAGAAACGTTTTAATGAAATCCTTCGCAAGTCATATTCTTTTTATTTTGGCATATTTTCGTGTTCCATTTCGTTTGGTTGAAAATAAATTATTGTTAGTATGTGACATGTGTTCGTTTTTCGTGTTTTTCGTTTGTTATATTTTAATATTTGTGGTATTTAAACTGTGACTGATTCTGTAACGTAATTTAATCGCAGATTTGGTTAAATACTGTGTATTTTGTTTGTTATTATGGCTTTAATTCATATAGAGTGCTGCTCAACTGACTACCTGCTGAATGAACTTAAAGTCTTACGTCAGCGTCGTTAAATAAATTGGACACCTATGAGCTTTTTTTACAGCTCCAGAATACGTCTTTGAAAGACGCATTTTCTCAAGTTTCGACTCTTTGCAGTTTAATTCTGACCCTCCCCATTTCAGTAGCTTCAGCTGAGCGGTCATTTTCTGCTTTAAAACGCATTCACACATATGTGCGAAACTGCCAAAAAGAGCAGAGATTGTCCGATTTGGCTATCATGTCAATTAAAAAAAATTTGCTTAATAAAATGAAAAGTAATCCGAATTTTTATAACATCATGTTAGCTCATTTTGTTAAAAAAAACAGACGCATTGCATTACAATATAAATAACGTTGTGATTGTGTATAATTTGCTTTATTTTTGCTTAATATTTTTGTTGGTTTTGGATCGGTGTTTGTGTGGTTCGGTTTTTAACACTTTATTATTTTTGTAATTTTTTATTTTATTTTTTCTTGACTCTTATTCCCTAACAATAGGTACTTAACTTAGTACTTACTAACAAGCATGCATGTGTGGTATGGAGATGCACGTCGAAAAAGGCTTTTTTTTCTTTTGCTGCCGCTTTTATCATACTTGAAAGACACTGTTATCAAATCATCAGTCCTTTTTTGTATGGTGAAGGTGGGGCTTTTAATACTATTCTTATCTGAAGACCTCCTCCAAGATATCCTGCAGTAGGTAAGTGTTTAAGTGTTTATTTTTTTGGACCGGCTTCCCTTTGTCAAAATTTCACCCTTCGCCACTGGTGCCTACCATAAGTTTTAACTAGGAAGACTCGATCATTGATATCGACCGTGTTTGACTCATTGATTGGCCCGCTTCAAGGTCGTATGAACTCTCAACCAAACGCGCCAAACGCGTATGATCGAGTCTCGTAATGAAACCTCATGGTAAATACACTGATGATTGCTATCTGCGGGCCTTGGTTTCACCCGCGTAGGTTTCTATCCCGTGGGAATATCGGGATAAAAAGTAACCGATATGTTGTTCCTGTTGTTGTCGTGATCTAGTGGTTAAAACACCAGCCTCTCAAGTATGAGTCTGCGGGTTCGATTCCAGGTCAGGCAAGTACCAATGTAACTTTCATAAGTTATAAATATACTTTCACACACCAATGACTGAAGGTGAAGAAAAACATCTTGAGGAAACCTGGACTTGTTCTGTCTGAAATCACCAACCCGCATTGAGCAAGCGTGGTGATTACGCTCAGTCCTTCTCTGTACGAGAGGAGACCTGTGCCCAGCAGTGGGACGATAAAAGGTTGATGATGAAGTGTTGTTCCTGGTTATAAAAGGAATGTGACCAAATGTCATCCAAATCCCATTCAGTAGGTTTTGCATCAAAAAGTAAGTTAAAACGGTAGTATAGTAGGATTGTTATTCATGAATTACCTACTACTTTTAGCAATAATAATTTTATGAAGGAGCTCCGAACTCATCATCTTCCTAGACTTGTCCCCATTATGTTGAAGTCGGCTTTAGGTGTAACGGGCTTCTGACGACCCGTAACGTCTGTCAAAGTTCTACAATCGACAGTATAGACCAACGGAAGTGTTGGTATGTTAAGGTGGTTACCCATCCGTGGATCAATCGCGGAAATCATAGCTTAACCTGAATGATTGACCTGTGCCTGAACATCTCAATCCACGAGTCGATTGAGCGGATCCAGCACGAACAGTTCGGCAAACGATTGCGTGCGATGATTTATAAGTGTTTTAAAAAAACATGTAAAGTAAATGAGTTGATAAAATGAACTGAAAAAAATACAGTATATTAAGCAATTCATATAGTTTTATGAAGTAAATAGATTAGTTATGTTACTATTCAAATACTGGCAAAAAAAATTGCTAAAGTGAACCGATTATGTATGTACTTTTCTAATATTTTTATTCAGATATATTTTAGCTCTTTTGATTTTGATAATTAGGCTCTATAGTACACTTTGACACTATATATTCTATTCAACAAACATATAAAATGAAATATTTTAGCACATCACAATGGTTATATTCGTCCTAAAATATAAGTCTGACGTCAATTTTCGTAAAACACAGGCACGAAGCATTGCGAAGGCATTGCCTTCTCTATAAAAAACCGTCTATAAAACATACCTATATACATATTTAGTCTGTAGTGCACTACCTGAAGACTTTCTAAAATCGTAATATTTTTTGCAATAATCTGCTTACATCATTACGATATTGAGGAGGAAAAAACTAGAAAACATGAAGTTTTCGTCGCGGGACGAATACACGCTCATAAATCAGTTAAGAAAAAATAATTAAAAAGTAATTTGTTTATTATAACAATTTATTTAAATAATAGATAGTGTAGAAGAGTAATCGAAATAAAAAAAGATAAAAAAAGTATCCATATTTTTAGTTACTTATTAATTTTTTTTTCACAGTTCTACCTATAACATTTCATTCAATATCAAAATCATGAATGGAGATAATGGAGCGGCAGCTGTGTCCCAAACGCCAATCTCCGGACCCATCCTAGAGGGATATGCGAAGGAATTGGGGAATAATTTATTGCCCAATTAGTTGGCCCTCTGTGCCACGAAAAAATATGAAAATCAGACCTTAACTAAGCTGATAATTGCTTATTTACCCGCACCCGGACTTAACTGAACGTGACGGACCCAAAAATTTTCATTGGCATTTTACGAGTACTTTTAATTATGAGTAAGTACATAGTTTGTACGCCGCTTTACGTGCCCGTCATAAGCTTATTAATTATTTGAATACCAATAACTTCGTAGCTGTTAAATTAATTTTGATTTAGTCAAATGAGAATTTAATTTGCTGATTAACTTCTGTTAACAAATTAATTTTGAATGGAATTGAAACGGCTAATTTATGTTGAAATGACTGAGTGTCGAGTGTGCGGGTGGACTGAAATGAGTTTGTTTTGCTTTAGTGTTTGTTTAAGCGATTATGGTGTTCGATATTCGGCCATAATACGTTAACTACACAGAGTGGCAATTAGATTATCAGATTTCGCGGAATAAATTTGAATTCTGCCAGTTTTTTTTTATGGAACGGCTGTCAAAACCCAGTCTCCAAAGACAAACCGGTTTGTGGGGCTTAGTTTTAATTTATATTATTTGAGATGCTGTGAAATAATACAAATACAAATTCACTATCAATGCTCTGCTAAAGTTTATCTCCTTTGGTAAAATCGTTCCCAAATAGTACAGCGGTTATTACAAGTTTTTATCAGTCGGTTTAAATAATAAAATAAACAGTTTTACTAAAAATGGAATTAAAAAAAAAAAAAAAAATTCTTGAAAATTGTCAACAAATAATAACCCTCCATTATTTTTTAGGTCAATTTTTACCTCCTCGTGTTCTAGCGTCTTATTAGACATTACAACAAGTGGTGTAAAGTCTCTTCAATACAAACCATATGGTTAAATACTAAAATGAATGCTGGAATGTTAATTTTTATTATTTACTAGCGGCCGCCAGCGACTTCGTTCGCGTGGAATTAGTTATTCTCCGCTCCTATTAGTCGCAGCGTGATGTTATATGGCCTAAAGCCTTCCTGGATTAATGGGCTATCGAACGCAAAAAGAATTTTTCAAATCGGAATAGCAGTTCCTGAGATTAGCGCGTTCAAACAAACAAACAAACTCTTCAGCTTTATATATTAGCATAGATTATTTATTTAAATACTCAATCTGTTATTGCATTCCACAATGTAGGCTTAGGTTAGGTGGTAAATATTTGCCAAAGAAAGAATCATGGACCCTGTCGGGCACAAGAGAGTTATGAGTTCTATTTAAAATTACTATAGAAACAAAACCCAGTACTTTACATCCAATCTTGTTTAGTTAAGTCGTGATAATGAGAAACTAAAAATGTTTACATAGTATAATGTGTCAGAGATAACACGGTATTCGTTTATTACGTGCCGAAGAAAAAGCTTTCTGATGTCGAATATTCTCCGAAAACGGTACTTATCTCTACACCCGATGTTTATCTCCAGAAAAAAAACGACATTTCTATGAATTTGAAACGTTTTGTTTTTCTATCGATACAGAAGTTGCTAGATAAGAGACATAGAATTTATGTTCAACGAAGCGGAGATTAAGAGCGGAAAGATATTTTATTGAAGAGAAAGTGTTCTTGAAATACTTTCTTATTTATCCAATTAACGAGGTTCTAACAAAGACATAAATCAATAGATTCGCCCTACCGTGTCAAAATGCACCGTGTTTTTTTATTTTTAATAATTATTAACTATTGCTTGACTGCAATCCCGCCTGATGGTAAGCAGTGCTGCAATCGTTGATGGTAAAGCGCACTAGTTTATTAAGTCTATTCACTTAAAAAACTTAGTGAATAGGAAGGAAGACGGCAGTTGAGCGAGGTGATGCAATGTTAAACCCAACAGTACGACCACCAACGATGCTGCACCAGAGGGAGATTGATCTGGAGACCCTCTACGACCAAACTCCCGACACAACAACATTTGGCGCATCGTACCCGGCACACATCGCAACACAACTGCTCAGACCCGTCCTCCGTACGGCTTCACCAGACATCATAAACACGACGAATCGCTTGGCGGTAAGACTTTGTCTGGTGGGTGGTAACTTCTGCCGGCAGCCGATATCATGGCCTACCACCGAGGAAGTGGTGTTTCATTTTGTCACTTCTGACACACAATGACGCAGTGGTCACGTTGACTTAATCGTCACGGCTATTTGATCATGTGTGAGCTTGATTTTCTCAGTATTTTTCCTCGTGACTTATTATACTCTACTTCTTTTCATCTCGTTGGTACTCTTCTTCGATATATTATATTGTTTGAGCCCATTAAGTGGTCACGTTAATTGCTACATCAGTGACGATTAAGTACTTGACTTAACAGTCATGGCTATTTGATCATGTGTGAGCTTGATTTTCTCAATATTTTTTCCTCGTGACTCATTATAGTCTACTTCTTTTCATCTCGATGGTACTCTTCTGCGATATATTACATGTATTGTTTGAGCCCAGAAAGTGGCCACTTTAATTGCAGCATCAGTGGTAATTATCAAGTCATATAAGATACAGATGAAATGGCACTTAGGTCAAATCTAGCGATTTATATCTCTGGGCCAAATCAGTCGGTTTAAATACAGACAGTTTAGTTCAATTACTGATAACTTATTGTTAGAGCTAGAAGCAGTTAATTATGTGCTTGGCATGACTAATTTCATGAATGCGATTAAAATTGGCGCGATTTATAATAGAAATTCACGTTAGTCTAAGATCTGTATTCGAGAAACCATACTCACTACTGGGTCTACGTTATTCTATTTTTTAAGTTTGATTTCCTTTAACAATTAGGCTTTTTTTTATTATAAATCTTCAGCTTATAATTAATAAAGATATAAGGATATAAGTACAAGTAAAGCTGAAGACCCTGCCCTCTGCCTACGGCCATAGGTAGAGGTCGTACACTGCAGTGGTTTTAACCAACAAGAGTCCGACATACCTCTCTGTCACCCCCACGATGGAGGGTGTCCATGAGGCAAAAAAATACAAAAAAAAAGCTCTACCCAGTATTATTGCCATTAAACCGTGTAAATGTCTTCTGAGCATGTGCCGAGATGACAGCAATACGGGCGAGTACTTTAACGTCCAAAAATCCTTTTGTTTTTGTATTTATTTATGTAGTTAGTGTTAACAGTTAGCTCGGTGTTTATTTTTTTACGGTATCCTTTAAAAACCTTCTTCGTTTTTTATTACTGGTCCCGACTCCCTTATTCACGAACTAAACTAAATTTAAGTCCACTGCATCTCTTCTGTCTATTTCATAAAGAAAAGGACAGAAGATAAAATTAGACAAGTCACTGTCAAGTTCGCTTGACTTGATTTGATCATGCTAAAGCCATCATTGAAAATACTCATATGTATAACACCACATCACAATAAATCAAGACAGCTGCGCAAAACGGCCGTCAGTCATCTCTGCAAGCGATCCGGAATGGTGGAAACTTATAACATTTCTTTTACGTGATCTTCACCCGACTACATCCTTACTAATATCGGAAGGTGAGTTTGTTTGTTTGTTCCACTTTCACGCCTTAACTACTGAAAAAGTAAAGTTAAAAGTCCAGATTAAATATTAGGGTACTTTTTATCCCGGAAAAAATGATATTCCCGAGGAAAATCTAAAAAGCGCGATATAACCGATCTCCCCGCGAGCGAAGCCGCGGGTGGAAAGCTAGTATAAGATAAAACAATATGAGATAACAGTAAATCTTTTAAATATGTCATATAATTAAACGAAACTTTTGTTGATAATATCATCTCGTTAATTTATAAAAAGAACGACTAGTGTAGCCCTAATCAGTCTTATCGATAAATTCTATGAGACGTTTTATACGATAGTAAAATAGTGATGGAATTGTTCTTTGACAGCTCGACACACGTCGTCAAATGTTTGTAACCGATATTGAAATCGTCGATTCACACGTAAACATTCTGTACTATCAGATGGCATGCCTCCCACTGTGTTGTGCTCCTGTCACAACTGGGTCAAGGCATATCGTACTGGCGATACTAAAACTTTTTATTGCCGGTATGTAAGGCTCGCATCGGTCGACAGTTTCAATTATTCCTTTTTTTTTAAATTCTTTTGCTTCTTCATCCTCGATACATTGTAGTTGTACCTAATTGTCGATGTAGTAATTATTTACGGTATTGAATAATTGAATTCTTGTGGAAATTGTTTGAGACTTAAAAAGATGCTGACATTCATTAATATCGGACTTTAAAACCAATTATTCATCAGTCATCAAACACATCTAAATATGTAATTAATTTGATGACCGTGTAGCCAGGCGACATATTTTTCATGATATCATTCGTTACAAAAATAGTTAACTAAATGACCAATCGATTATCGGAAATGTCGACCAATATGTCAATGATGAAACCGCATCTATCGCATAGATCGACAAAAGTATCGATATAAAAAGAGATGTAATTTGTGCCGCATTCATCATTTTTTTTTTTTATAATTATCTGTCTGATACTGGGTAGCATCTAAAATAAGACTCATTATTTTTTTTCTGTAAATGTGAGCGCGTGACTATAAAAAGGCCACAGTTCATACCTACGACCTTTCTTGGTAAACAACTCCTAGAAATATATCAATTTTATCCACTTTTATCTGTTGGCTCGTGGCTAAGTAATTATAACAGCACGGGTTGACCGTCCAGCACCCTAATTACGTAACACACTATTATTATCAGTTCGAATCATTTCGAAGCATATTGGTAATCCATTGCTCTATGTGTTCGAAAAGTGTGTCGGCTCAACAACGTAAGGAACGCAATGAATATTGTTGAACTGTCAAAATGAAAACCATTGCTACTGACAGTATGTTACGGAATTACCCTGCTGGTTAAGCTACTGTTGGGGTATACCTACAACGCCGAATACGAACAACACGGCATACTAACGTCACGCAGATTCTACATCTAACAAACAGAGTTTACCGTGCACCTAGCAGGCTAGCATCCGACAACAAAGACAACTTATCCGACATCAAACATCGGGAAAGTGCCGACCATAACACCCGTCTGGTCGGAGGAACCTCCTTTTTCTATGGAGGATGAGTGACCTTTATACCCTGCTCTTCATATTTGCATACTGGTGATTCCGAACATGAACGTCAGCGCAGCCTTCGTGTAAACACTTCAGCATGACGCCATCACTCGAGCAAGATTTAGCGCAAGACATCCAGCCAACCAGCACCCACGGATTCAGAAAGCACGTTTAGCCGTTGGTCCTGGTTGTTCATAACCCGAAAGTCTAACAACCAAACTTATCAAGAGGTTTTGAATTAGTAGCTGGGAAGTCAAAACGGAGAGGTGAAGCGATTGCCTATCAGTGTATCTAAAGTGCAGCAATGCGATTCAGTGAACATCTCAACGTGAAAACTTCGGTTTTGAGTTCTTCAGGAGTGAGCGCTTATTGCAACTATAGCTGGAAGCGACTCCTCATTCTAAGCTCTCTTCACTTAACTTTTCACGGTGAAATTTTCAGAAAATCAATCGACTGGCTCTCAGCTGCATCCCGCTAGTTTGGAAACTGAGGTAGTTGAGAAACGGCTAAACAGATGCCGACGATTATTTCATGATTAATAAACCATCTCTCCTTTTTTGTTGTGGATGGGAAATCATCAAATGACCTCTCTTGCTCTGGGTGGAGCAAAAGGGCGTGTCAGACATATACTGACAAAAACCCAACCGTGTTCCTTCACTTGCCTGTGCGCCAGGGCCACGGTTTCTTTTTTAACCAACCCGCAACCCTGATCCAGGAGGCATCAGTCTTCGCGGACCAGATGACGATGTGCTGACATTTCTTTGAGACACGCATGAAATACAACGAGCCGTCGACCCAGGCCTGGTCCTTACCGGGCTGCGAGCTGCCCACTGCTCGCCGCCCGTAAGCCCGCGCCTACGGTGGCCGGAGTTCGATGATGTCTCCCGACCACGGCGTCTGCGGCGGCTCTGGACCATGGCCTGGACCAGGGCCGGACGCGAGAGATCGCCGCCGATTGCCGCCACTAGGACACGGCAGTGCTCTAACCAAGCCGGACAGACAACCGAAACCATCTCTTCTTATTTACAAATAAAAAATCAAAATTTAACCAAATCTGAACGATTGAAGCAATACCTACTTGTAACAAGACTGTTTCTTGTCAAACGATTACCTCGTTTAAATATCACTTCTTTCTTTATTTAAATTAAACTTGGGTCTAAGTTAAATAAGTTGGTTATTAAGCTCGATGAGGAAACGAATAAAGTTATGTTAGCATCTGAAATTCGGCAGAAATCCAAGAAAGTTGGATGTGATTCGCCAACTCGAGCCCCTAAACTTATGAAAGTGATTTGGCAAACTTTGCGTGAATTCTTTGAGGATGCTTCCAACCGAATATGTAGAGGAATGTGTATGGAATAGAGGTTTTTACAATATCATCGATGAATATTTTGAATTTTGAAGTTTTTCTGTAAAATAAAGTTTCTAGATTTGAAGCAAGGCACTCGATCGGATCCAGACTGGATTCAGTATCGTTTCTTGTGTTGTTTGTTTCAGATAAAGCTACAACAGTGGTCCCGTTAAGCTACTGTTTTGTTGTTGTATTTCGAAAGTAGTATCGGTGTTAAACTTTAAACTGGTATCAAAACGAATTACTCTGAAAGCAGCTTCAGGGATAACAATACTGACTTGTTGCTGGCTCTATGCCTACACGTTCTACAACAAGTTTTCCTTGAGTTGACTCCAATTTGTACGTTAACAAACAGACACTTTTCCTTCTCAGTAAATAAACAACCTGCGTCCAAGTTGTATAAAAAACTATCAATCATAATCTAATCATTTAGATTTTTACAATAAATAAATATATATGGACAAATCACACAGATTGAGCTAGTCCCAAAGTAAGTTCGAGACTTGTGTCACATTGCTTAATAAATTCGCAAAATATGTCTACTCAATGGCGTAAAAACGCGATGAATGTCAACAGAAGAACTCTCAAAATGAAAGCCTTTGCTGCTGTTAAAGTGTTACGCAATCATACCGTGCTGGTGTAAAAAGAATTATCTAAATAGGTTTATTTAATAAAAACAATTTGGGCAAGTTTTTCGAACGAAATTTATTGTAGACTAGCTTTCCGCCCGCGGCTTCGCCCGCGTGGAGTTCGGTTTTATCGCGCTTTTTAGATTTCTCAGTGTTTCTCTACTATATTATGCATTTATTATACATACAAACCTTCCTTAAGAATCACTCTATCTATTAAAAAAAACCGCGTCAAAATCCGTTGCGTTGTTTTAAAGATCTAAGCATACATACGGACATACAGCGAAAGCGACTTTGTTTTATACTATGTATTGATTTAGTGTTCTAAAGAAACTTAGAAGCGATATTATTATGTCGTCTTCGTCGTGGACTTTTATTTAAAATTAATATAAGTAGATATTTCATAACATGTTTATATTTTTATATTTTTCATTCACCTTTATATTTTTTCAATTTTTATCGTGGCAGCGGTTTACGATAGGATTGTTTCGGCGAACATTCGATTATTTGTGTTCACTCGCCCACGTTGTGGCCAATCAGATCTAAAATATTTGTTTCGAAACAGTGCGCTGGAGGTAATCTCTTCTAAATACTCTGATCCCTACGTCGCAATGTTTGAATCGAGACCCTTTATTGTACGTGTGTTGTAATTTTTTATGAATAAGTAATAAGTACCTACGTTTGATTGATGTTGAACAAATGGGTTTGAATGTTAAGAAGAAAAATGCGTTTCACCATAAAGTAGGTACCCACTTAGACGTGAATATTCAAGGCAATTGTGAGTAGTCTGTCTGACAATCTTTTGAAACGAGACTGTCTGAGCTTTGTGTAGACAGACATATGAACGTTTGTATAAAGAATTGAATGGAAGAAGAAAGTCTTTATAGAAAGTGGTACATAATACCTAACTTGGGGTTATGTTTATTTTGAGAAAAGAAATTGATTTTAGTACAGAATGTTGTGCCAATAATTTATTATCAGATCGGCTTCTCTTATAAGTGTATTGTATATATTATGCTTTCTTTTAATGATGTAAGTACGTATATTGTAGGTTCTTAATACAGAATACACTAATCTATTCCTTTTTCTTTCTCTTTATTATATAATAAAAAAAGAGATTAGAGAGATTAAACAGATTTAGTAGTAGGTATATATTTTGTCTTCTAATTATTTAAGTATATTGTAGGTTTTTAATACGGAACGCATTAATAAAACTAAACAACGTGTAGGTAAGTTTGAAATGGCGATGTAGCGATTTTTGTAGGTAAGAGAGAAGATGCTCTATACAATGTTATTGCTACATTTTTTTAAGTTACAAAAATCCACAGACTTAAAGGGAACCGACATCTAAATACGATAAACTAAAACATTAGAAGTTAGATTGTTTTTGGGAAGTTAATGACCGCTGGTCTTGTTGTTACTTGAAGTGAGAATTGAGAAAATTTTTTTTTTGTAATTTATACCGTTCAGTCATCCCATCGATTCTATTAAGTTAAATTCTTTCAATAAACCGGCAAATTGTGAGTCGGACCCGCACACCGAGGGGTCCGTACAACAAAAAGAACAGAAGGAGGGTTAACGACTTTAAAATTTTTAAAAACATTTTTAATATATGATGTAATTACTTTACGGCTTTTAAAAATTTTCCTTTATCTGTGCTATAAGACGTTGCTTCGTAGCAAATTTGAAGATTCAGAGTTCAAGGGAAGTACCCTGTAGGTTTTGATTCCCTTACGAGGTCGAAAAGTTACGAACATTTGCGGTAAAGAAATTTGATTTTTCACAGCTTCAAAGGGCCCGAGTAATGAATACTAGCGCCGCCCGCGACTCCATTCGCGTTGAGTTAGTTATTTGAAAATTTTATTTTAACTCTAAAAGAGTTATTTTGAAATTGTAGTATCTTATAACATTTTAATAGAAATTACGTGACGTCAAGGACTATTTAAAAAAAAATTAAATACTAACTAGACTAGACTATTTTTTTAATACTTTTTTTTTATATGCTCCACTCCTATTGGTGGCAGCGTGTTATATATTAACGATATGTTATACAGCCTAAAGCCTTCCTGCATTAATAGGCTGGCTATCAAACGCAAAAATAATTTTTCAAATCTGACCAGTAGTTCGTGAGATTAGCGCGTTCAAACAAACAAACTACACTAGTACAGCTAAATTCCAGCTTGATACCTCTACGTGTACTTGAGAAAATTTGTCTTGAGAATACGATACGAACTTGATACGGGTTCCATTTTTCCCTTTCCAGGTACGGAACCCTAATAAACTATACTATATTATTTTTTAATATAATATTTCAAGTGACTACAATACTATGGTCGATGATTCCATAATCAGTTTGTTTCTTTATCATGTTCAGATATCGAATACCATCGCGATCACGGAGTTTAGTTAGCAAATCTAAAATAACCCTATATTATAAACAGATGTTTTTAATAGAGCCCTAAATCTGTCCAACCATCGAAAAATCCATTTCGATATTTGCACTCAATAACAATTTGTGAAACTGATACGCTCCGCGCTCGTTGGTTCAGTGAATTTAGCGGCACGACGACAGATGACAGGACTCGTAAATATTTTGACGGCACAGTTGCCGTTTGAATGCAAATGGCCGAAAATGCGATTAAAATCGGTTACAAATCACATGAAGGCTCCGTGCTCATCAAAACGTAAGGAAGCGTGAGTTAACTCGTATTACGCAGTGGACTAGATATACTGCAGTAATATTTACTGGTTTGACTGTTATATTACTGTCTTATGGATGTTGAAGCTCCATTTACACGCTCTCAGTTGAATTGTGTTTATATAAAGTGGTTAAGGATGTCGAAGATCTATTTGCACGTTCATAATTGAAGTTATTTCATATGAAGTGACTGCCTATATGGCCTTTTTTTGTTCATCATCATCATCATTAGCCTCTACTTGTCCACTGCTGGACATAGGCCTCTTCTATGGCACTCCAACAAGCTCTATCAGCTCGAGCAGTTCTCCGTCAGCTACTACCAGCCACCACGTTAATGTCGTCGCTCCACCTCGCCCAAGGGTGTCCTACGCTACGTTTGCCGAGACGCGGTCTCCACTCGAGGACTCGTTTACCCCAACAGTTGTCGGTCCTGCGACATATGTGACCAGCCCATTGCCACTTCAGCTTGCTAATCCTCTCAGCTACGTCGGTGACTTTGGTCCTCTATCGGATCACCTCATTTCTGAAGCGGTCCTCCAGAGAGATGCCCGCTCCATAGCTCGCTGAGCGGCTTTAAACTTATGAACTAGCCTGACCGTTAGTGTCCACGTCTCGGCTCCGTAAGTCATGACGGATAAGAAAAGACACTGGTTGAAGATTTTAGTCTTTAAACATTGGGTTGGGCGACGAAAATACCCGACGAAGTTTACCAAATGCTGCCCATCTCAGCTGGATGCATCCTTCTCGAAGCTGTACTTCTTGCAGTTTTTTAGTTACAAAACCCGCCACACTGTTCCCAACCCACTGCAACTCCTGAAAGCCAGAATCAACAGTGGAGACCGCCAGAAAAACGCCGAGCAATGAAGCTAGACGAGTCCCGAAGAAACGTTTCAACTGTCTTGGGTCCCGCAACGAAATTAATCACAAAAGAATAGCGGAGGAGTAAGAAAAAAGGTTTTTTAGTTAGGGATGGGAAATCATCAAATAACTTCTCTGGGTCAAATGATCTCTCCTCCCGCTCTGGGCGAAGCGGAAGGGCGTGTCATACTTTCCCAGCAGTGTTTCTTCACTTGCTTGTGCGCCAGGGCCACGGTTTCTTTTTTAACCAATCCGGAACCTTGGGCCAGGAGGCATTGGTCCTCGTGAACACCGTCAGGACGGGCTTACATCTCTTTGAGGAGCGCGTAAAACACTACGTGCCGTCGAGCCGGGCCTACTCCTTATCTGCCCGCAGGCCCGCACCTACTGCCGCCGAGAGTTCGATGTTGTCTTCCGACCAGGGCGTCTCCTGCGGCGACTAGTGGCGTGAGGGCGCTGGGATTTCCGCTCCCTCACGCGCCCCGCCTCCTCCTTTGCTGTCTATCTGACTTTTAAAACCAAATTACTGGGAATACGATACTCCTTGGTGAGACCTAAACCAACAACAACATCACACAGACGGATCTACAAAATAAAATATAAAAATCACAGAACAGAGAATTCTTTATTGTTTACAGTGTACATTTAAATACAACCAGTGTAGGTATTTTAAAGACAACCTTTAGATAGGAAAGGGGAGATAATAAGCATCCTAGGTCTTAGAGCATTGTTAAAACGAGCAAGTTGCACTAAATTTTAATATAAATTAATTCTTTTATTGCTGAGCGCATTTAAATGCAGAGGTTTATTAAGCATACTTGTAAATATCATTTCGACTCTAGTCGTGCGTTTTTTTAGAAAGTAAATTTTAGTCTTTGTTTAACTTTTCATTTATGGAACGATAAACTAAAGATAAGTCTGCAACACAATAGCTCGTCTCTTTAGTCTTTACTCAACTTCGTATCTGTAGCACTGAATTGAAACTTTGACTGCTGGTGCGTAACATTTAGCATTCATCGTTACGCTTTGGCTCGTATGTATTTCATCAAATGGCTAACTGTGCGATGAAGACTTGTGTCATACCGAATTTAACATAATATTATATTGTATCCTTAATGGAAACAACAGGGTAATTGCAAAACAAACTATCAGTACCAATGGGTTCAGTTCAACAACATTCATTGCGTGGTTTAAGTTGTTGGGCAAACTTTACAACTTATGCAGCAATGGACTAGCAATATGCTTCAAAATGATTCCAATTGATAGTAATAGTGTTTTACGCAATTAGGGCGCAGGGGCTAGTGTCTAAATAATAAGGTACAGGTCGATCTGTCAGTTTTAGCTGTGCGATGAAGACTTGTGTCATACCGAATTTAACATAATATTATATTGTATCCTTAATGGAAACAACAGGGTAATTGCAAAACAAACTATCAGTACCAATGGGTTCAGTTCAACAACATTCATTGCGTGGTTTAAGTTGTTGGGCAAACTTTACAACTTATGCAGCAATGGACTAGCAATATGCTTCAAAATGATTCCAATTGATAGTAATAGTGTTTTACGCAATTAGGGCGCAGGGGCTAGTGTCTAAATAATAAGGTACAGGTCGATCTGTCAGTTTTAGCTATGTTTGCTTTGGTTGACCCGTTGATGAGTGAGCACCAAAACCAGTCAGGTGCTTCGGAAAGTACATAAAGCCGTTGGTACCGGTTGTCATTCGTGGATATATGACAGACGTTATGGGTCGTCATAAGTCGTAATATGAGAAACAGTCTTAACAGGGGTTATTTTATTACCCAGTAATTGCACCCCAATTGCGTAACGTACTACTACTATCAATTGGATTCATTTTGAAGCATATTGCTAAATCATTGCTTAAGTACGAAAAATTTATCTACTCAACAACCTAAATCACGCAATTAATGTTTTTGAACTGTCAAAATGAAATCCATTGCTACTGTGACGGTGGCGGTCAGATAGCAGTCCATCTATGTTAAAAGCTCCAGCTCCAGCTTGACTGCGGAACCAATAAGGAAAAGGCTGGGCAGATGATTTATTCCATATTTATTTCCTCTGAAGCAACATAATCATCTTTTCTTTTCAAGATCTCTGCTCTTATTTTCGTAATAGCACTTATGTTTCAATGTAGCTTATAATCAAAATCTTTCCTTGCTCACTTCTTATTGATGTTTGTGGCCGTAAATCACTAACGTAACAAAAATGTACGACTATTGTCGCAGACTCTGGGTCTGATACGATGTGAGTTAGATATTAGTGGTGTATTAAGGTCGATAACTCTTGCCTCGTGTCTGTTATATCTAATCTAGCTTTATTACTTATTGTTGTATAGAATCAAGTTGACTGAGCAGACAGCTGTTGCTGGGATGTTATGTTGATGGATGGGATGCGCTATTTTTTCATCCCAGCTAAAGCAGTAGGAAATCATGAATGGCGGGCTTCGTTTCATTTGAATAAAGAACTTTTGATTCAAAAGTTCTGGCTAATTCAAACTTTGTAGTTTAAATTAGACAGATTGTATTCTGGTTGTCTTTAAGATTTCCAGGAAAATGATTTGATGTTTGCAAAATTATCAAATTAGTTATAATTAGTAGGTGCAGGTATATGTAGGGATCATAAAGCATTAAGTACCTACCTACGTAGAAACTCAGCAGTTACTTTCGGGTTTATAATTAGTTTCTAAGTAATTCAGGCAATTTCTTCTAAAATATGATTTTTACTGGATTAACAGGCAGGTTTTTTTAAATGAACTCTCGTTATGTTTCGCTGTGACGTAACGAAAGATATTTTTCCAATCTGTGGTTATTGCGACTAAAGTAATAAATATCCTCTTCGAAGTGTAGGTACACTTCCCAGAGGAATGTGAGGAATAACCCGCTACGTCATCACCCCCGTCAAGCACCCCTCCCTTTTTATATTCAAGACAACATGACGTCACTAAACTACTTACAGAGCTACGACGTTTTATAATTACGATGTATACAGAGCTTTCTCATCGCTCCGAGTCGTGACAGATTTCCAAAAGCAGCGGATGGTAGCAAACATGTAGACGAACGAAAGCCTCCATTAAAACACATAAATAAGTAGGCTAATGATGTAGAAAACTTAGATGTGTTCATTATATTTATAACGCTTAGAGCGACCATTTAAATTCAATGAGTTACTTCAATAAACACATTTGATGTGTAGTTTGATAGATTTATTATTTAAATGGAATATTTACCATGTAAATATGGACGTGTTTAAGTTACTCAATATCATCATCGAACGTTTTCATAGAATATTCGAACAGAATTTTCCGGAGAAGAGCAACAATTTATTTAAGCTAAAATTGTATTACTTTAAACTGGTCCATTCGTGTACCTCTCAGCAGTGACCTCATAGCATTATTTACAAACAAAGGAACACAGGAACATCCGTGCTCGGATGTAGCCAATTTTCCTTGTAACGATATACTCGTGAACTGTAGACCAGGAGCAGAAAGATCATAGGAAGGACTGCAATAAGCCCATATTCATTAGTTATTAATTGAGACGTGACGGGACAACCGTCAGCGAACATATGTCACTACCTCCTATCAACCTTATAATCAGCAGGATAAGGTTCATTTCTATGCCACCAATTGTCCTTAGGGTTGTGCGATGCTATCGGCTACCAGAACAACAACTGTTAGCTTGTTCTCACGCCCTATTTGTGGCTTTCAAAGCCCTGTTGTTGGCAAATATAGATTCAATAAATGTTTTGACTGGCTCTGATTGATCGGAATTTCGGATTGTTCGGAAATACTTTCGTTTCAAACAACTTTATTTTTGTTTTAAACTACGTTTGTGTTCGAAATTACTGCGAGTCTTTTTGTGTTTTCTGTTCGTTGTCATTTTATGTTAAGTTTTTTTTTTCTGAAAAAGTTTATAGCCACGTAGCGGTGTACACACTTGAATTTAACATTTATTAGTAATATTGTGTAGAGGAATTGGGTTGAAAAATAAAAATATATTAATTTGGTAGACGCAATTCCAAGGATTGGAATGATTGTCTCCTCATAGATAGCCGTTGACTTCACACGTAATTTAAACACCAGGTCTAAACAAATACGGTGGAGGTCTGCCCGGCTTGGGTAGAGTACCGCCGTGTCCTCGTAGCCTTGATCGGCGGCGATCTCTCGCGTCCGACCCTGGACCAGGCCATGGTCCGAAGCGAGAGTGCATGGCATTCCGTCACCTCCTTTTGCGAAGCAGTGATGCTGGCAAAGGTGGAGGCGGAGCGCGTGAGGCAGCGGGAATCCCAGTGCCCTCACGCCATTAGCCGCCGCAGGAGACGCCCTGGTCGGGAGACGACACCGAACTCCCAGCCACCGTAGGCGCGGGCCTGTGGGCGGTGAGCAGTGTGCAGCTCGCCGCCCAGTAAGGACCAGGCTCGAGTCGACGGCGCGTGACGGGGTCCACGAAGACCGATGCCTCCTGGGTCAGGGTTTTGGGTTGGTTAACAAGAAACCGTGGCCCTGGCCGTCGCACAGGCAAGTGAAGAAACATGGATGGGTTTTAGTCAGTAAAAGTCTGACACGCGCTTCCGTTCCGCATAGAGCGGAAGAAGTTATTTAATGATTTCCCATCATCCCAACAAAAAAAGGTCCAAACAGATTATGAAAAAATCATCAGCAGAAAGGATAGTGTTCTAATATAAATCTACCTACTTGGAGAGAAGAATTTCTGTATGCATGACACAATATACACCACTTATGTTCTGTTAGAACAGTTTAGATAAATAGTAACTAGTTATGTTACTACACATTTCTGAGCTGCAAGTCTGTGAGCAACATTCTCTCCAGTTGATTCTAAACGACGTTTCCAGTGAAAAGGCGGATAACATACTCTTGTGCTTTTCTTTTTAGTTTCATGTTGAACTTTGAGATTGTGTTGTCCTTGCCATGTAGGGTTTAAGTGTTTCTGAGCTTGTAGTGTTAATAAAACTTGTGGTAGACTTGAAAGTTTAAAAGATAACTTAAGAAATTTCAAAGAGAAAATGAAAATTACTTAATCATTACGAAAAGTTTATGGTATATCCTACACCTCTACGAGCTTTTCAATTATGTTATATCTTTTTAAGCGATTTAAAACTATATTAAGCGTTAAACTACATGTATGAATAAACTTTATTTACATGTATTTGATAGGCATTAGGCCAATACAATAATCAATAATTGTTTAACGTAGACGAAGCGTAGATAAACGAATGTATCCTATTAGGGGAATGTAGCATGGAAATAACGGCATTACTAAAACAATAAGAAAGAAAATACCTTTATTTGCGGAAAATACGACGCAAATTAAGAACACGAACACAAAAAAGAACAACAAAATATGTGTCATATCCACGCAAAACGGCTCAGCATAATAACCCAGTCTTGTTTTTCAGCAACAGCCGGCGTTGACGCAATGACGTCGATCGGTGTGATAAAAGAAATTGATCTTTTTGCCGAAAAAAAAAAACACGAAAAGCACCAAAACAAATAATGAGTTCGTTCATATAAAAGAAGAAAATAATTTCCCCGGCACCATCTGGCAAGTCTCAACCCTGGAACGCCATACTTGTATAATTGAGGCACAAAGATGACTGTTATCTGTAGTCTAAGGCACCGCCAGGCACTCCATTCAGAATCCTAAAGCACTAAGTTGACGTACTATGTTGTATTTACTTGAATAAACTTATTTAGTTTGAAGTAACGTGGTACTTACTTAGTACGTTAGTAGTTAAAGTTCTATTAGTTAGACGATTTCGTGTCAGATTTTTCGTTCATATGAAATTAAATTTTAAGTTAGTTTCTTTTAATATGCTATATTTATTAGAAAGTCAAAAAATAGTTTGATATTCTTTCCAATTATGTACTTAATAGCTGCCGCATGTCGGCGACTATGCTGACGTGAAATTTCTAGAATTCGTTCTAGATTTTCGTGAATTTTTTGGGTAGGTCTCCCGGATCAGCGCATCACATTGCATCGCCTTGCCGCATTATTTCTTTTTTTTTCTGCTCAGTTCTAAATGCAAATAAATGTAACACCGACATATCCTTTGTAAGTAATTTGGTTTCCAAACCAAACATGTAAACAAATAGGTTTGGAAAATGACTTTAATTTCCACACATAAAACACAAAATACTTTATTAGGTACCTACTTTTTTAATAGTAGCATATCCGAAAATCTACAAAATTCACGAATTAGTTGATATTTGTTTAAGAAAACCAGTATCAATTTGAACTCTTAGATAATGGAATAGATATATAGTGGAATCCGTAAAGTAGTAATCTCGCAACCGAGTGACAGAATTACACCAGGCTTATTAATTGTGGCCCATACAACAGACCCTTGTCTTATATGAGGACTAGAGAGGGTAATGTTTCATAGTGTGGACATTTGGGGGGTTAATATGGCATGATGATAACGATACTAATCTTCGTTATTACTGATCTAGTAGGTACTTACTGTTACTATTAGTCTGGATCATACTACGGTTAGGAAAAGGCTATGATTTCTAGCTCTTTCGATTCAGGGCAAAAATGGGCTACTGTTCGTTCTCCAGCTTTTTACGGGGTCTGCGCGAAGCATTCTAGCTGTCTGGGCTGGATACCGAGGACCTTGGCGTAGAGGCAAATGTAGGAATACGAGTAGGTATTAGCCCTTCCGCTCCGCCTAGAGGGGAAAATGTAGTTTGATGATTTCCCACACAAATAAAAAGGGCACTATGTAATGATAATTTGGGTGACAGCTCGTCGGTCATAATATGGTATGTGTGTAGCCCAGTCCCATTTAACGAGAATATTAGAAATTGCTACAATTACGAAATGTTATTACATATTCATTTTTCCTTAAAACTTCTACATAAGTAAGTATTTCTTTGTAGACAGAAATATGGTTTCAGCTGTGGTTTATTTTCAGATTATTTATGAAAACTTTGCAGCCACGACGGAAGACCGACTTGCAGCTTTGTTTTACGTTACAGCAAAAAAAAAAAATGACTGAGGTAGAGAATAACCATTTCAGGGAAAAGTGCGTATTTTACGAGAGAGTGCAAGGCTTCTCTGCCCTTTCAACCGAGACTTTATGATTTACGTAAGTAAATTATTCAGAAAATCATGGAGCAGAAAGGGAATTTGTTAATAATTTACACGTTTTTCCCTACAAATCGTTTACGCATTTACACACGCAATTGTACACGTACTAAATGTAATTCAAGAGCAACGACAAAATCCCTAAAACCCAAAACCACCCTCATCCAAACAATATAAAACGGCAAAAACAGGAAACAGAACGTTTACGGGATTGTTGGTGTATAAAAAGCGATTTTCTACATAGTCGGGTTGGCGGCGTAATGGGCCGCGCAAAGAGTGTCGTCCGTATTTCGTAGTATCGAGTTCACGCTTACTCTCTCCAAATAAATTACCACCCAGATTGACCTAGAAAGCTTCTGGCTGTGCAGAACAATGATCTGCACTACGTTCGATAAAATCTGTTGGTTTATTTACGGTTCCTTAAGAAAAATACTGCGACGGACTCGTTGTGGGCGATAATCGTTTGTTTAGTATGCCCCTTATGTTTGCTTGACACTAATCTTCTGTCTGCTTTATAGTTCGTAGAATGTCTCGTAGATGGGGACACAGATAACTCCGACGCGAATTATGTTGTCGCTCGGAAATTAAATAAGTATAAATAGGAGTGAGGAATTAGTAAGCCAATTTAGAAACATATAAGACAGCTAATGTTTATGATGAATTGCGATTTGCCACCTTTAAACTAATATTCCTGTCATATTAAAGCGATGAAAGGCTGGCACATGTTCAACTGCTTTTTAAAAAACCTTTTCACGGTATAAACCGTGCTATGAAGGCCAATAATTTCATGTTAAAATCGGATGTAGGTAACCGTTTAGTTATTTTCATACCAATATTTAAGTAATTCGGTTACAATTTTAGTTAAGTATTTATAGCGTTGAATCTAGTTCCGAACACATTGCGTGTCGCAATTTTCTCGCTTATTTATGGCAATTGCTGGGCGTGAAATATTAAAAATTTTGTCGACTATATGGAAATAACAGCTTATTATCTTATATTATCTAGACTTTCTGAGTCCTTGGAACCGTTCACAAAACAAAATTTGATTCGCTAATCTCATTAAAAAAAAATCAAGTATGTTTTTGTGATCTAAGAGGACATATGTATGTTTGTTGTTCATTTTGCCGGCGAGTTGTGACTTACTACGGCCGGCTCGGGAAAATTAACCAATCAGAGAAGAGTAATGGATTGCTAGCTACGTTATTCGTCCGACGGTTGGCTGATCATCCTTCATGTTTATGCACTACACCGACTTAATTGTTATAAACCAGTGCATGACCACAATCCCGCCTGACGATAAGTAGTGATGCAATCGCTGATGGCAAAGCGCAAAAGTTTATTAGGAGCCTATTCACTCTAGCCTTAAAGACACTTAAATTTTAATCAGACGGGAAGACAGCCTGAGGCAAAGTCACTCACATAAGTCGTATAATCGTAGATTTGAGTTCATTTATTTTAGAGTGGTGCGCGTTCTTACAGCCAGTGCTTGTTTGTTTGTTTTATTTCTTTCCCAACTTCCCACTACTGGGATGTAGAAACCTGTGTGCCCAGTGCTGGTAAGGGAAGTCACATGTCTTAGAATTTTTGGTTGTAAGATAAGTCAGTTTTCTAAAGCTGTTTTCGCTCACGGTTTTAAAGCAGTGGTGATGAACTCAAATTAGACAAAGTAATGTGCCTGTTTGGGTACGACCTCACCATCACAGTTTTTAAGTCTACTGTAAGTCAAATGACTTATTTACATTAAGTAAATACGCATTTATATTCGCTTCGGTATTTGTTAATTTTTTATACTGTAGCTTAACTTGAGAATTAACCAAGTATTGTCCAAAGGAGACGTGACGTCTGGTTAAATTTAACATCTTGATAAAAGCCGGACTGGGTCAATGATTTAATTAATCGTTTGAATATCTAATTTGAATTAATATTCTACCGATTATACTCACTTATCTAAATCGCTATCATTATCGATCTACTACTGCTTGCGTAGCCGTAAAGCGATTCATGCGGTCTTCTTGAATAAAAAGTCAAATAGGACGAGAACATTGAAAGCTCCAAGAGAGCAGTTGATCGATAAACGATAAGAAAAACAGCATTTATGTTTAGAAAATCTATGGTAATATCTTAATATACCTTAATATTTATAACAAAAAAATATGGTAGCAAGAGAACAGATAATATTTGGTAAATGTGTATAATTCCACACGTAACTCCGGGGTTTGAGCGCATGAAATGTATGAATTATTTATGTACGATTGGGGAGTGCGGCGGTATTTGCTACGGACGGCGATACCGCTAATAATGTTACTACAATGTTATCCATACCGTTTACACCATAAACGTATAGTAATACCTTGATAGAGAGTTTTTGTTAACATTTCTATGGTTTATTTTTATTTGTAGTTAAGAAGAGCTTTTAGTTAGTTTCCGCGCAAGGTATCCTCGTTACCAGTTCATTTTCCTGCTTCGACTGAGTCTGTTACTTACGTATAACTTCAATAAAGTCTTTGTTAATTAAACGGCCTAAGATAGGAGGTATCTACTAGCTTTTGTCCACGACTTCGTCCCCGTGAAAACAGAGTTTTTTTTTTTATGGAAAATCATCAAATGACCTGTCGTGTTCTGGGCGTAGAAGGGCGTGTCATACTTGCACTGAACCCGCCCATGCTACTTCATTTGCTTGTGCGCCAGAGGTCACGGTATCTCTATTGAATAACCGGCAGCCCTGGCAGCCCAACAGCGCTGCAAATTAAATTACTTGTATAGACGACAGCAGTTCAAGCTACCCAAAACTGTCAGATATTCCCAATCAATCTTGAGCCTGAAAGCTTTGCAGACAAAGTTGAAAATCAGATAAAGAAATCTGACAGATTATAGTAGCTTCATGTGCATCTGTACATCATTTTTGATTAGCGTTCCTTATGAGTTCTTTTACGTTTAGCTCGGCTCCTAGTGTAACAGCGTGATGTTAAATAGGCTATTACGTTCCTCAAGAATAGAGCTGTTCCGCAAGAGGAAATGTGCAAATCCGACAGGGAGTTCCAGATAGTGACGCATTCAGATATATAGACGCGGCGAGGCTTTGTTTTATTGTATAATATAGTAGGCATAGTCAATATTATCGTGTTGCCTTTGATGAAGTTAAAAATAGCTCCGTGTAAATAAGCATCAATAAAAAGGTTAAGTAAACTTGTCAAATTAAGGTAACATATAAGTACATATTGGTAATGGTAGTACAAACATTTATTTATCTTTACATACAACTTTATTTTTTCTTTATAAAACCTGAATATAGTTCAGTATAAGCAACTGAATCAATTTCTATCATTTCTACACCATTGTATATTTTTTCCCAATAACATTTAGAAATTGTTGAAGTGTGGTTACTGAGCGCACGACACAGTTGACGGTAGATCATAGTACGAGGTACATAGAGTCAGGCACCCCCGCGCCGCGCCGCTGCAAACGCGGGCGTACATGTGGTGCGTTGACCATATTTTTGTTGAGACAACTAGGTAAGATAACAAGCTCATAACATTGTGGTATATCTGTGGTGTGATATATTTTTGAAGCTTTGTACAAAGATTCTTTATTTAAAAATATTAGACACGTGTTTCGGGTTTCGCATATACTAAAAATAACGTCGTATATCAAGTTACAAAAGGACTAACTATGTTCCTAATACCTACTATTGACCAAGTCTATTGTTACATTTTATTATTTGTGATAACGTATCGCCTATTGTATGTTTTTGTAGGTTAGTGTTACTTCTTTGTTCGTTACATATTTTTGGTGTACAATAAAGCACCTACATATTATTATATACAACTTAAACATATATTGGATGGTAAGAATATAACCGCTTAAACATTTACCAGCAAAATATTCTATACGTCTGAGCGAGAAACTTTCGTTGGTTAAAAAAAAAAGATTATTTTCATAGAAAAGTGTAATACCTCAGTCTGCCTAGCCTTTTCTCAGTTATATTGGGGTCAGCTTCCAGTCTGACCGGACGCAACTGAACGCCAGTAGTTTACATGAAGCGGCTGCCTATCAGACCTTCACAACCCAGTTACTGGGTTTTACGATATCTCTTGGTAAGATTAGTTGTCAGACTTTCGGTCTTCTGACGACTCGTACGTAACGACTGTCAAAGATATCTCTCTACGGCTTAACGTGCACGGAGTCTTGGTTTGAAAAAATGGTCACCCATCCACAGAAAGCATAGCTTTACCTTATCGATGTTGTTACTTTAGCCACGAGCCCCATAGAAAACTGAAATACCTAAAATGGTCAAAATGTGTGGAAAAGCATTTTTTTTTTAAATTTATTAACATAGATTTTCAATTCCGGCTTCTCTCACAATCACTAACAGGTTGCGTTTTGATATCCTTGCCACCCTATTGAATGGGTATATATCTATGTATATTTTTACGGTAGTTACATAAGCATCTTTTAGATAACCCTTTGAAGCATTGAAAGGGAAGCTCTTTTCTTAGAAACCATACGCATTGTTAATAAGGAAATGTTTCGCATTATTCATATTACAATATAAAGAAGATGGTGATTTGTATTAGAGGAGTATGTTCACGTAGCAACATTTCCTTACAATAATTCAAATGGAATGGGTTCTATTATACATGGCTACTTCCGTTCTTTTCTGGCGCCATTCCACAATACTCAGTTTGTAATCAGTTTTTGAAGTCTCTGTTTTCGCAGTTCAGTATATTTAGTTAAAAATATTGACTGTTGAATAAAAGTTCAGTAAAAATAGTAACTCAGTAGCTCACAGTTCAGTATATTTAGTTAAAAATATTGACTGTTGAATAAAAGTTCAGTAAAAATAGTAACTCAGTAGCTCGCAGTTCAGTATATTTAGTTAAAAATATTGACTGTTGAATAAAAGTTCAGTAAAAATAGTAACTCAGTAGCTCACAGTTCAGTATATTTAGTTAAAAATATTGACTGTTGAATGATTATTCATTAGATAGTTAGGTATTCACTAAATTTGACCATTTCGCGTTAGTTTTTTGTTTTCTTTTTTTTAATGCGAAATTAATAATAGTTTAATACCAGTTTGTTTAGTGTAGTGGAGGTTTTTGATCAACTGAGTCTTTAGTATTTCAATATTTCATGATATCGAATCCAACTACATTTTCAAGTCGATTGAAATGGTTAAATTTAGTGAATACCTTTACCATTCACTAGATAGTAGTGATTAGTATTCTATTTAGTCTGAGTCTTTAGTATTTTTTTAAGTATTGTGGTCCTGTACCCGTTACAGGATTAAAAGTGTACTTTAGAAGGTACGGTGGAGCAAATGTAATTCAATGTCCATTAAACTGAACGATATGGAACCAATTTAACATGTCCATCGGCAAAATGAGCGCCCCGTATATAAACTGAGGCCCAAGCTATTAATGTCGGTTTCATATTCATTCGTCCACTTTTTTTAATATTTATTTTAAGCCCTCATTGTGCCCTATTGTCGATATTTCTTTCAAACCTCCATGTCTTGTGCGATCTCTGGCCATTTTGGCCCTACGAATTACACTAGATCGTCATACCATCTTCCACTTTTTTTTTTTTTTTTTTATGTATTATAAACTAGCGCTTGACCGCAATCCTGCCTGATGGTAAGCAGTGACGCAATCGTTGATGGTAAAGCGCACTAGTTTATTAAGAGCCTATTCACTCTAGCCTTGAAGACACTCAAATTGTAGTCCGACGGAAACACCGCCGCACTTATCCACTTACATGACAAATTAATACGTGATTTGATTGGTCACTAACTAAAGTGAGAGTATTGCTGTCTCTTATTTACAGCGAGACAGCGAGAGAGAGAGAGCGAGAAATGGAGAGTGAGAACTAAAGTGAGAGGCGGTTTTGAAAAACAGTATATAAGATAAGTCTTTATTTGCCTTAAACATGACATAATGATGTTACAGACTTATTTAAATTCAATGTCCACATGTTTCTTCCTTCTTCTTCCTCAGCCTATAGATGTCCATTGCTGGACAAAGGCCTCCCCCAAGGCTTTCCACGATGACCGGTCTTGTGGTGCCCGCATCCATCGGCTTCCCGCGACCTTCACCAGGTCATCGGTCCACCTTGTTGGGGGTCTCCCTACGCTGCGTCTTCCAGTACGTGGCCGCCACTCCAGAACCTTGCTGCCCCATCGGCCATCGGTTCTACGAGCAATGTGCCCTGCCCACTGCCACTTAAGTTTAGCGATTCGCAGAGCTATGTCGGTGACTTTAGTTCTCCTGCGGATCTCTTCATTTCTGATTCGATCACGCAGAGAAACTCCTAGCATAGCTCTTTCCATTGCCCTTTGTGTGACTCTGAGCCTTCGTATGAGGCCCATTGTGAGCGACCACGTTTCAGTTCCGTAAGTCATCACTGGCAACACACACTGGTCAAAGACTTTAGTCTTGAGACACTGTGGTATCTTGGACGACGAGAAGATGTAGCGTAGCTTCCCGAACGCTGCCCAACCGAGCTGGATTCGGCGAGACACCTCTTTCTCGAAGTTGGACCTACCTAGTTGGACTGTCTGTCCCAGGTATATATACTCGTCAACAACTTCGAGTGCAGAGCAACCAACTACAATTGGAGTGGGTGCGACATGAGAGTTCGACATGATCTTCGTCTTACCCATGTTCATTTTTAGACCCACTTGTTGGGAAGCTCTGCTGAGGTCATTGAGCATTTTGCCCAAGTCTTCCAGGGTCTCAGCCATGACTACGATATCATCTGCGAAACGGAGATTAGTGATGTACTCGCCGTTGATGTTGATGCCAAGTCCTTTCCAGTCCAGGAGCTTGAAGACATCTTCCAACGCAGCAGTGAACAATTTAGGAGATATGACATCTCCTTGTCTCACTCCACGCTGCAGTTGGATCGGTTTCGAGTCCTGATCCTGGAGACGGACTGACATGGTGGCGTTTTTGTACAAACACTTTATCACCTCAATGTATCGATGGTCAATTTGGCACCGCTGGAGAGATTGTAGCACCGCCCAAGTCTCAATCGAATCGAAGGCCTTCTCATAGTCCACAAACGCCAAGCATAGTGGCTTGTTATACTCCTCGGACTTCTGTATAACTTGCCGCAGCGTATGAATGCACACACCACACCACATGTTTAGCTATACAGAATATGTATCAATTGCACGCAAAAATAATAATTATGGCAACAACGTCATTACATAATCCAAAATAATAGTAATACCTATTATAAATATATGTCACAGAAATTTGACAGTATGATTTGTCAAACTGTCAAATTACTATTGAAAGGTGGCCGCGTATCTTTTAAATCAGAGTTTGACTGTTTTATTTTTCAGATAACAATTGACAATCGCCAAGGTGGCCTATAATAAAACACTTGAATATTGTCATTATTTATAACGAACACGCGCTACAATTGAATGTCGCAATTTTATGTTAATTCACTCAAGACTTGGCACATGTGTCCATGCGCATTATGAATGACACCATAATAATGCATTCCGTTCCGTCTTAACATTGCCGACTTCCGATGTATACGAAGTCTCGAATAAGTGCACGCACATGCATAGGAGCTCAGACGGACTAATCATAAGTCTGCTATACGGTCTGTGCTATAAATAGACACTAAACAACTTCCCGTAGTTGTTCTAGGTCTTTAACATATGAACAAGTAGACAGTGATTGTAGATATTGGACTTGATTGATATGGTATTTTGACTGTTGATACACTTGTTCACATACTAAACTAAATTTAAATTCAATGCATATTTTTCTCTCATTTCGATACACTTGTTCACGTACTAAACTAAATTTAAATTCAATGCATATTTTTCTCTCATTTCGATACACTTGTCAATACACTTGTTCACATACTAAACTAAATTTAAATTCAATGCATATTTTTCACTCATTTCGATACACTTGTCGATACACTTGTTCACATACTAAACTAAATTTAAATTCAATGCATATTTTTCTCTCATTTCGATACACTTGTTCACGTACTAAACTAAATTTAAATTCAATGCATATTTTTCTCTCATTTCGATACACTTGTTCACGTACTAAACTAAATTTAAATTCAATGCATATTTTTCTCTCATTTCGATACACTTGTCGATACACTTGTTCACGTACTAAACTAAATTTAAATTCAATGAATATTTTTCTTTCATTTCGATACACTTGTCGATACACTTGTTCACGTACTAAACTAAATTTAAATTCAATGCATATTTTTTTTCTCATATTCCGTCATTAAGAAAATGACAGCATACAAATTTGACAGTGCTTTATTTGGTCCTGTCAAATTAGTCAGCGCTTGACGTAAATTGGCGGTTTATTAAAAGGCATGTTTTAATTCCTGCAAAGTTTTGTCAGTTCGGCAAATTTATATACTGCACATAACACTAAAACAGCATGCTACGCTTACTTACAACGCCAATATAATTACCAAAAAGCGGAATGATATAGGGTGCAGCTCAACCATCATCATCATCATCTCAGCGTTTATCCCAGTCGCATCCGAAAATTTTTCAGCTTTGGAGTCTGAGGCCCGCTTTTACCAGTCTAACTGCTGATATGGCTAAACTTCGACATTTTCCGTGAAGCGACTGCCGTCTGACCTCCACAACCCGAAGGCGACATCGAAGCATTGCAGCTGACCAATTGTTGGACTTTTTGAGGACTCCAATAACCCTTTAACGACTGCCACTAGATGTTCGTATGGCAACCGGGACCAACGGCTTAACGTGCTTTCCGAGGCACGACCAGACCAGTGCAAATATTCATATTCATGCATACAAATATTTGCACTGTGCGGGGATCGAACCCGCGCCACTTTGCGCAGCGGCCGCGTCCGCTACCGCTACGCCACGGAGGCTGTCAGGGAGTGTGCAGCTCAACCTCTACCTCTAAATATGCATTTACACATAAATTCTATACGTTCTTAGGGCCCTTTTTATACAATAGATTAAATAGAGTATTCAATATTTATAATTTGAATTATTTTAGCTGTAAGAATGTTGTTTTTAATTATCTACAAGGTTTATCATATGAGTAGACTGAAGACCTACTTACAGTAAGTATGTAAATAAATTTAGAAATAATCATTGCATTATCTAGTATTACTATGTAAGCAATAGGATACTAATAATAACACTGTATACTTCCGTTGCGTCCCAGATTTTTACGTAGGTACTACTATATTTGTATGTATAAGTAGTTGTCCCGGGTCTGGCTGTTTGTGAATGTAAGTTTATATGTTTGTAAACGCACTCACGATACATTAATAGGGAGGGCAACAAATTAAAAAAAAAAGCGGCTCCATTGGATGTGATTGCTTCGGTATTTTGACCATCACTTTATCACATCAGTTTATTGGTTCCTGAACATAGTTTTAACATACAGTACATTTAATAACCGATATACAATATGTTAAGAAAACCCTGTCCGACCCGTAAGGATAATAAAGGTTGGGTAAACATATGACCAAATAAAATATGAAATTTTACATAATCATCATAGTAACAATATTAGTGAATTTTGAAATAACCTCTTTTTCCCGCGAATTAATTCCAACTTCCCCAAAATTTGGTAATTTTTAAAAAGTGACAACATTATTTTTGACGGTATAATTCTGAGCGAATAGCGATGCGGCCGCGTGCCGCGTGCCCTGCCCCTCTTCACCCGCGCCTGTATGGCATACTGCACATGTTTTAAGTTACCTCTTTTTGCGAAATAATATTTATTTTTTTAGGGGGATTTTTTTTTAAGTTTAGCCCGGCTTTGTAGGCATTAGTAGAATCAGTTATCGCTACCTAACAATACCTCCACGGATGGGACAGGGTTTTCTTTACATATTGTATATTAGGTAGTTGTTCAAAATTGGACACTATCTACACTAACTGATGACCTCTGATAGGCTGATGAAATATCTGATCAAATAATATGCTGTCAATTCTAATTTTACAGCCTCTAGTAATTTTTGAAATCGAATAAGTATGTGTAACAGATTCACCAAAAGAAATAACGCTAGAAATTGAGAAAGTTTTAAAAGTTCGATGTATATTTGTGTATGTGTTTACAATTTAAAAACAACTTTCTAATAATAAACAATGTTTGTATGTATATGGAACTGTGGGTGCTTAATATTTTTTTTTATTGGGACAGAACCCGCCACACTATTCCCAACCCACTGCAACTCCTGAAAGCCAGAATCAACAGTGGAGACCGACAGAAAAACGCCGAACAATGAAGCTCGACGAGTCCCGGAGAAACGATTCAACTGTCTTGGGTCCCGCAACGAAATTAATCAGAAAAGAATAGCGGAGGAGTAAGAAAAATAGTTATTTGTTATACAAGAGTGCAAAGTTGCTTTTTAACCGCGTGTTCAATTTTGATGACCGAGCAAGCGAAGGATTCCAAAATTGAATCACGAGCGCAGCGAGTGATTCAAAATTAGAATCCTGAGCGTTAGCGAGGGAATCAAAAGGACACGAGGTGAAAAATCTTTGCACTCGAGTGCAACACGTAACTTTTCATTCCACCTCAGCGAGGAAATGACTAAATGCAATAAAAAAATGTTTACAATCACAAGATAGGTACACTTTTATTTCAGTTTAGGTATTAATTACTACATTATGACAGGTAAGTATTACAGAATAATCTTTAAATTATAATAAAATAATACTAAAGTATAATTAAGAAAATTTTAAAGTAACGTTGCAACAGTTATTTAAATTGAGTGTAATATTTTTGTTTGGTACTGTAATATTGGTGTTAGTCACTTGTGTACTGTTTTTCGGTAAACTGTCTGTCATACTTAATAGTTGTACTGATTCATCGGATTCCCTTGGCGTGAATGTTGGAGAGAGAGGGAGATGGTTAGGTGTTTCATAACGGCTTATTTTTGATGTAGAAGGGCCAGTCCAAGTTTCCGATTGAGGCTCTTTCAGTGTAATGGCTCCTACGATACCTTCACATATTTTAGACTTATTTTGGATGGAATCCTCTATGTATCCCTCTACAACTGCATTGGTCTTCCAGCCTCCGTGGCGCTTAAGGGACAGGAGATCAGCTCCGGAATCAGCCAAAAGTGTGGCTGAAGTTCGTCGGAAACAATGACTCGTGTACAACAGGGGTTCTGGAAGTTCAAGAAATGTTGCTATTTCTCGTGGGATACTGCCAATTTTATTAGTACCCATAGGCTGTCTAACACACTTTCCATTGCGATACTGTAGAAAAAAACGATTGATTGGAGTGTTAGGCGGCCGTAAGGCTTGATATTTCTCAACAATCGTTACGTATTCCTTGCGAATGACAAAGTTGCGGTCTCTTTTTGTCTTTGTATTAGGTAAATTAATTAATAATAAGTCATCTGAATGTTTCTCAATGTTTTTGACATTAAGTTGTGTTAGTTCATTAGTTCGACATGCTCCGTTTATTCCAATAATAAGAACAACCTGCAATGTAAAGAGTATTGTAGTAGATAAATGAATAAAATTTATATGAACGCATAATTATGCCTATCAACATTTACTAAGTATACTATTTAATTGAGATTAATATATGTACTTAAGTAGATACTGAATGTGCAACTGACTTACTTTTGCCGCCAAATATACGGAATCGGGTGCTTCGTTAAGAAACTTTTCAATATCAGATACTGTGAAAACCTTCGATTTTTTTGGATGATGACCAGATGAGGCTCTTTTTAAAAATGCTACTAATTTAGGATAGGTATCGATATGTATGTCTTTTTTCATCTTTATTGTTGCTTTTAGCATCGAATACGTACTCCATAGAGTGCTTGCTTTCTTGTTCTCGGATAATTCTATAAAATATGCCAGCAAAACGTTTTCTGAGAAAGTTTTGGCTCCTTTTGCTAGTCGCCACGTGTTGAACATATCGTACTGTTTTAAATACTTCTCGCGTGATTGTTGAGGTAGAAAGCTCATTTGCGCATTATTAACAGTTTCAGTCAATTCTGTTGGCGTCAAACAAACTTCCTCGTCGCTAGAATCACTCATTTTAGTTTTTCACTTGTTTTCAAGTTTCTTTTTTTAATATAAGGTTTAACCATGGAGCAATGGGTTTAACAATGACGTGAAAAAATGCCGCGTAAAGAACCGCGTACAAAGAAAATTGAAAAAAGAACACCAAGAAGGTCCGAGTCTGAGTTTTTAACAAATTAAAAAAAAGTTGTATGATATATTCGGCACCATAGAGGTAAAAGTAAATAGGTTTAATGTTTTTTTTAATTTACAAACTTAGTGCACACGATGTTCTAAATTCAATTTACTTTATCCTCTAGAGAATAAAAACGGCTTTTCCAGTCAGATATTGAAGATTAAAAATACTTTTTCCGAGATGGTGGGATGAAAAAGATATTTTTTCCACTTCCCTCCACAGAACAGAACTAGGCCAATCGGCACAAAGGGACAGTGTGGTGACAGAAGTGGGTGCTTAATATCTTTAACAATTTTCACTTCCGCCCGTCATCATTAGGGACTACTAAATTGTTATAGTTGAAGTATTTAAAAAAAGAATCAATCTTTCCCCTTTATCATAATTTACATTACACACGTTGTATTGTTGATTACGCTCAATCCTTCTCTGTATGAGAGGAGACCTGTGCCCAGCAGTGGGACGATAAAAAGGTTAATAGTGATGATGACGTTGTATTAATTTCTTTTCAATATACTTTACTCTTTCTTGAGACACTGCGGTATTTCGGGAGAGAAGATTCTACGTAGCTTCCCGAAAGCAGCCCAGCCGAGTTGGATTTGACAATTGATCTCTTTCTCGAAGTTGGACCTTCCTAATATGGAAATTCCTAATGGTGACCACGCACCGAAAGCGTAGCGTGGGTAGGCCCCCGACAAGGTGGACCGACGACCTAGTGAAGGTCGCGGGAAACCGCTGGATGCGGGAGGCGCAGGACCCGTCATCGTGGAGATCCTTGGGGGAGGCCTATGAAGGCCTCCCCCAAGGATCTCCAGTGAACGTCTTTCAGCTGAAATGATGATGATGATGATACTCTACTATTTCCGATCCGCTAAAAGAGACCCCTGTACCTACGTATTTTGTCTTTCTTTCTTCATATCTGTTTATATGTTTGCACATAAATCATACTAATATTATAAATGAGAAAGTGAGTTTGTTTGTTTGTTTGTTCCGCTTTCACGCCGTAACTACTGAACCGATTGCTTTGAAATTTTGTACACGTAAAGTTAGAAGTCCGGATTAAATTATAGGGTACTTTTTATGCCAGAAAAATTTGATATTCCCGAAGGAAATCTAAAAAGCGCGATATAACCGAATCATACTAATATTATAAATGGGAAAGTGAGTTTGTTTGTTTGTTTGTTCCGCTTTCACGCTGTAACTACTGAACCGATTGCTTTGAAATTTTGTAGACGTAAAGTTAGAAGTCCGGATTAAATAATACGGTACTTTTTATCACGAAAAAATTTGATATTCCCGAAGGAAATCTAAAATCCGCGATATAACCGATCTCCATGCGGGAGAAGCCGCGGGCGGAAAACTAGTAGTAAAATAAATGAATAAATTCTTGTTTGTAAACTCAATTCATCTGTTACTCTAAAGTTTACACGAACTTTTACGCTGTCAGCGGTATTATCATGTATTAGGAAGTGGGCGGGCGGCGTTAGTGACGTCACACCGCCCACCGCAACCTGCAGCTAGATTACTTTTTTATACTTTTCAACCTATTTGTTAATTTAGTCAGAGAGACGTTGCGGGGATTTGTCTTTTGATTTAGAGATGTTTATTTATGTAGTTCGTAGCTGAAGGAACGAGAAATTGTTGTTTGTTAAGTTAATTTCTATTTTTATTTTATCGTGGAATAACTTGATTATCCTGCTCAAAGTGAGTCTTGGAAGTTTGAATCCCAGCTTGAGGCTATGCCCGAGCAACGATAAATTTGCCAGTAGCCAACCGCAGTTAGGTTTTGTGCCTGTTCACTTGCCCTCGGTGGTAGGCCATAACATCGGCTGCAGGCAGAAGTTACCACCCACCAGCCAAGGTCTTGACGCCAAGCGATTCGTCGTGTTCTGGCATGATGTCTGGTGAAGCCGTACGGAGGACGGGTTTGAGCAGTTGTGTTGCGATGTGTGCCTACTACGATGCGTCAAGTGTTGTTGTGTCGGGAGTTTGGTCGTGGAGGGTCTCCACATCAAACTCCCTCTGGCGCGGCATCGTTGGTCGTGTTGTTGGGTTTAACATTGCACCACCTCACTCAACTGCCGTCTTCCTTCCTATTCACTAAGATATTTTAAATTTTAAGTGAATGGGCTTAAAAAACTAGCGCGCTTTACCATCAACGATTGCATCACTGCTTACCATCAGGCGGGATTGCAGTCAAGCGCTAGTGTATAATTATAAAAAAAAAACTTAAAGGTCATCATCATCATTATCAACCTTTTTATCGTCCCACTGCTGGTACAGGTCTCCTCTCATCAGAGAGTGATGGCCGTCAGAGTCATACATGGGTATCGCACGATCTCCTATGAGGCGGCCTGCCTACTGGCTGGAACCCCGCCCTGGGACCTGGAGGCGAGGGTCCTCGCGTCTCTGTACCGGTGGCGTGAGCAGGCGCGAGAACGGGGCGAACGGCCGATGCAGCGTCAGCTTGAGCAGCGTCGGTCGCAGCTCAGCGAGGTCTTGGTGGCGGAATGGCGGGACAGGCTTTCACGCCCTACCGCCGGCCTCACCACCATCGAGGCCATCCGGCCGGTACTGGCGGACTGGCTCGGGAGAAGGCATGGCTCCCTGACGTTTCGGGTGACACAGGTGCTCTCGGGGCATGGTTGCTTCGGAAAGTACCTGTGTCGCATAAACAGGGAGCCGGACGCCCGGTGTCACCACTGCGTCGACTGCCGGGAGGATACGGTGCAGCATACGCTGGCAGAGTGTGCCAGTTGGGAGGAGCTGCGCCGTGTCCTCATCTCTGAAATAGGCAGTGACTTGTCGCTGCCGGCCGTAATCAAGTCGATGGTCGGCAGAGAGAGTCCTGGGATGCGGTGGTTTCCTTCTGCGAAACAGTTGTCTCGCGGAAGGAGGCTGCGGAAAGGGAGAGGGAGATCTCGTCCTCTCACCCGACCCGCAGCAGGCGTACCGGGCGTCGTCGGAGGGCGGATAACGCCCTCTTCCAGCCCCCCTAAATGGGTTCAGGGGCGATGGACTCGGGGACATCTGTCGCCCCTCAAACATCAGGACCCGAGGTGGCGGCGCGAAGTGTTCCACGCGCGCTACTCTTAGACGTCACGGAGGGAGGCCTACACCTCACTCCCCCCCTTGACCCGAGGAGGCCTACGGTGGTGGGCCAGCACCAATCGGGGGTTGCGGAAGCAGTATTAGTTCTCGCAGCCCCCGGTGTAGGTGTGAGAAGGAACAACAAAAGAAAAAAAGGTCTCCTCTCATACAGGGATGGATTGAGCGTAATCACCGCGCTTGCTCAATGCGGGTTGGCGATTTCAGACTTAAAGTCCAGCTGTTTCCTCAAGATATTTTCCTTCACCTTGTCTTACAAACCTTCACTTATAACTTAGAAAAGTTACATTGGTACTTGCCTGACCGGGGTTCGATCCCGCACGCTCATACCCGAGAGGTTGGTGTTTTAACTACTAGGCCATCACAAAGTTAGTACGTTCGTCTTCTACTCTATGGGATATTCATATTTCTAACAGGCGAAAGTTGGTTGTAAAATTCACCTAGTCTACTTATACTACTTCGGGAGAGACATGCATGATGTTTTATAACGTAATAATGAAACGGACCAAGCCGCTATTTCCATTTCTAATACAATACCTAATCTATACTAATATATAAAGCTGAAGAGTATGTTTGTTTGTTTCTTTATTTGGTTGAACACGACCAATAGGAGCGGAGCATAACTAACTCCACGCGAACGAAGTCCCTGGCGGCCGCTAGTGTCAGAATAAGGCTGCCGGTGGCTTTTTAATTTCTATAATTATCATGCATTTCAACTACTACTAAAATAACTTCTCAAACCACTTCTACACAACCATATTGATGTACATATCTACTAATAAATGACATTGCATTTGATAGCGTGTGGGTGTTTTGTTAAGCCTGACATTTTCAGCGCGTGGGTAGATGCATTTCGCACTAATCGGATTTAGACGTAGAGATAAAATTTTCCTAAGTACAGTTAGTGTTACTAGAAACTAAATTTTAAAATGTTGTACGTGGGTGTGTATTCTCTTAGAATTTTTGGTTTAGGGACATGTCGGTTTCTTCGCTATACTTTCCTTCGTCGTTTTGAGAGCAGTGTTTATGAATGAGATTATTTTTTACAAAATAAAGCGTATGCCTTTAATCTACCTTCATTTTACACTCCGGCTTTTACTAAGTGGCCAACCCATCTTGCATGATTGAAAATAAAATAAGCTACTGTATTGGTCATCAATTCTAATTATGAATATATTCGTGTACTTTATTTATACGCATTCCCCTTATCATGTCTGTTATTAACTGGGCTTTTCATCTACTAATGGAAATAACTGCACAAATAGCTTCTACGTAACAATATCGACTCAATATTTGGAACACCAACATTATAGTTGATAGCATGTGGGTGTTATGTCAGACATTTTCAGCGCGTGGCTGTCTGCGGCCTGAAAATATTCGTTACGCAGAATTCGATTAATGCATCTGTATGCTTTAATCGAATTTGACGCAACCGATATTACTTAAATAGTATTACAGGAAAGTCGAGTGGGTAAATGTAGGCATGGTTTTAAGTAGTGAACGGACATACATAGGTATAATGCAGGTTGTTTGGAATTATTTAACTTATAGGAAGTAAGTACTTGTTACAGGATAAGTACCTATACATATGTACCTTATCGTAATATATTACAAAGTTTTGAAAACAACTGTTCAAAAAAATCCAATAATTTCCCAATATGTTGACAAGTTTCTGCTCTTCAAGTCACTAAACTTAAATAGCGGTGGGCGGGGCACATTGCACATAGAGCCGATTGCCGATGGGGCAGTGTGGTTTTGGAGTGGCGGCCACGTACCGGAAGACGCAGCGTAGGGAGGCCCCCAAGAAGGTGGACCGATGAACTGGTGAAGGTTGCGTGAAACCGATGAATGCGGATAATACAAGACCGATCATTATGGAAAGCCTTAGGGAGGCCTTCGTCCAGCAGTGGGCCTCTATAGGATGAGAAGAAGAAGAAGAATACAAAGTAGACTGGTTATAATTAGTCCTGTATATCCATACTAAAAATAACGCTTAAGAGTTTGTTGGTTTGAACTCGCTAATAAGCACACTTCTAGACAACGGAATTGAAAAATTCTTCTTGCATTTCATAGCCCAACTCTTGAGGACGGTTGTAGGCTATTTAACATCACGCTGAGAGTCTTAGGACCCGAGCAAAAAGGGAAAAAAAGGAAGAAAGAACGCTAATAAAAAACGAAGTAAAAGACAAAGTATGCGATTCAACGAAGCGAATCGGGGAAATAAAAGAAATCACGCGGGCGGAGTCGTGGACGGAAGCTAATATATTAATAAACAACAAAATATTAGTGACATACATAATTACAAAACAAGAAATCTAAAGCAATGTTTGAAATTCTTCTACTTTGCTATGGCATTTTCATAAATTTTAATAGTATGTTAATTGAAGGCTGTAAAGTTGATAATATTCGTTGATCCGAAACGATATAAGGAAGTAAAATACCAATCAAGATACAAGAACGATAAGGTAGCATTTTCATTGAACAGGTTTTGTTTATAAAATATGGAATAAATTATAATAAATGTCGTGAATCTCTAGTTACATGAGAAATCGTGTGAAAACTCAGCTTTAGTAATAAAAGTGTTAATAAAAAGAGATGTAAAATCACGGAATGTCATTAAGAATAAACTTAAGTATGATTTTTAAGAGAATGCCCTAATGCCGGTGTTCCTCAGGGGTCTGTTCTCTCTGCAACTCTGTTCCTGCTGCATATTAACGATCTGCTGATGCCCGGTATCTATGGGTATGCAGATGACAGCACAGTTGTAGAGAGATACCTGCCGGATGCTCGGGCTAGTAGGGAATCAATCCGGTCCGAAAGAGAGGCCATGGTTGAGCGAACGAGTGTTGCACTGCAGGCAGTCTCCGAATGGGGCAATGCCAATCTTGTAGCATTCAATGCCGCCAAAACACAGGCGTGTCTTTTCACCGCCAAAAGGAGCCCGTTCACCTTGGCTCCTACTTTTCGAAATGTGTCCTTGGAGTGTTCCGACCGCCTTCAGCTTTTGGGAGTTGAGATTTCCTCGAACCTTAACTTTGGGCGGTTCATTGAGTCCAAGGCCAAGGTGGCTGCCAGGAAACTTGGCGTTATCGCAAAGGTCCGGCAGTACTTCACACCTGGGCAGCTTCTAATGTTATACAAAGCACAGGTCCGTTTGTGTGTGGAGTACTGCAGAGCCACATTTGGGCTGGTGCTGCTAAGTGTCACCTGGCCACTTTGGATTCAATGGAGAAGCGTGCGAAGGGGCAGATTGGTGACCCTGATCTAACTCGAGATGGTCTCCAAATCCTAGAGCACAGGCGTAGAGTAGCCAGCCTTTCGGTGTTCTATAGGATGCATTTTGTGGAGTGTGCGAGGGAATTGCATGATTTAATTCCCCCATCTCCGTTCCACCATCGGCCGACCCGTTGTACGGCTGGTTTCCACCCTTACGTTGTTAATACCACTACGATCCGGACGAAGCGTTTCGCCTCCTCCTTTATACTGCGTACATCGAGGGAACGGAACAATTTGCCAGCGGCGGTGTTTCCGTCGGACTACAATTTGAGTGTCTTCAAGGCTAGAGTGAATAGGCTTTTAATAAACTAGTGCGCTTTACCATCAACGATTGCGTCACTGTTTACCATCAGGCAGGATTGCGGTCAAGCGCTAGTTTATAATATACAACGTGTAACATAAAGGGTATATACATAAGAAAGGCATGGCATCTTTACATGATATCAAACGATATTGGAAGGGTTTTTTAATCCTATCTCTTTATGTTAGGAAGTTATGAGGAAAAACACCGCCTGTGATAGGCTACTATCATACTAGTCGTACAGATATATTGAAGACAGTTATCGGATTTTGGCAAGTAACGTGACGGGTAACGAGTAGTTATTAACGTATGTAGTGTGCTGCCACGTTTGTTATGATTTGATTTTAAGAAACACGAAACCGAAAATTTGGTACAAATATTTTGAATACCTATTTTATTTTGAGTTGAAATCCTTCCGATATCGTTTGATATCATCTAAAGATGCCATGCTCTTGGTATGTATATATACCGTTTTTGTTACACGTTGTATATATTGTTACGGGCTAGGGGTACTTAAACGCCGGTTAAGGGTTACGAAGTTTATTTTCAACGAAGGTACAGTCGATTGTAAGCACTGACAAGTAGAATGTCGCTGACGTTGCACCGAAGTCCTCCCTTATGTCCACGAAGTCCGTGTTGTAAACACACAATAACAGTACAGATGTTACTCCACGTAGTACTCACAGTTCTCGTTGCAGTTGTCGCAGTAGGTATTCTCGAAGATCGCTTCTTAACTGTCGCTGTTTTCGTATCGCTAGTCGAGTGTAGACTGACTCTGTGCGGGCGTCACGGTGCTATATATAGTCCAGCTGATCGAACATTCCAGATTCCTCTAGACGTAATAATAATAGCACATAACTTCGAGGTCACTCGGAAGTACCTACTGTAATTCCCGGAAACGGGCTTCTAGAAATTTCGATGTCGACACTTTGTTGACAAAACTGTTGAGACCTGTACCATTCGATAGGCCGTCCTAAGTCTAGTAATGCGTTTTATTATTGTACCTAGGAAATGTCTAGATCTGGCGAAATAGGGCTCAAAAGTGACACACTGCATGTCACGCGATATTGAACCTTATGCCATCGACATAAGGTCCATTCGTAACATTGCCCCCTTCTTAGTCATGCTCGTCCCGAGCATGATTTGATCCATAATAGCGAGCTAGGCGGTCTACGTGTACGACTTTCAGCTTCCCTCTAGGTCCTTTCTTAATCCGGTAGGTGACATCGTTTATTCTGGTTACTATCGTGTACGGACCCTCCCATTTGGCTTGGAACTTTGGACTCTTTCCTTTTCTTCTAATGGGATTATGTAACCATACCAAAGTTCCCTCTTCGAATCCGGGCACGTTAGCTTTGCGGTCGTATCGGATCTTCATTTCTCACTGGTTTTCAGACCATTCTCTCTCACAGCTCATGTATTCCATCTAATTTACGCCGCAGGTCGGCCACATAGTCGACGGCTAGGATAGGAGTATCGGGAGGTGTTCCGGTTAGTGCATCTATGGGTAGTCTAATTTCTCGGCCGAAGTTGACTTTCGCCGGTGTGCAGTTTGTGCTATCATGTGTTGCAGAGCGGTATGACATTAAGAAGAGTGGAATGTATTGGTCCCAATCCCTCTGATGTTCTTCCACTACTTTGGCCAAATGATTCTCCAACGTCTGATTGAATCTTTCGACCATTCCATCTGACTGTGGGTGATATGGTGTTGTACGAGTCTTATGTATCCCGAGTAGTTGGCAAACCTCTTGAAATAGTGAAGACTCGAAGTTTCTACCCTGGTCAGAGTGTAACTCCAAAGGAATGCCAAATCGACAGAACACCTCGTGAACTAGCTTTTTGGCGACTGTATGAGCTTCTTGGTTAGGTACTGCAAAAGCTTCTGGCCATTTGCTGAAATAGTCTTGCATGACGATGATATACCTATTCCCTTCTTCAGTAACAGGGAATGGCCCAGCTATATCGACAGCAACTCTTTCCCATGGTGCACCAACATTGTACACTTTCAGCCGACCTCTGGCTCTCGTTTGCGGTCCCTTTACTGAGGAACAAGCTACACATTTTCTACACCAGTCCTCAACGTCTTCACGGCAATGCACCCAATAGAATCTTTTTCTCACCTTCTCCAGGGTTTTCTTAACTCCTAGATGTCCTCCGGATACTCCGTCGTGCACCTGTCGTAGCACTGACGCGACCTTATCACAGGGGACAACTATCTGTAAGGTGACCTCCTGTCCACTGGGTGATTCCCATTTCCTCTTGAGAACTCCATTATCAATTATCAGGCTGTCCCATTGAGCCCAGTAACTTTTTGCTGTTGGGCTAAGCGCTGATATTTCACTCCAAGTGGGCCTTTGGCCACGTTTCTTCCATTCGATTACTGTCTTCAAGTCACTATCTTCCTTTTGTGCGTCTTCCAATGATTGATTATCCCAGTCTTCGTCCAAAGCGTTCACCTGGATAATCCTTACGTTCTCTTTCTTTTCCTGTTTGGCACAATGTCGGCAAGATTCTTCGCAAGGTCGTCTAGACAAAGCATCAGCATTATTGTGTGACTTGCCTTTCCGATGTTCAGTGACAAAGTCAAATTCTTGCAGCTGCTCTATCCACCTTGCTACTTGTCCTTCTGGGTCTTTGAACTGGAGGAGCCACTGTAAGGCAGCGTGATCGGTACGAAGTGTAAACTGCCTCCCAATCAAATATTTCTTGAAGTGTTGTAAGGTCTTAACAACGGCTAGAAGTTCTCGGCGGGTAACACAATAATTTCTTTCTGGCTTGGAAAGGCATTTGCTGAAATATGCGATAACGACCTGCCTATCTCCTTGTGTTTGAGAGAGAACTCCTCCAATACCCACATTGCTGGCATCTGTGTCTACCAAAAATCGGCCTTCCCTACTAGGGTAACCTAGTACAGGAGCCTCGCACAAGTGAGTTTTCAGTAGAGCAAATGCCTGTTCGCAATCAGAGTTCCATTCAAATTGACACTTTTCCTCTGTTAAACGATGCAACGGTTTCGCTAACTCGGAGAAGTTCCTCACAAACCGACGGTAATATGCACACAGACCCAAGAAAGAGCGTACCTCAGTTTTATTACGAGGGGTAGGCCACTTCGACACGGCTTTTATTTTTTCAGGGTCTGTTCGAATTCCTTGCGCCGAAATAATGTGTCCCAAGTATCCAACTTCTTTCTGGAATAGTGTACACTTACTAGGACTGAGTTTTAAATTCGCTTCACGCAGTTTCTGGAACACTTTCTCCAAATTGCGTAGGTGTTCTGCGAAGTTTCGTCCCATAATGATGATGTCATCCAAATAGACCAGGCATGCATCACCAAGCAACCCCACCAAAATGCGCTCCATTAGGCGCTCGAATGTAGCTGGAGCATTGCACAGTCCAAAAGGCATGACATTGAATTGCCAGAGACCGTTCCCAGGACCAGTGGTGAAAGCGGTCTTTTCTTTATCCTGCTGACAGATTTCCACCTGCCAGTAACCACTTTTGAGGTCAACTGTGGAGAACCATTTCATGCCACTTAGCAAGTCCAAAGTGTCATCTATACGTGGCAGAGGATAACTGTCCTTTTTCGTGGCATCATTCAACATCCTGTAGTCAACGCAAAACCTTGTACTGCCATCCTTTTTCTTGACTAGGACTACTGGAGATGACCAAGGGCTGGTGGATGCTTCTATAATCCGGTTTTTCTCCATATCTCTTAACATTTCCGCGACTTCCTGTTCTCTTGCAAAGGGGATACGACGTGGTGTCTGTCTTATCGGCTGTGTATCACCCGTATCTATGTGGTGTTTGACGAGCCCAGTCCTTCCCACGTCACCGTCGATCTTCGAGAAGATGTCATGGAAGTTGTGTAACAGTTGCTTAACTTTGTGACTTTCGAACTTGTTCAAATTGCCCTTACAATTTTCGAGTAGTGTCGATACATGTTCCTGCCACTTCTGATCAAGTTCCTTTTGGTGAGCCTCTGTTTTTCTCAAAGATGCTACATGATCGCACACACCCACCATGCAATTCTTTTCAAGAATTATTTCTTTGTTACTAACGTTGATAATGCGTACTTTTGGTTTATCGGAAATCATCATCAGTGTCCTTGCTGTTATCCAGTCTGGGTGATCTCCAGAATCTTCTATTATAATGCAACGTTTACGGCATCCTATTGGTGATAGTCTAATATCTACTAAGGTTTCTGATCTTGGTGGTAATACCGTTCTCCTTAAACAGTACACTGACCCCTGTTTTCCACCTTGAAGAAATACTTCTTGTTCTGGGAAACTCAATACTCCTTTAGCTACATTAAGGACGCACTGCTGTTTCTTCAAAAAGTCCAGTCCTATTATGCAATCATCTGTAATATTCGCTACTAAAACGGGGTGCGTAAATGTCTTATCACCCATTTTCAAGGTCACGTTCGTTTCACCAAGGACGAGTACTGGTTGGCCAGTGGCGGTTTGTAATCGGCATTGTGAAGATCCTCTTTTCCATACTATGGTCCGAGGAAATAGCTCCGGTCGTGCAATGGTTCTTGATGCACCAGTATCCAATGTGAAACTGCAGGATTTACCATTCAGTTCTCCTTCTATAATGAGACTGTTTCCGTCACCCACTTGTGATACTGTTATAATGGGGGCTACATGTCGACCAGCCAGTACTCGCCCCATAGCCCTGGCTGTTCCTAGTTTAAATCCTCGGCTTCCACCTGTGTCCCAGAAGTGCTTCTTCCCTTAGCCTTCCTGGGACAATTGATCCGAATATGCCCTTTTTCACCGCACTCATAGCATGTTGGTCCTTGTCGGGGTTTCATTTGTGCGGTTACCTCACGAATACGGTGGTGTGGTCGGCCATCTTGGCGTACTGCTTCCACCTCCAGAGCGTGTGTCAAGGCTGCCTTCAGAGTCTGATGGTGCCCCAGACGAACCGCAGCCCTGACTTCCGCATCTCGAATTCCATCAGTAAAAGCTTGCACCGTAGTAGCATCAATTGCTCCCGGCGTTGAAGCATACGCCCTCCGAACAATACGTTCTATTTCCGATGCCCATTGTTGCAAACCCTCACTGCTTTTCTGTGTGCGGTCGCGGAGTTGAGCCCTGTAGACATGTTCCAGGTGTTTCTCTCCATATCTAGACTCCAACGCTTCTAACAGACAGGCTAGGGTATTGCAATCGCCGGAAATATTTTCGAGGATTTGGACCGCCTCACCACGCAGAGCAAGCGTAAGGGCGGTTACGGCTTGATCGTCGTCCCAATTGTTGCCTTTTGCGACCTTTTCAAACTGTAGACGGAAGGCCACCCATGACGTTGTCCCGTCAAAATGAGGTACCTTGAAAGTCGGCAGAGCACTGGATACAGGTATCACACCTTTGATACTTCCTTTCTGTACCTTATCATGGAGGAATTTTATTTCTTTCTCACACTCCATGATGGTGCTATCTAGTGTCTCGAAACGCGCATCATGTTTGTCTATACGAGCATCCTGTTTGTCTATACGCGTATCTTGGTAGTCCATACGCGCTTCTTGTTTGTCTATGCGCGTATCTTGCTGGTCCATACGTGCATCTTGTTGTGTTGCTTTTGTTTTAAGCTCGTTGACCTCTTCTTTAGTTTTTTCCCACTTTCCGTTTAGTTCCAATACTAGTTGCTGGGATTTTGCCTGGGATTCTGCTACATTTTTAATTTGTGCCTGGGTTTCTGCCTGGGATTGTTTTATTTGAGCCTGGGTTTCTTCCATATGTGCCTGGGATCTATCTATTTTTGCCTGGATTTCTGCCTGGGATTTTGCCTGGGATTCTGCCATACCTTTTATTTGCATCGTTAATTGAGCCAGCAACGCCGATAAATCGCATCCACTGCTTCCGGGAATAGTGGTGGTAGTAGGCGCACTTATAGGTGTTGCGACGGCCATTTCTGTTTCGGGTGCAGGGACACTAAGCAATTCTTCCTCTTGACGCGCCAAATCCATCGCTGCTTGTCGTCGCGTGCGAACTCTTTCGTCTTCCCTTGGCGTGACCGGCATACCGCTTCTGACACCAATTGTTACGGGCTAGGGGTACTTAAACGCCGGTTAAGGGTTACGAAGTTTATTTTCAACGAAGGTACAGTCGATTGTAAGCACTGACAAGTAGAATGTCGCTGACGTTGCACCGAAGTCCTCCCTTATGTCCACGAAGTCCGTGTTGTAAACACACAATAACAGTACAGATGTTACTCCACGTAGTACTCACAGTTCTCGTTGCAGTTGTCGCAGTAGGTATTCTCGAAGATCGCTTCTTAACTGTCGCTGTTTTCGTATCGCTAGTCGAGTGTAGACTGACTCTGTGCCGGCGTCACGGTGCTATATATAGTCCAGCTGATCGAACATTCCAGATTCCTCTAGACGTAATAATAATAGCACATAACTTCGAGGTCACTCGGAAGTACCTACTGTAATTCCCGGAAACGGGCTTCTAGAAATTTCGATGTCGACACTTTGTTGACAAAACTGTTGAGACCTGTACCATTCGATAGGCCGTCCTAAGTCTAGTAATGCGTTTTATTATTGTACCTAGGAAATGTCTAGATCTGGCGAAATAGGGCTCAAAAGTGACACACTGCATGTCACGCGATATTGAACCTTATGCCATCGACATAAGGTCCATTCGTAACAATATATAAAAAAAGTTCATGCTAGTAAAAACTTATTTGAATAAATCTTGTGCGTTCTGCACTAGATAAAGTCGAGTTGAAAACGGTATGTTTGGACGGAATCTTAGATATTGAAAAATACCTGCTCTTAAAAAACTTCTTTTACAACATACATATGCATATTTTTACATTGAAAAAAACCAGCTGAATGTGGGAAGCATAGAACCGGTCAAAGTCTATGTCCAGCAGTGGACTTCTTTGGCTAAAGTTGTGATGATGGTCGATGATTTTTCATATAAGAGCTCTAGCTGCATTCAGTTATCAGTCTAAAGAAATAATATAAGTAGGTACATTACAACAATACTAACAACGAACGAGTTTGAGCAATCAGTCACAGCTCTACGACAATAAAACAATAAATAAACCCCAGTGACGACTCCATCTTGTTTTTTGTCGACATCTTGTCAACTTTACGTTTTTTCAATCAAACAAAAAGTGGTCTTAAATGTTTGAATAATAAATTTGTTCAAAGATACATCCTAATCAAAGCTTTATGATTGACAATCTGATTAGGTATACATTTATAAGTCTTATATTTTGCTTTGATAATACACTAATGGATACTGTATATTTTTGCTCCATTGAGTTTAACTAGCGAATAAGTAGGTACTTATGTAGATGCTGTAGAGAAATAACACTGGTAGTTTGTGGGCAAGGCGTGGGAAAAAATATCCGGGCGGTTCAAAAGTGCCCTGGGGTGACGATGTTGTGGGAGTCGCGGGATAAGCCTGGATGAGAGACGCACAGAACTGGGAAGTATGGAATAAGAAAGGGGAGATTTTTACCATAATTGCGTAACGTACTATTACTATAAATTTGATCCATTTCGAAGCATATTGCTAATCTATCCTTTCTCTTTACTAATCCATACTAATATTATAAATGCGAAAGTAACTCTGTCTGTCTGTCTGTTACGTTTTCCCGCTTAAATCTCTCAACCGATTTTGGTGAAATTTGTCACAATCTTTAGACACTGAGAAAGGACATAGCCTACTTTTTATCCTGGAAAATTGGATATTCCCGAGGGAAATCTAAAAAGCGCGATATAACCGAATTCCACGCGGGCGAAGCCGCGGGCGGAAAGCTAGTAATGTTATAAATGTGAAAGTAAGTTTGATTGTTTATTCCACTTTCACGCCTAATCTACTGAACGGGTTTGAATGAAATTTGCCACACAGATGGTTTATAACCAGGAATAACACAAAGGATACTTTTTATCCCGATATTCCCAAGGGATCGAAACTCACATGGGTGAAATCGCGGGCCGGAGCTAGTTGCTCTATATGGTTGTGTTACGTCTCTAGATATTCGAAAAAAAAATATCTACATAAATAACGCTATTAAATAAAATAAAATTTTGAACTGTCAAAATGAAATCCATTGCTACTAATAGTCTGTTACGTAATTAACCTGACTGTACCCTGCGGTACCCAGCAGCAGATCACCCACTCTGGGATGAAATGATTATGCTAATATTGTTAGTTTGTAATATAGGTACGACTTTATATAGTGAATGCCTGAATGGCATACAATTACCTATGAGGTAAATAATTTTACGAATTAAGAAGGCATACCTAAGAGATTAATTTGTACTGACAATCGATGTCACGAAAAGATAAAATGTAATAAGTATGTTTTTATTATTAAAGTAATTACGAGTTTATTTATGTACTAACAAGTTCTTTATTATCTCGGCGGTAGGCCACAGCATTGGCTGCCGGCAGAAGTTGTCTGACAAAGTCTTGCCGTCAATCGATTCGTCGTGTCGGCGTGATGTTTGGTAAAGCCGTACGGAGGACGGGTCTGAGCAGTTGTGTTGGGATGTGTGTGTTGGGCCGATGGGCCAAATGTTGTTATGTCGGGAGTTTGGTCATGGAGGGTCTCCTTATCAATCTCCCTCTGGCCGATGCTCCAACGATGCAGGATCGTTTGTCGTGTTATTAGATTTAACATTGCTTCATCTCGGTCAACTGCCGTTTTCCTTCTTATTCACTCAGTTTTTTTGAGTGAATAGGCTCTTAATAAACTTGCGCCCTTTAACATCAAAGATTGCATCACTGCTTACCATCAGGCGGGATTACCTACGGTCGAGCACTAATTTATAATTACAAAAAAAAAAAAACAATATTAAACTGAATCGGTGGTTTAGACCAGCGTTTTTCAAATTTTTTCATGACACGGTCCCGAATCGAATTATATTTCACAACTTCATTCTCTGGCTTGCTTGAGCCTGTCACTCCGTACATTTTGGTTAAACAGAAAACAGGATGTCTGCAATCAACCACGGACAGTCTGAACTTTTTCATTACGGCGATCCCCTCGATGAAGCTTGGCGACTCCTAGGGGGTCGCGAGTTCGCGACCCACATGTTGGAAAAACACTGGTTTAGAGGAACGAGTATAGCTATATATATGTATATAGGCGTGCGCTTAATGCGCGTTTTGTTGGTATGGAATAAACTATTTTTCTTTTTCCTTTCTTATATACTCATACATTTTAAAGGATGTTGATCAAATTTACATTAAAATAGTGGGTAAAAACCCATCAAATTATAATATTTTTATATGTGAATCTAAAATAGTTTGTCCATTTACTGTGTGTTCATGTATAAAATTTCGCAAAAATTACTTCGCTACCATTAAATGGTAACTTATATGTACTTATACCATTCTGTAGTATGCCACAAGTCAATATACCCTTATCACTAAACGGAATATAAATAAAACCATAGTTTCACATGACCTTTGTGTGGGTGTTGCTCTACTCTTGATAACCTTTGACCTTTGGTTGGGAATACGTGGGAGTTGGCGGGAAATGCGAAATTCAGACGACAGTGGGTGGCCATACGGATATATTGTTGTAACATAGAAACTTACCCATATGGGTATTTTCGGTTATGTTATTGGTGGATTTGATCCGTTTACATTTATGTTTGTTTTGTACTTTTACAATAATAACGTCTTAATTTTACTATATAGTACCTAACTGGATAGTAAAATTGTAATCTATTTTTAATTGGCTTCTGTCCGCAGCTTCGTCAAAATAAATCTCTTGTTCCCCGACTTACGTATTTTTTGACTCTTTTACGTTTTGCTTAGCTTCTTAGGGTTGTGGTGAGATGTTCAATTGTTTCTAGCCATCCTCAAGAATTGGACTAATAATGCTTGGTTTTTCGGAGCATTTGTTTGTTTGAACGCGGTAATCTTCAACTACAGAAGGTATCGGAGAGTAGTTCTCGGTAGTTGAAGAGCGTTCATGCTAACAAAGAAGTTCTTCAGCTTTATTCTTAGTATAGATATACGATAAAACATATAGGCTTAAAATAAGTATTATGTGCCCTTTTGTATTTTGAGAGTTATCTACCCATAGTAAGCTTCAGCAATTTTGCATTTATTTGAGGATGGTTATCATTTATTCATGTCATCATTAAAGTATATATTATGTTTAGTATTTCTGATACACTCGACATTAAAAAAACATACGACAAAAACAAGTCAAAATTTTCGATGACCAATTAAAAAACAATATTAATTCCCGGTTGATTACACGATAAAAACAGATGTAACATTTAAGCCGATACAAGATACATAAACCCGTGATAACCCTCACGAGACGACATCTACTTACAAGTAATAATATAATCGTTATCGATAAAACGTAGATATCTATAAATACTAAAGAACAAAAGGTGCGCGGGCGACGGTTACGACACTTCCGTTCTTTACATGTGTGAGTGAGGCCATGTTGGGATGATAATATATGCGTCATGTCATTTAATTTAAATTCGCTTATTTTGGTATTGCATGTTGCGTTCTTTTGTCTGCTGTTAGGTAATATTTTTCCGTAATTCATTTAATGAGTTATGTGTTTTGTTAGTTGGTGGTTTATTACACAATATACGATAAAGTACCCTCTTTTTTGGTTGGGATGGGAAATCATCAAATGACTTCTCCCGCTCTGGGCGAAGCGGAAGGGCGTGTCAGTCTTTTACTGACTTAAACCCACCCGTGTTTCTTCACTTGCCTTTGCGACGGCCAGGGCCACGGTTCCTTGTTTAACCAATCCGCAACCCTGAGCCAGGAGGCATCGGTCTTCGTGGACCCCGTCAAGATGTGCTGACATCTCTTTGAGGCGCGCGTGAAAGACGACGCGCCGTCGACTCGGGCCTGGTCCTTACCGAGCGGCGAGCTGAGACAGGCCCCGCTCAGTGAGAGAGAATGGGCTGCAATACACCACGAGTGGTGAGGGCTGGTAAATATCACTTGTCTTCGATTTTTTGGTTCAAGGACATGCCCCCAAGATGTCACGATGTTTTCCAGCACCGTTTTGAGGGCAGTAGTTATGATATTATTTACACAAATAAAGAGCCTGCTTGTATTCGAACCTATAACCCAAACAAAGGCCCGACCGTGACCACTGCGTCACACTCACTAACATAACCCATTGCAGATAATCGACGTGTTAAAGTAGGACACATGCTCAGCAAAGGTTTTGTTTGTATAAAGTCCCACACAAACAGTTAGCAGCACTCTAAAAAGACGATAACAACATATAACAAAAAGCTTGACCGTGCACAAAGATCCAATAAAAGTGAAATTAGTTCAGCGAAAAACCTGAGTAAAAACTAGCAACTTTAACAATTTTAACAGTAGCACACCCTACAATAAAGTTATAGTTTAAAAATGTATTAGGCAAAGATGTAGGTACAAGCTATAAAATTACTATTCACGGGCCCGAGAAATTTGGTCGAAGCAAGTGTAGTGAAATAACTTACTGCGCGGCCACTCTACTATAGACTGTGCTACTAGCATAGTTTGGCCACGCAGTAAGTTATTTTATGACGTTCAGCTTGCGTTCAGCAAATTAGCTCTCTACAGACGGACTCGTCTAATTTACCATATAAAAGTTTAAGCGTCTTTTTGATTATAAAATTCTCACATGGTTCGTGTTTATTAACTCAATATTTTATGTTTGTTATTTTATTGCTCTTCGATGTGCGGGTCATTTTAAGGAAGCCGTTTGATTTATTTTATAGGTGTTGAAAAGGCAGTGAAACTGGACAACTGAGACATTCTTTTAACATGTATCGCGATCATAAAAAAACAATAAAACAATGTGATTGTTCATTCTGTTAGTAGCGGGAGGAGTTGTTTGTGTGTGGCACAGTAAACAAATAAATCACATTCTTTCAAGAGTTACTTAAATAAGGGCAATAAATTTTGTAAAATAATTATTCATCCCACAAGTTCCATCAGTCCTACTTAATTTAAGAGCATTTCCTTGGAATTTCAATGTAGGAAAATCTAAACAAATTAATGAAAGCCGAATTAATAGAAATTGTGATTCCATTTCAGATTGGGAGAATGAAACCATAAGGATTCCAAGAAGGTTGTGGAATTACTAATTCAATATTGATATAATTTTATAAAACTCTTCGAGGTTGTTTTTAAGTTTTGAAAGGGGAATATCCACTAAATAGGGTTTTCTAAGATGTTCATTAAGTGGTTTTTGCGGTTTTTATACGATAACATTATCTGAAAGATGATAAAGTTTTTCTGGAGATATTATAGCTAGCCAGTTGACCGAACAAATGTTGTCCAGTTTCCTAGAACTCGATCATGGGGCCATGTGAATGTAATCTAGACACCCAGATTTTTTTATCTAAATCTGTTCTACCGTTTCCGGACTTCAGTGACATACAGAAATAGTTCTTCCAATGCGAAAGATTACGCGGGATTATACGCTGAGATGATGATGACTGACATACAGAAGTACAGAAGTATTATAGTATTAACAACAACAACAACAACAGAAAAAAAGTTAAGCATTAACGAAGATAATTATTAGGTTAGGTACATTAATAAATAGGAATGTCGTAATTTCAAGATTTGTCGCTACAAAAATGGAGCTCTGCATTATGTAAAAATGGGAGCATAATTCTGGGAACAAAAGGTTATATAGTAGACGTCTTCCAAGGTTATTTAGAACTTATTTGTGGCTTAGATTTCAGGCGTTGGGTCGATATGTTGGTCGTCTTATTTATATTTTTTCGTTATTTATGAAATACTAGCTTTCCGCCGGCGGCTTCGCCCACGTGGAGTTCGGTTATATTGCGCTTTTTAGATTTCCCTCGGGAATATCAAATTTTTCCGGGATAAAAAGTAAGTACCCTATTATTTAATCCGGACTTCTAACTTTACGTCTGCAAAATTTCAAAGCAATCGGTTTAGTAGTCACGGCGTGAAAGCGAAACAAACAAACCTACTTTCTCATTTATAATGTAAGGATGAACAAAAACTTAGACCCTTTTTCCAAAATTATCCGAAACACATATAAATCTAATAGCTCCAAACACACAATTGTACATAATCAGCCTATGATGTTCCCGCTGCTGAGACAGATTCTCTTCGAGAGGGATTGGGCTGCAATCTACCACGTGGACCCAGTGCAGTTTGGTAGATGTCACATCTTCCAATGTTTGATTCAAGGACATACATGCCTGGTCTTTTCCTTCACCATTTTGAGGGCAGGCGTGATGAAATTATTTACACAAAGCCTCTGACTGGGTTCAAACCTACGAGAGAGGATTTGGCAACGGCTTGGTCGGTGCTGTTACTGCCCGATCACCAATGCTCTGGAAAATCTAGACTTGAATATTAAATACAAATATATTTTGCTAAAGAGTTGAAACAATCCCACGGAGTTGAAATCAAAGTCAACCTAAACTTAAAGATAACGAAGGCATATACGTAAACTGCACGTTTCCAGCGGTTTCAGGTACTGCGCAGTTTGTAGGAAAGCCTCTGTCTAGAGGTCGCGACCGTGTCCTGCCTGACCTTAGCGGCCCTGAAGCGCCTTAATATCGCAGTATCAAACACAGTTATAAAACCAATTTCACTTATTTCTTGTATTAGATATTTTTGCATGCTTTTTATTAGCTTCACTTGTATGTTTGTTTGCTTGCTTGCTTTCTTGTTTGTTTGTTTGTCCGTCTCTAACTCTTTGGACTACGAGTGAGCGGCTCATTACTGTAAAATGTCTCACCGTTTTCAATACGTACATACGTTCTTTTTTTTTTTAAAAAGAATATCGAACTAAAAAGTTGAAAATAAATATAGTTTAAAAAACTAAAAGAACATGCTTTTCAAAAATATCAAACTAAAAAGTTAAAAATAATTAAAAAAAAAGCGTGATGTTTTAATATATAAAAATTATGGCACAAAGCGCCTCACGCTTTTTTTTGAAAAGCATGTTGTTTTAGTTTTTTATTTCAGACTTGTTCTATGCAAGTTCTTGTAATAGGGATGTATCCAAGGTATGAAAATCAAAAATATAATTAGTTCGTCTTAAAGATAATAAAAAAAAATTAAGACCCGTATTTTTTTATTTTGTCGAAGTTACCAAAAACTACTGAGATATAGCGTATTAAAGTTACGGAGTGGGGGCTAATTACGTCACGCCGTGGTATATTTTGTACCACGGCGTGACGTCATGGGACATTTTAAATCAATATATCTTCCTAAGTATTTGAATGAAAGAAAAAAAAAAAAAATACGTGTTCGATATTTTTTATAAATCTATCTGATGGATATTAAATTATTTTTAGGATACAACCCAATTGGCTGTGTTTTAATTTTGATAGCCCAAAGTTTAAAATGTATAAATTTAAAAGAAGGTAAGGTAAGGTTAACAGAAGTTTAAGGAGTATAATCAGATCTTTATAACAATAATTATGTTGGGATCGATGTATGACAAAGACACAGTTAAATAGTAAACATTTAATCAAAGCGATATTTTAGGAAAAATTGCCAAACTCAAGTGGTAGTGGGCAGGGTATTCTTGGCGAAACCGATGGCCAATGGGGTCAAAAGGACATAACGTTGGAAGGTCCCCCACAAGGTGAACCAATGACCCATGAAGGCTTTCAGTGCGACGGAGGCATAGCTAGACAGACGGTTAATAGATCTTTCTACATTTACTTACATAATATATACAGATATACGGTATAAACAGAAAGATTTACAGCACTGAACCAAATAAATAAAATAGGGTATTTGATTAAAAAAAACTAATTAGTCCGTCAGACAGATTTCCAAAAAATACTAGACCCGTATGTGTTCTTTTTTCATGTAAACAAAAAATGAAGACGACACAGCGCGTTGAAAACTCGTGTGACGTCACTGCACGCTACACTTTTTAGCGACCAGTGACGTCACCAGCCACCACTCCTGATCTTTGATGCCTTTTATATTTGTATTTTTTTATTGATTTCATAAAACAAAATATACGTATCCAATATTTTTCTATAATCTGAATGACGGACTAAATAGAATCATTTTTTTTTACCCAGGAAACATCCCTATTGAAGTTAGGAAAAATGATGATAATAAAGTAGATTTCAATCACAATGCGGTCTTCAAAAAGCTAGACTGGACTGCAGAGAACCAAGGTGGACGCCTTGTAACGGTGATAATAATCGATGGCGATTAAGGTCATGTCCTTCAACGCTTCACATATTATGATGTTGCGTATTTCAGTCTGAGCAATGTAGGACATATTTAAGTACATTGATATAATGTTCGACACTTAAGTATTGAGGAAAAAGGTAGCCTCTTTATCTATAACGAACACCTTTCCCGTTAAATTCATCCTATACTATACAACGTGTAACAAAAAGGGTATATACATACCAAGGGCATGGCATCTTTAGATGATATCAAACGATATCGAAAGGGTTTCAACTCAAAATAAAATACTCAAAAAATTGGTACAAAATTTTCGGTTTCGTGTGTTTCTTAAAATAAAATCATAATAAACGTGGCAGCACACTACATACGTTAATAACTACTCGTTACCCGTCACGTTACTTGCCAAAATCCGATAAATGTCTTCAATATCTCTGTGCGACTAGTATGATGGTAGCCTATCACAGGCGGTGTTTTTCCTCATAACTTCCTAACATAAAGAGATAGGATTAAAAAACCCTTCCAATATCGTTTGATATCATGTAAAGATGCCATGCCTTTGTTATGTATACCTATACCCTTTATGTTACACGTTGTATATATATTTAAGAGGCTTTTCGTTCGTTGCTCTTTGGAAAAGGTTCTTAATACTTCTCCTTTACTTTTTCTTCTTTTTAAAACCCGTATCTTGTCTCACTTATTTGAGTAAGAACCCCCAAAATTTAAGCGGTTTGACCTTCATATTAAATGGATTCGTCGGTCAAAGTTGTAAGGGGCGCCTTGGCTCATTTTTGTTGTTATTGTTTAGATTTTAAATTAAATTACTTTTATAAACTGCGAAGTTCTGTTTTCTATTTAAAAGTCGCTTGAAGTCGTATTAAATTGACTTACGGTTTGATTTTTGCTGTAGTTAGTTACAAATAGTATAACAGACTCTTTTTTTATAAAAATGTATAGGTATCATTAGATTATTATATGAAAGATGTAATGACAATCTCAAACTGACTCAGACTGACTTTAAACATATAGAAATTTTCCTTTGCTTTCTCCCACGTATCTTAGTATAAATTATTGAATATCAGTTATAGACCAATGAACATCCTAATAAAGATCGATGTGTCATCGTTTTTAATACTTTCCATTTCATATTTGAATTGTACCTTCTAATCAATCTATTCATTAATTATTATTACTGTACAAGAAGCGGTAAAGTTAATTACATATTATGATAGTAACTGTATCACTCCATAACATGTCATTTGTCCTCTTAATGGGGCTATAGTGTTCACGACTCCATGACCGAACGCCTGTAATTATCGTAAGAAGTGTGGAGAAAATGGCAGGTGTACGAGATCACAAGCTTCAATTATTCGTTCACTCGTTCGATTAGCTGTCAAAGAACTATCATTAGTGGGCTCTTTAGTTTCTCGCAGATCGATTCACTGCTATCTAACAAAATTTGCCCCTTGCACACATACAGTTATCGCTTAACTTTATCTTGTTAGCTCAATCAAGATATAGAAGTCATTGTGTGCAGTTTTATAATGCACTTAATTGCAAATAGCTTTTGTGGTTTGAAATGTATTTTTATACGGGAGATTTATATAGATTGATTGACCTCTTTTATTTGTGTTGTATAAATAAACTGTACATTTAATTTTAAAACAATCTATTATTAAAATAACATGTTTTATAACCAACCATTAACAATAAAACGCGAAGAAGAAAACGGCAAACCAAATCTACTTAAGCTTTGAATTTGTTAAGCAAAATAAAACTTCGCACTAACTTCCACAAAAGCGTCTACTTATCTGCTTAACGTGTGGCTCAAAGAAAACAAAATGAATGAAGACAGAAGCTTCATATCAATTAGCGCGGAGCAAACAATTACTTTCCGTCACTTGCGAGTCACTCCACAAACTTTGTTTTGTGGTTTACGTAACAGACACGTGTTATTTGCGTAATCCATTGCGACTCATTCATACGTGTCTACTTGTCATTTCTTTCGTCATAAATCGACACCAAAATAGGGAAACCACATTGTAAACAACGAGCAAGCAAAGCAACAAGTCGCGGGGGCGTCGGTGCGATCGCTCCCGCACCTCTTCCGGCCTTTTACGACATTTACGATACCATCTATCCTTATCCACCACCCAAGAGCTATGCGGATCAGACCTACTGATGCGTAATAACCCCAATTTTCATATCAAACATACGTAGGCAACTTTCAGGAAATTGATCGGCGTTTGACATTGTCAAAGCACGTAATTGCTTATCCTCCTTCTCCCATGAATGCACTTAGAGTAACCACACGAAGTATACTTATGAGTATGTATACGCCGTGCGCTTACTGCGCCGTAGTCGAAAGCTTTGCATACGAGTAAAACAAATAGTGCTGTACCATTTGCTTGTTGCACCGTCCGATACTGCGTGACAGAGCCGTTGTTGCGTGTGCAGTGAGGTTCCATAGCTTGCATCGGCGGCAAGTCAGCGATCATCGTGCCGAAGGATTTGTTGTGAGGTTGAGCTCAAACGGCGCGGCGACGCGGCGCAACGCGAAGTACAGACTGGCGCGCAATTCGCCAGAAAGGGATAGGATGCGACACACGCATGCGCGAACACTAACGCGGGAAGCAATTTCTAGAAACGACTTCCGCAAACATGAGCGTCACAGCTTCACAGGCAGGCGCGTGGCTATTCGGTTTTTGCCGCCATAGGAGGTTTATAAGATATTTCAAAAATTAAATAGTTGCATATCATTCAACCACAAGACACAAAAATAGACTAATATCCAAGGCACAAAACCTGACCTAAGTTCAAAAAATTTTGGCGGTCTTATGAGTAATGTACCTATATTTGAACTTAGCTTTAAGGACACTTGAAGAGTTCTAAATATAAAATATTTGGACATAATATTCTAAATCTCATTCTGTATGTGAAGTACCTGTTATCGGAATCCAGTATCAAATTAGTATGATAGTTGTTTGAAGTTGTATGTTTGGGATCTAGACTTCTTCGAAGACCTAGCCGTTTCCAGTTCGCTATTACAAAATAGGTCTTTGTATTACTACGTTCGGTGCCCTTGAAGGTTTAGTAAGGTCAAGAGTTTTTTAAACTGAATAATCTTGTGCGTCATATTTTTGGAGATAGATAAACTCAGCCACGGATTTCTCTATCTTCAAAAAATATGACGCACAAAATTATTCAATTTAGTATCAATTGCACGGGTCGATCGATCAGGTTTAGTTTTGCTTGCCGCGGTTGGTCTGTGGAGGGGTAACCATATTTACACACCGAAACCCTGCCGTGCTTAGGAAAGCACGCTAAACCGACGAATTGCCAGAAGCCCGAAAATATGAACACCAAACTTTCCAAAGATTAACCGTATTACCTAGTAAGTTATGGAGGTCATCTGACCTCCATACTGCCTATCTAGGCAGCAGCTCCATGTAAACTATGTGTTTAGCTGCATACGATTAAACTGCAGTCTCACCGGATGCAGCTTTTCCAATTATGTATAAGTCAGCTTCCAAGCTGACCAAAACACATGAGGTCACATGAGGTTTTAGGGGATAACAGTAGAGGAAGGATGCGTGGAGTAAAAGATGATGTAAATATTTATGAGATGCAACATGTTGGACTCACCATAATACGGATCCTTCGGGTGGCTAAATCTTTAAAGGTATATGAGTTACACTAACTCTGTGAACTAAGCAACATCCTTTTTTTTGCAACTTTGAATGCAGTCTGTCCCAACTTCATAGCTAGACTTAATAAGTTTCTAGTAGAAACAGCATCCTCTTATAAATAAAATAGCTTTTGAAATATTTGTAGTAGAAACTGCACTATGCTATTGTATATTATAGTGCACTCTTTAAAAACCAAAAATATCGTTCAAATATTAAACATATACGACGTTATTTTAACGTTATACGAAAGGACGAAACCTGAATACAGTTTGTTCAGAATAAGCAATTGAATCGATTCCAATCATTTTTACACCATGTTATATTTTATCAAAAATACATTTAGAAATTGTTGCAGTATGGTTACCGAGCGCACAACACAGCTAACGGTGGATCATAGTACTAGGAGCCACCGCCACGCACTGCACCGCTCCAGGTGCGGGCGGGCGAGCGGTGCGTCGACCATATTTTTGTTGGCACAACCAAGTAAGATAGCAATAACTTTGTGGTTATCCATGATATCTTTTTAAAATTTTGTACATAGATTCTTTACTTAAAAATACTGGACACTGTTTCGGGTTTCGCATAAAAAAAGATGATGTTGTATAATCAATTTAATCAAATCAAATCAATCAAAATCGTTTATTTCAAATTAACCATCACTTGGTACTTTTGAATAGTCAATGTCGGTCAGTTCAAGAAAAGTGAAGCTAAATTGCACGTTCCAAAGCGTAGATCTCTATGGAGAAGAACGTGCAAGAAACTCCATGGACACTCTTTTAAAATCATAATATATGGGTTACATTTCTTCGTTACAATTTATGTTGCTTCTATCATGTGAGCACAATGTAAAATTAATTAAAATATAAAAATGAATTAAGCCCACTGGCAGCTAAGAGATGACCAGTCTCCACTGACGGCCCCCGTTCACGAGCATGACGCGCGCATCAGCCCCACTTAGCTCAACCATATTGAAGGGAACCAAATGACCCAACAACACGCGCCACCATCAGCAAGACATTTGAGTGAACATGACAATTCTCAACTGCCAATCTCGCAATGTCAAACAAGTTATATATTCATGTGAGCACAATGTAAAATTAATTAAAATATAAAAATGAATTAAGCCCACTGGCAGCTAAGAGATGACCAGTCTCCACTGACGGCCCCCGTTCACAAGCATGACGCGCGCATCAGCCCCACTTAGCTCAACCATATTGAAGGGAACCAAATGACCCAACAACACGCGCCACCATCAGCAAGACATTTGAGTGAACATGACAATTCTCAACTGCCAATCTCGCAATGTCAAACAAGTTATATATATATATATACACACATCAAAAGTGTCTAGGGATCAAGCATTTTTATGCGGATTTCTTGAGATTGAGATGTGGCTTTGTAATAAATTTATGATTTTATAAATTTATATGGATCCTTTTTGGTGCATTTCATAATTTGAATCAGGAACTGTGAATCAAATTCGAGTAAAAGATGAAAATCAGCTGTCAATATTTTCCCTATAAAAACATACAACGCATTGAAGACATTATTAGTGCTACTGTTTCCCTACTACTGATTAAAACCAACGTTATTATGGAGCAGCGACGTCATTTAAGCAGGGAAGAAATGCTCAGAGCCGTGGGAATGATAGAAGCTGGTTCCCGGCAACGTACTGTGGCTTTAGCTCTGAATACAAGTCAGAGTGTTATCAGTCGACTTTGGACACGTTACCGAAGCACTGGTACCGTGGCTGAGCGCCATGGAGGACGGTATCGCTGCACCACACGGAGACAAGACCGATACATTCAAATCTTAACTCGAAGAGCTCCAACAATAACCGCCATGATGTTAGCCGTGAGGCTTCATCACTCTTAAGGGAACTTAATTAGCGACCAAACAGTCAGAAACCGCTTGCATGAAGTGAGCCTTCATTCCCGAAGACCGCTACGGGTACCACCTATAGCAATGCACAATCGTAGGATTCGATATCAATGGGCTCTTGAACACAGAAATTGGGCAGAAGAACAATGGCGTTTCGTGTGCTTTTCTGATGAGTCTCGTTTTTGTATGAGACCGGATACAAGACGTATACGACACTGGAGAACCCCTGGACGCCAACAGCGATTAAAATCCTGCCAGGAAGTCCATCCTTATAGTGGTGGAACCATCATGGTATGGGCGGGTATTTGGATCAGCGGAAGAACTGAGTTGATTTGGATCAGAGGCAACCTCAACGCTCAAATTTATGCTGAAACGATTGTATCAGACGTCATCGTTCCTCTACAAGTGCAAATCGGTCCCTTATTTCAGTTAATGCATGATAATGCACGACCGCACACCGCAAGAGTTGTAAGACAGACTCTCGCCGCAGCTAACATCAATGTCCTGCCCTGGCCTGCTCAGTCGCCAGACTTGAACCCGATTGAGCATGCATGGGATATGCTGCAGAGAAGAGCTCTGCCGAATATGGAGGGTATCCAGTCGCAAGAAGACCTTTTTTTGTTGTTGCAACGAACATGGGCGGCCATTCCACAGCGTGATTTGGATGAACTCATTTTGAGTATGCCCAACCGATGTTCTTGTGTTGTTAGTGTTCGCGGTAGAAACACGGATTATTAATTGTTTAAGTTACCCAATAAAATTTTAGAGAAAACTGTTATTTCAGTCTTTTTTTCGAACTTTTGTGTTAGTGGTTCAAATGTCAAATATCCCTTTATTAGGAAAATGGCAATTTCTTTATTAATGCAAAGGTGACTTGGTTTATCGTTACTGTGACAAACGAAAACACTTTATTTGATGAATCCTTAAAGAAAATTTTAATTAATATCAATCAGGAGAAAAGTTATTGCAAAAATATATGTTGATCCCTAGACACTTTTGATGTGTGTATATATATATATATATATATATATAAAAAACTATAGTCCATGGTGCCTCACATTCATTTAATATCAATTAAATTGATTTAAAATCAATTGAATGAAAAAGGCACATCTGCAAAACATGTGAAACTGAGTTTATTACATATTACCCTTAGCATTTATTAGCGTTGAACACTGTATTTGATTACGAGACATAAATCTGTAAAAAACGTAAAATTAATTCGTAAATTGATTTCAAACAGTCTTTTGATCCTTGTTTCTATAAAATATTAAAAATGTAGATGTGCCGATATATTAGGTACTAGGTGTGTGTGTATGTGTATTTACCGCCATTTAGTATAATTAATTGTTACCATTTTTATTGCTACGTTTGCATCTATATTATGGTAGGTACTTCTGTTCGATACAAATTAACACGACTTGCGCCGAACTGACCCAAAAATGTTTTTTTTTTTTTAATACCTATTAGATTCCGCCAGCTGGTAAGCAGTGATGCAATCGTTGATGATAAAGGGCACTAGTTTATTATGAGCTTTATTACTCTAGCCTTGATACACTTATGATTCAAGAAAGGTAGAAGCCGAACAGGTTTGCCGATCGGCACGAACCGAAAGAAGCCGAAAACGTGCGAAACCGAAAATTGCTCCGCTAACCGCAAATGTATTGGGATATAAAGAGGAGGCAAACGTAGAGTAGGACGCCCTTGGGCGAGATGGAGCGACGACATCAAAAAGGTGGCTGGTAGTGGCTGGCGGAGAACTGCTCAGGATCGAGCTTGTTGGCGTGCCATGGAGGAGGCCTATGTCCAGCAGTGGACGAGTAGAGGCTGGTGATGATGATGATGATGATAATAAAGAGGAGGATAAAGAAATGAACTTAAGTTCTTTAAGCCTAAAAAGCAGGTGATGAACATACTTATTACTAGTTTTAATGTCTTCATTCAGCCAAATTATAGGGACGCTTATCAAAATTATAAGTTTATTAGTGCATGTTACTTTGCACCTGGATCTAGCTATTACACTGTTGTAACATTGGGTATTTTTATTTCTTATAGAGAACCAACAAGTCTTTATACAATTCAGTTTTAAATGCATTTTCTTTGTATTTATGGAAACGGAAAGGAATAATTTACATCGTGTTATTGCCTCATATGTATAAGTACACGGCCAAGGAACCATTTTTACCCGACTACGGCAAAGCAAAAGGAGGGCTATGATTTTGACAGGCTATGTATGTATGTATGTATGTATGTATGTATGTATGTATGTATGTATGTATGTATGTATGTATGTTCATCTGTTCCCTCGTAACTACTAAACTACTTATCAGAATTCGACAAATGATATATCATTAGAAGCGTCTTAATTGTCCGCTGGTTATAGGCTATATAGGGTTTCACAAAATTTACTGTGGCGCCCTCTAGCGGACAAAACATACAGAGTAAAAAACTAAAGTTAAGATAAATATGCCGTGTTTGGTATCATTTGAAAGGCCTTTACTTGTACATTTTGAATATATATATATTGCTAGCATTTGCGTGTGACTTTACCTGTATTCATGGGCTGGTTGCATATAATTCACATCTTTTCGTTCATAGCTTCTTTACTACTTATCAGAATAAGACTACTGCAGTACCATTAGAAGAGCCTTGATATTCTGTTAGTTATGAGCTATAAAGCTTGTCACCAAATTTAGTATTGCGCCCTCTAGCGGACAAAAAGTTCTATGTTAATATAAAATTAAAATAAATATACCGTGTTTGGTATCACATGAAAGAGCTTCACGAGTGCTTTATGCTTGTACATAATTACAAGAATGCTTTAATGATGTTATATATGAGCGATAAGAGTAAAGCCCGGATCACGGGAACTGTGAATCGCTTTATGCAATGTAGAGCAGTGTGAACATTAATAGAATATGTAATGCACTAATGAAAACGTCATAAGCTGGGAGTAACTCCACGCGGTAAAGGCGGAAACAGTTTGGTAACTGGCTAAAACTCCCACAAAAATGTCCTCTGCACTATATGCCTTCGGGCTTATGTTGTTATATGTGCGTGTAGATGTAATATGTCAAGTACCTAGTTTTTAGTTCATCAGTTTGACTTTTGTTAATAATATGCGCCACAAATACACTTTAACACCAAAATAGTACAAATAAAAAAAAGTTAAAAAACTAAAACCCAACTACGACAAAAAACGACGCTGAAAAAGTATAAAACAAGATTTTCAGAATACTGAACTGAACAAAGTTGCTAATGTAGTTGCAAGTAAATGGACACAGTAGTAATGTCATACAATACTATTCTGAAGTATGCAATATTCACTATGTAGAGATAAATTTTCATGTTTGGAAGGCGTAGTCACACGTTACATATACCTACCTATCGTAGCACCTTGACAACGTGTGACTACGCCTTTCCAAACATGAAAATTTATCTCTACATAGTGAATATTGCATACTTCAGAATAGTATTGTATGACATTACTACTGTGTCCATTTACTTGCAACTACATTAGCAACTTTGTTCAGTTCAGTATTCTGAAAATCTTGTTTTATACTTTTTCAGCGTCGTTTTTTGTCGTAGTTGGGTTTTAGTTTTTTAACTTTTTTTTATATTGTCTAGAACCGTAGGGTGTATACACGTTTTAGGACTGACAATTTTGTTTTATATTAACAATATAAATTGCATACTATTTTTTGTACCTGTAAGATGGATACTATGTTATGGAATAGTGGCTTCAGGCCATGAATGGTTCCTTGCCCGTGTATACATATTTTTTACCGAAGTCCTGCGACGAGCCAATGTTGGTGACATTGAGGCTTATTTAATGCGTCTACAGCTTCGGTGGTGCGGTCACTTATCACGTATGGCGGACGACAGGGTGGCGAAGCGCATTTTCTTCTCTGAGCTGGAGGAGGGCAAGCGAAAGCATGGCGGACCACTCCTCCGGTTCAAGGATGTCTTAAAACGGCACATGAAGAGATGCAATATAGAACCCTCTGAATGGGAGCTTTTGGCAGCAAAACGGCCAGAATGGCACAGAATGGTGTACGGACAAGTGCGTGAGTTTGAGGAGCAGCGCAAAGCTGTCCTCGATGCCAAACGCGACCAATTAAAGGCCCGCCCACCTGCTGCCATCACATACAACTAAGTCGACGGCGTGCTTACGTGCCCTCAGTGTGCACGAAGTTTCGCCGCCAAGATAAGCTACATAAGCCATCTTCGGGCGCGTGAGCGCCAAATCATCGGCTAGGAGTCGAAGTGGTCGCCGTGGCCGAAATCGGTCAGAACATCATCATAATACATATTTTTCACGAGGCTGACTGTACTGCATAAATATGTTCAAGTGAAAAGTATGTTTATAAGAATATGGAAGTAATTAGGATGAAAAATAAATTGACTTTATTGCTCCAGTTTTCTTCACACGCGGTTTTTATTATAAATTCCTAGAGGAAGCTTATAAGTTATTAAATTACTTAGGTACGGAGACTTCCATTTTCGAAGCCTGGTTAAGTAGCACATTAGGTCAAGGATGGCTCTGTTCCCCGGAGTAGATTCCTTAACTAACTAAGTTTCATTATTAACTAGTTCATAAGTTAAAATGTTCTTTGTTATAGCCGCAATTTATTGTTTAACTTAGTAATTGGGATTAATAAAACAAACAGGTTCAGGCAAAGTTGAGTCGTTGTCGGCCGCACGGGGATTTCGACGGACGGAGCGAACACAAATTCGACACTTGGAAAACCAAATTTTTCACGTTTTTATTGCTGTTTAAGACATTGTTTTACATGTTTTATAATAAAGCCGACACACAAAGGGCAATGGAAAGAGCTATGCTAGGAGTTTCTCTGCGTGATCGAATCAGAAATGAGGAGATCCGCAGAAGAACTAAAGTCACCGACATAGCTCTGCGAGTCGCTAAACTTAAGTGGCAGTGGGCAGGGCACATTGCTCGTAGAACCGATGGCCGCTGGGGCAGCAAGGTTCTGGAGTGGCGGCCACGTACTGGAAGACGCAGCGTAGGGAGACCCCCAACAAGGTGGACCGATGACCTGGTGAAGGTCGCGGGAAGCCGATGGATGCGGGCAGCACAAGACCGGTCATTGTGGAAAGCCTTGGGGGAGGCCTTTGTCCAGCAGTGGACATCTATAGGCTGAGGAAGAAGAATAAAGCCGCACTACCGAATTATTAAATGATAAATTATTTATTTTCTGTGTGTTTCTCTAGCATGTTTGTGCAAACACTTTTACAAGTCAATTATATGTATGATTTCAAACTAGATGAGTTCGGAATTTCCGATGTGACTACTATTGAGAAGAAAGGCCGAAACAAACTAACTTACAGTGTCTTTTAAAATCCAGGTTATAATCTTCATCCAATCATTTAGAGAATATGTAGAATCGATGACGGCGATGATCTTTTGAGAAAGATCCACACAGATTGCGAGGACCTGTCCTGTCAGTTCACGCATTTGTGAGAAATAGTGCAACTCAACTCAAAATTGGAGTCCTGATTCGAAAAACAGTACCAAAGGTAAAGCCAGGCCTTGTAATTTACCCAAATTTCCAGATCATGAATGAAACTAACTAAGAAAGAAAAAGAATGGAAAAATGTAATGTGTGTTATGTGCAAGTAAACGACCCACATACCTAGTCCTAGCAGTAAAAAAATATAATACTTTACAAAATAGTCGAATTATCTGTTATTTAGTTTATGTCATCATTGATCAATATTATTAAGCAATACTTACATTAAAATAATGTAATACTTCACACAATGAATGTTCATGTCATTAAATACCTATGTAAATAAGATATCTAGCAAAAGTAAACCATAAAAGTGCAAAACCACAAAAAAAAAAATGTGAATTAAAATCAACATTTACTCTTAATCTATTTGATGAGCTCAATCAGTTTTGTTTTCAATATAATCTTATACCTACAGTTTAATCGGCTTTCTGGCATAATCTTTGCTTTATGAAGGATTTCAATTTATTAAGACTTAATTGTTTTTGTACAAGGGGGGTAGTTGCGTGGCACACCTACCATAGACAGATACTAATCACTAATGGACATGCCGTACACGTATAATCTGCAGTATTTTTTTGGTTTGAAAAGAGTGAGAGAGATGACCTATACTTTCGGTCTAGCACTATCTCTTTCCCTATAAATGATTGATGATTTTGTGAGAGATAAAGATAGACGAAACTTCGTTTCCTCTCTTTCTTTCCGAGTGCCACAATTCTCATCTCTAAGGCATGTCCATTAGTATAGGTCGATGGCACCTACAAACGACACTGCCTTTCATATTGACAGTTCAACAACATTCATTGCGTTATTTATGTACCGAATCGGATAGTAAACAGCAATAGAAAATAGATAGATAGAATAGAAGTAAGGAGTTCAAGGGTTCATTGGTTAATACGACACGATACGAGTTAAGACGACAGTTAGAAGAAGAAGCTAGTCATGCTTAAAATATTAGCCTACATTAAATATTATTAAAAGCCCGTGCGGTCCAACTGCATGGCGAAGGCCTCTCTACTCTTCTTCCACTTCTCTCCGTATAAAACCGTTGAGCACCAGTTCTTGTTGAAGGATTCCAGCTCATTACGTCATCTTAGCTAGTGAGCCCTAAACTAGACAGTTAGTAACTTAGGATTTAGATTGAACTAGCTTTCCGCCCACGACTTCACCCGCGTGGAGTTCGGTTATATTGCGCTTTTTAGATTTCCCTCGGGAATAACAATTTTTTCCGGGATAAAGTACCCTATTATTTAATCCGGACTTCTAACTTTACATCTGCAAAATTTCAAAGTAATCGGTTCAGTAGTTACGGCGCGAAAGCGGAACAAACACACAAACTTACTTTCCCATTTATAATATTAGTAAAAATGTGTTACGTAATTAGGATGCTGAAAGGAATTAAACAATTCACGTTACTATACAACACCATTCAATAGGTGCACGAACGATGTATAGAAGGCGGGGATCCCAGCTGTGATAAACAGCAACTCAAGTGAAAATATAACATAAGGTCTGTTAGACGCCGCCGCACACACGCCGAGCGGATGCGATCTCAGCGATAACATCTATATTAAGAAGGAGAAGCGGGGGCAGCTTTTCACAATCCCCTTCAGATGACGTCTTGAATCTTGAAGGTCGTTTAGCATGACCGAGATCACTGATATTACCCTAATATAAGTGTAGTGGATGTTTTACGAGCCATTCAGCTCGACGGCCACGGAGATAATTTGCGTGGACGTGTGATAAAATCGCCGGGGTCCTTATTTAAGGCCAGGTTCGGACGAGCTGGCCCATTGTGCTGTTTAAGCGACGGTTAAGTGGTGATTAGGAGGAGTACACATCTGTGATACCAGCTGCGATAAATATCAATAAGTAAACATGGGTTACGGTATATTTATGGTTGAAGACATGAGTCTACAATAAAAATAAATAATGTATTATCCGTTACAGTATCGGATACCACCGGCGCAGTCACGGCAATAGCGTGATGACACGGGTGATATGTCGTCGAAATTCTGCGTATCACCGGTGATATTCCGATTAACGATCGCTGAAGTATTACGAACAACGTAAGTTGTGCAATCGGGTATTATTTTATTCACATTGATGGGTACGTTTCTGCGCTGCTTAAGTTATTTAAAAAGACTTACTTTTACAACACGATCAGTTCCAAAACCCAGCTTACCTGAAAAAAAAAAAATTCTATTTAAATAATTCTTTACCAAATCCGAGTTAACGAACTGTTAGTGAGAATTTCCATAAAATAAATGGTGGTATAATAAAGAGCAACGCTTTAACTATCGGATTGAGCCATGGACACCGCCGGTTACGGAATATTTGGTTTTATTTTCGATTTCGAACAGCAGATCGAACCGTGCCGTTTCGAGGCAAAACGCTTAATTGAAAAATGCCTGTAGTTTTCAATCTATTTTTGTTTCCGATGCTATCTATGAACATTGTGTAAATCTTTTTTATTGGAGACCGATAAACATTGTACGGAAACAAATATGTTTGTTGCGTATAAAATAGTGATGTTAAATTGTTTGCCAAATGCGGTTTTTTTAATATCTTAGTTAACCTTTTTTTTTGTTTTGGACGGGAAATCATCATCAACTGACCTCTCCCGCTCTGGGCGGAGCGGAAGGGTGTTAGACTTTTACTGAGTAAATCCCTCTCGTGTTCCTTCACTTGTCTGTGCGCTAGGGCCACGGTTTCTTTTTTAACCAACCCGTAACCCTCGCCCAGGAGGCATCAATCCTCGTGGACTCCGTCACGATGGGTTGACATCTCTTTGAGACACGCGTGAAACACAACGCGCCGTTGACCCGGGCCCGGTCCTTACCAGGCGGCGAGCTGCCCATCGCTCGCCGCCCGCAAGCCCGTGCCTAAGGTAGCCTGGAGTTTGATGTTGTCTCCCGACCAGGCGTCACTATTGTGGCGTGGCCAATCTTAGTTAACCTTAGTTCAATAAAAAATTCCGCAGAAAGGGCTTCTCACTTTGTTATTAATATGAATTAATTATGTGTACCTAAGTATTTTTTTGCGTACATATTATTTTGAGTCTGAATTATATTTTTATATCGACTGAATATGAATTTACTGTAACCAGGTGGACAATTCTCTTATTTAAAGACGTTGAAAATCTAGTCCCGTTAGCGACAGTTAATTTCAACAAAAAGCTAAGGTAAGACTGAATAGAATTGCTGCTCAGTAATCATAATTCTTTGATTTATTTATACATTACATTATAATATTGTGCACTGATGACTGGCATTACGCCTCTAGAAATGTGCAGGATATAGCCAGATAATAGACTATAATAATTTCCTTGGGTTCAGTAAAAGGAGGGTTCCCTTTTACTGAACCCAAGGAAATTATTATATCCACGGAGAGATGTAATCTTTAGAAAGAACAAAGCAGTCCTCCTGATCTTTTTTCTATACCATCAGACACTCTCTCTTAAAATGAACCTACTTTAGTACCTACTTGGAAAACCAGTGAGGACAGCCTCCTTAATCCCATGGAAGTTTCTGACCTCCGGTGTATGTGTGTGGTGTGCCCACAGACAATGGCTCACCTCCTCATAGATGCTGCCTAGGCAAATGAGATCCGTAAGGAAATTACCTACGTAACACACTATCAGTAGCAATGGATTTACATCGACGACTAGACTAAGCATAGACATTTTTCGAACATTTGGACCAATGAACTAGCAATAAGCTTCAAAATGATTCCAACTGAGAGTAATAGTGAGTTACGCAATTAGAGTGCTGGTTGCTGAATTTCGAGCCAACCATATTTACGAAAAAAAAAAAAAAAAAACTATAATTTTGCCATCGACATGCTAAAAAGAACGTGGGAGTTTTGGCGGGAAGCTAAGATGAGTGCCACGCTCATTTTTCATTGGACTTTTAAATTATTTATAGTGTGGTTTACTAAATAAAAACGCGTGATTTATGTAGTAAAAAGTGCATTCAGTGAATAATTCATAAAGAACAGTGAAATATTGTAGCATAGTGGCCACATCATGGCTTTGAACCAAATCTTCCAAATCTTTGTCTGCTGCTATTTGCTACTAATTAATTGTGAACTTTGTAGCAATCGTACTGTAGAGTACGTTATTTAACGCGGTCATTATGTACTGAGAATGGTGAGCGGGCACCGCAAACAGTGTTAAATTAAAACACTAGGTCATGCTGAATTTGTTTTTTTTTTTATAAATTAAAAACAAGTCCTTGACAGCAATCCCGCCTGATGGTAAGCAGTGATGCAATCGTTGATGGTAAAGCGGGCTAGTTTATTAAGAGCCACTTTCACTCTAGCCTTGAAGACACTCAAATTGTAGTTCGACGGACAATTAGCCAGCGGCGCGCCGCTGGCAAATTGTTCTAGTCTCTCGATGTGCGCGGTATAAAAGAGGAAGCGAAACGCTTCGTCTGGATCGAAGTGGTGTATACAACGTAAGGGTGGAAACTTGCCGTACGACGGGTCGTCCGATGGTGGAACGGAGATGGGGGAATTAAATCATGCCATTCCATTGCATACCTACTCACCAAAATACATCCTATAGAACACCTGAAAGGCTAGCTACTCTACGCCTGTTAAGTTACGCAGTACCAATTCCCCAGTGGTTTTTTGACACGTATCACAATATGAAAACAATACACCGCAGCGTAATCCATATTAAACAATCAAAGCGGAGTGAAAGCCGACGTTCGCCACAGTATGAATATTTGCCATTGTGCGGCAATGTCGGTGTGTCGGTACACATTTTTGGCGATTCCATGTAATGGGCCACGTTAATACGACTGCGAGCGACAGCCCACCAATTATAAAATCATTAATAAACACCCCGAAATATGAAGTGGTGAAATAATAAAGTCAGAACGGCTCGCCGCGCAAATTGTCGACTACCAAACCGTTACTTGCGATTTATCCATATAAATGAGTTGTACCCAATGTTGGTTCATTTGATAGCTATGGGATCAATATTTTAATAATATTGGGGTATGATTATTAAAATATTGATCCATTTCAAGTGGAACTGATCTGTTTAAAGGAGAAAATGTTTTAATGTAAGTACAATGGTAATTCTGAGGTTCTTAGAAATTAGTGTTCAAAATTACAGATATCGGTTCTTGAAAATGAGTGTTCAGAATTTCAGATTTGATTCTTGGAATGAAATATTCAACAACAATCTGTTTATAAAATATTCAAAGCTTTGTTCTTATAAGAGGAATTTCTTAATATTTAAGATGGTTGATAAGTAACTGGCCGTCTGCCTATGCGTGTGATGATGGTGAATCATTTTATTTTGTAATATAAAAAAATCTATACTAATATATAAAGCTGAAGAGTTTGTTTGTTTGTTTGGACGCGATAATCTCATGAACTACAGGTCCAAGTTGAAAAATTCTTTTTGCGTTTGATAGCCCATTAATCCAGGAAGGCTTTAGGCTATATAACATCACGCTGGGACCAACAGGAGCTGAGCGTAACTAACTCCATGCGAACGAAGTCGCTGGCGGCCGCTTTTACCACCCACCAGACAAAGTCTTCTCGTCACAAAGTCGTCTCAAAGCCGCCAAGCGATTCGTAGTGTTTCTATTTCATTATGAAAAGGCTAGAAGAAAATATATTAAAGTTTAGTCCTGTCAAAGTGACATACTCCATTGACAGTTTAGACATGATTAAAAACATGGCCACTTAACATACAATACTTCAATTTACGTAAGACGCGGACTAATTTGACAGACTCATCATCAATCTTTTTTTTTATCGTCCCATTGCTGGGCACAGATCTCCTCACATACAGAGATGGATTGAGCGTAATCACTACGCTTGCTCTATGTGGGTTAGCGATTTCAGACTCAAAGTCCAGGTTTCCTCAAGATATTTTCCTTCACCTTGTATTCAGTCATTGGTGTCCACGATATACTTAGAAAGTACATATAACTTAGAAAAGTTACAATGGTACTTGCCTCATATGGAATCACCCGCACACTCATACTTGAGAGGCTGGTGTAACCACCACTAGACCACCACGACTTTGAATGAACTGCGTCTGACAGAGCTAAACAAATATTTATGTTCTGTCCAGATGTAGTGAATTTAAATTCAGTTTAGTTTCTGAACAGGGGAAATGGGTCAAATAAATATCAATTTAAAAGCGTTTCCTAAACGTAAAAATACTTAAAAGCCTGCCATTTATTTTTGTTTAGGTATAGATACGAGAAACAATGCTATAAAAAGTCAAAGAAGTGGGTTAGATAGTTCGATAACATTTATTACATTATTTACGTTGTTAAGCTAACAAATTTTTCGAGTAAAAGATTAGATTTTCTGCGAAGCAGTGTTGCCAGCAAAGGAGAAGGCGGAACGCGCCTCTAGCCGTGACGACGACGAAGCGCCCTGGTCGGGAGACAACATCGAACTCCCGGCCACCGTAGGCGCAGGATTGCAGGCGGTGAGCAGTGGGTAGCTCGCCGACCGGTGAGGACCAGGCCCGAGTCGACGGTTGGCGGACGCGTTGTGTTTCACGCGCGCCTCATAGAGATGTCAGCACATCGTGACGGGGTCCACGAAGACCGATGTCACGGTTGCGGGTTAGTTAAAAAAAAAACCGTGGCCCTGGCCTGCAGGTAAGTGAAGGGTCACGGGTGGGTTTTAGTCAGTAAAAGTCTGACACGCTCGCACAGAGCGGGATAGGTCATTTGATGATATCCAATCCCAAATAAAAAATAAAGAAGCTATATCCGTCAAAATGATGTTCTACTTCAGAATTTTCAGAATTAATGGTTTACCTACTTAGCTGTGAACCACATGCAAACTAATTGAATAAGTTAAACATGAACAATATCAAACAGAATACGTTTAGTAAACTTGCTCACTGTAACATTAATTAATTTAACCAGCTGTTGGGCATCTCACGGTAACATTAGTTGAACGATTTATGGATAATGTAATACTATAGCAAAACCTTAAAGTTTAATAATATTTGACTAAAACCGTGCTAAATCATCATCATCTCAGCGTATAATCACAGTTGCATCCGCGGCTCACGCATTTTAAGAGCCCGGGGCCCGCTTGAAAACCATGCTAAATCCTAGCACAAACACTTTACAAATGACACTGAAATAATGTTATTATGTTAACAGATGTTTAGCGCTGGACACTCCATATTAAAAAAATAAATAATAAAAAATATAAGTGATATAACTATATGTATAAGTGCTAAACGGGATGTTATTTTCAAGGTGGATAACTTTCCCTTATGGCGATGATGGATCCTCTCATAAGGCGGTAAAATAAAAGTGGTTTTGCATCTGGATGAAGTGTGGGAAGGCTTATTTAGAAGTTGGAGTTTGGTTTTTGCACTTAGTACTTCAAGTACCTAGACCATTGTGTACATAGTTAGGCACAATGACAGCCGCCATTTCCCCGTAGTTGTTCCAACCAGCCCACCGTAATTCTGGAGGAATATAGAAGTCGTGAGAAGAGTTTTATAAGTTGTCTTGATAGAGTGTGGAAAGATTTACCAATCGACACCAACACAAATTACAAATTATACATCAGTGCTATTTAGAGTTAAGAAAATTATTGTAAAAAATATGTAGGTACCTACAAATGTGAGAAATAAACAATTTATTATTATTATTATTACATTAAAAGTAGATTAAAGAATTGTATTTTGGCGCTCATGGTTCCTTTAGATTAGACAATTTTCCATAGATTTTTCGTAATTTTAATTTGACCCTAAATTAAGAGGTACACACGCAAGCAGGTCAAGCTACCCGAAACTGTCAAGTTTTCCCAATCAACCACGTATCTAATACATGTAGATCTACTATATAAATAAACAATAAAGTTGAAAATGTACTAAAGAAATTTATAAATAAATAAATAAATAAATTTCATACTAGGAAAGAGGCTTCCTCTATTCAAGAGGAAGTGGGCTATAATCTAGTACGCGAGCCCCTAGCGGGTTGGTCAAAGTCACATGTCTTCGAATTTTTGTTTTAGGAAATGCCGGTTTCTTTACCATGTTTTCCTTCACCGTTTTGAGAGCAGTGGTGACGAAATTATTTACACAAAATAACGCTGACTGGGTTCGAAACTACAATCCACAATTCGTAAGTTGGGGCCATTACAAGTGGGCTATTACCGCTTTCCCCCAACCTTACCTCACACAAATTCAACCGGTTCATTAATAGTGGTAAACAGTCAATAGTAAATCACTGCTTCACAAGGTGGTGCACAGAAAATATAGCACCGCTAAGTGAGGGCATTAGCTGCTTATCGTCCTTTCTATGAATCACTTGAATAAACCGATTTCCTCTTAATGGAACTCCTACACACTCCATATAAGAGATTTACACCTAACTCGTTATCGCCTTAACTGTTTTCTTTCTAGAGATCGTAAAGATCTTTGCCTACCTCATATAGGATAACGAAATAAATATTTGCACGGTAAGTATTTACATAGGTTGATACATAAGTAAATACTCACAAGTAATACTTGTGTAAATAATAAATAACGTTTAATGTATTATTAAGATTATGTAAGTCAAAGTCAAATTATTTATTTCAAATAGGCACATAAGAGGCACTTATGAACGTCAAAATTTAAATTTAAAACAACTTGTATTCAAGAGGAAAGGGAGGATGAGGGTGAAAGAAAATATCTTGAGGAAACCGGCATGTCCTTTTTTTGTTGGGATGGGAAATCATCAAATGACTTTTCCTGCTCTGGGTGGAGCGGAAGGGCGTGTAAAAATTTAACTGACCAAAACCCACCCGTGTTTCACGCACGCGCGCGGTCTCTTGCCTGTGCGACGTCCTAAAGGCAAAACTTTGAAGACTCGCCCGGTGCGAGCTGGTAGACACCAATTCTGAATGGGCCCGCGTGGTAGATTACGGCACACTCCCTTTCACCGAGACGACGCATCTGTCCCAGGAGTGGAATATTATAGGCTGATTTTATGTTATTTAACAAGAATTTGCTGACTTCAGTAAAAGAAACAATTTCAAGGAATATTTGATAAAACAAATAAGCGAAGTTAGAAGGGATATCCACGGGATAGGAAAATAATAACAAAAATTCTATTCCTATTGGCGTGCTTCGGAAACGAATCAAAGATACGAGTTATAACTGTTCCGCTATGAATATTACTCATCTTTCTGCAATAACATAACCCCTTTTCTGCATTCATCATTCTCAGAGGAAAGGGTAGCTTGTTATGATAATCTGAATGAATGACTCCCACGGCTAAAGGTCAAGCATAAACGCCCTAAACGTAACGTAAATCTCTCGGTGGTAGGCCAAGACATCGGCTGCCGGCAGAAGTTACCACCCATCAGACAAAGTCTTACCGCCAAGTGATTCGTCGTGTTCCGGCATGATGTCTGGTTGTGTTGCGATATGTGCCAGGTACGATGCGTCAAATGTTGTTGTGTCTGGAGTTTGGTCGTAGAGGGTCTCCACATCAATCTCCCTCTGGCGCAGCATCGTTGATCATATCTATTGTTGGGTTTAATATTGCACCACCTCGCTCAACTGCTCTTCCTTCCTATTCACTAAGTTTTTTTTTAAGTGAATGGGCTTAATAAACTAGCGCGCTTTACCATCAACGATTGCATCACTGCTTACCATCAGGCGGGAGTGCAATCAAGCGCTAGTTTATAATTATAAAAAAAAGTAAATTGAGCCTATTGTAGCCCACTGTAGGTCATAGTCCTCCGTCACCTCGCCCCACTCTGTCCTCCGCCTCCCGCATCCGTCAGCCAGTTTCTTTAGATCGTCCATTCATCTAGCTACCAATATGTAATTTCAACTCTATTTTCTTTCTTTCTGTTTTGGCTTCGCACGGTTTGTGCATTTAGCCATGTGACGTAATGAATTAGTCATGTCGAAAAAGACGGCGACGTGAACCGTCTACGAGGGAGGTTTGAGGCAAAGTCATGATGAGGTCACTATGCATGTTTCAACTCCAACTGACACATTAATGGAACGTAAAAGAAACGTGAACAAAAATGAGATGACGGCCGCAAAGTAGCGAAATATATATGTTTACTATGACCGTTTGTCTACCACAAGTCCAACAAGGAGACATTACATTCAGTTCGCATATTCTTGTTTTTCGTTGACGTGGTGGAGGAAAAACGCTGATACGTTTGATCCTCGCGTTTATGTTAAGCCACCAGAAACAAATTCGCATCGACATCAGTTCTCGGAATCAACTATATTTCATAAAATCTAAATAAAGTGAATACTGAGACAGGATAGTGTAAACTAAAGCATAAATTATTCGGTATTTTCGAAGCGCTGTCTTGTCATTATATATTTTTAGTACTACAGCGACGGAATCAATTCCCTTGCAGACGTTCCTGCCAATTTATGGTAACAAGTTTCAGTTTTACGATACGCGAAAATAACGGTATTACATAGTAATGCTATTTTCTCTGTAGTCCATTCGTTGGACCACGTGTCTAATAAATTCATGGATACTTGTAAATATTGTTATACTAATTCCATGGAAATACGGTTTTATGACGGCTGGAAATGACGTGAATTGGCTCAATACCGGGTTGGTAGTAAGTACATATGAATAAACTTAGTTCTTGTATACAATCAACCTCATCTATCTAGCTTTTATCCAACTATTGGTCGGTCAGCTTCCAGTCTTTCCTTTTTTTTCTATTATTATATACTAGTGCTTGACCGCAATCCCACCTGATGGTAAGCAGTGATGCAATCGTCGATGGTAAAGCGCCCTAATTTATTAAGGGCCTATTCATTAAAAAAAAATACTGATTGAATAGAAAGGAAGACGGCAGTTGAGCGAGGTGATACAATGTTAAACCCAACAACACTACCAACGATGTTGCGCCAGAGGAAGATTGATCTGGAGACCCTCCACGACCAAACTTCCTACACAACAACACTTGACGCATCGTACCCGGCACACATCGCAACACAACTGCTCAGACCCGGCCTCCGTGCGGTTTTACCAGACATCATGCCGGAACGTGAAGAATCGCTTGGCGGCAAGACTTTGTCTGGTGTGTGGTAACTTCTGCCAGTAGCCGATGTTATGGCCAGCACCGAGCCAAACCGGTTGCAGCTGTATAATATTTTACATCCAGCTACTGCGTATCTGAACTCGACAACCATTAGTTTTATTTTAATCGATTAGTAATTCCTATGAACCATGGTGATGGTACCAATAATTATTTTTCTTTAAAAATAGCATCAGAAAAATGACAGCCTAACTGTAGCTACACAACAATAATTTTCATTGAATTCAGATTGAATCAAAACATTTTCAAGTATTTCAATTCGATCAACGCGTTCACTAAATATTTGTGTTGATTTTACTTTTCGGTTTTATTTTTTTATCTGATCATGAGTTTTATTAAAGCAATATTTTGCAGCTAAAAAATATAAGCAATTCATTCATTGCGTGTACTGGTTTTTTCTGAAATTGTGAAGGATAAAGTTTACATTGGTTATTTTAAACAAATTTTCAGTGGGTAGTATTGTAGTTAAAATTCTTTTGGAAAAACTTTTCATATTAATATAAAATGCTGATACAATAATAGATTAAAATGCAGATATCTATCTATGAGTAAATAATTCGAAATGGAGGAAATTGAGTAAGAAAGCCGGACCCCGGGCTCCAACGCTAAAGCTGCGGACGCAACCGGGATAAACACTAAGATGATGGTGATGATCTACCTATGAGTAAATAATATAGGTAGCATTTTTCTATGCTGCACTGAGTTGACGAGAGTATAATATAATTAGTCTGATTACGAGTAATATACGATTGCGTTGGCTCCATTCCAATCAGATGAGTTTTTATTCCATATCGTGCTTTAACAAGTAGTCATCGACGATAACGTACCACAGTAATCATGATTACTAACCGATGAATAATTTGCAAAGTTCACTACAAGGGTACTTTTAAATTACACAAACACTTAGCTACTTATTCCCTCAATTTACAAAAGAAATCCTTGAAACATAATTTCAGAGATAGTATTCATTTGGTTCATAAATGCGTTCTCAGGGAATCCGAGCATACCGTATTCATGACTACTCATATTTCCGTCGCAAATTTTCCACGTTCGCTGAAAATAATTAATAAAGTCAACGTTGCTTTTCCTAGTTTCAGTTTATTTGTTGGTCGGCCAACCGGTTAATTACAGTTTACGTTCAAAAATTTTATATCCCATAAAATGTTCTTAGTTTTACTTTTCTGAGAAATTCTCTGTTCGCATTCCGAGTTATTTAGACTTTAGGTACGTTTTTATATTTTTGTAAGTAAAACGGTTTAAGTTTGAGCTTTTCTTGAGCATAAGTATGTTTTACTTATAAGAAGAAAAGAACTTATGGAGTTTAGTCTAGTTCAACAAAGAGTCTAGTTTCTGAGTAATTTCAACTATGTGGTAAAACTCTGCGACGTACTTCGTCGTTTTCTCTAAGCACAAGCAACGATTGCTGCGGTTCACGGAAGAGTAGTCATCTATGTATGCATGCCGAAACCTTTCCTTGTCTTGGGTCTCGGCTGTTATTCTTAGATCTTGGACATCACATGTGCGAAAGTCAGTCAACCAGTCCTACAAAGAAATATTGGGTTAACCTGTAACTAGATTGAGCAGCTAAGATAAGACATTCGTTCATATGAAATACCAGCAGTCGCCAGTGATTTCGCGAAGTCACCGTTCGCGTGGAGTTGGTTATGCTTTGCTCCTTTTGGTCGCATCGTGATGTTATATAGCCTAAAGCCTTCCTGGATTAATGGGGAAAGATTTTTTCATATCGGACCAGTAGTTCCTGAGATTAGGGCGTTCTAACAAACAAACAAACTCTTCAGCTTTATATATTAGTATACATTAATATTCAACTGCATCTGGTTAGGCCGGATGCAGATCCGAAGATAATTAAGAAAAGGCTAGACAAGTAGACTTAAACTATCTTTACTATAAGCATTTCCTTGACATTGAGACTCCATGATGCAAGCGCCTTGTTTTTGCTGAAACTCATTATACAGGGTGAAGAGTGATAATACCCTCTAACAATGCAATAAGAGCCTCAAAAAAGCTTAATTTTGTAGTTCACAGTGAAGAGACGACAAAACAAGACAGGAAAAATAAATAATGAAGCCCAATTAACTAAGAAAAGAGCGACTACAGTGGGTTAGGGATTCTAGATGAGCTTTGCTGAATAATACTGTATTTTTAAAGGGTTCTATTTTGCTTAACTTGTTTATTTATTTGTTCAGGTCTAATCTAGTAAAAGAAATCTAACCTCTTTCCTGTTGACGTATTGACATAAAATTTGGTACGCACCTCTAGTTTTGACGACAATAGCGGGAAGTGGGGCACCTCCATACGATTTTTACTTATACCCAATAAAAGACGATCTAATGATAGTTATATCCAATTTAATAACCATAATATATTCAATATATATTCAGTTAACCCTTTTCTTGACAATGTATCTTGGAAGACACATCGTTTTTTAAAAAAATGCGTCTTTTTTATAGTGCAAGTAAAACGGAACGTTAACCTTTTTTCCTTTAAAGTATACGTTTCTGAACGCATATTAGTGACACGATGACACCTTACGTCAACTGCTTTTTCAAAACTTGTCAAAATGGCGAACCGGTTGAGTGCAATTCCACGGAAGAGGGTAATAATTTATTATTTTTAGTGGTTTATCTTTTAAATTTGCGTGAGAAATTGGTGTTATAATATTTGATATGTGTGTAGTTACGCTTGAAATTAATCAAACATGAGAAATAATTACGCTTGGCTATGCTATCTAACAAATAAAGTTAACGTATCCTACAGGATACTTTGCCAGATGTACTAAGATTCTTTGTACAAGGTTAGCGTATCTTATGGGATACATTGCCAAGTGCGCTAAGATTATATTACAATTATTTTTTTCAACTTGGTTTGGGGATAGGGCTTGCTTGTGTATTGTATGCTTGGCATGGGTGTGAGATTGGGTTTTTTATTTCAGGGAGGATCGCAACCATCTTTTTCCAGAGCAAAAAGAATTTGTGCTCTAGTACCAAAACCGCGTAAACAATCAGACGACGATGAATCTGAAACCGAAGATGAACTTCAGCAGATTTCAATTACCTTGCGTCATGTCCATAACCAAGTATCTGACTCGGATTCTTCACCTGCGCCATCTTTGCCTTCTTCTATAGAAAACTTGAATTTGCTATCTGATGAAGAAATAGTAGACGTACAAGATGCTGTTACTCAGTCCCCTTTGCTGCCTTTGCCTATGATATCTTCGCCCATGCTGCCTTCACCAATGCTGCCATCATCTCAGCCGCTTCCAGCTCGACTACCATTTTCACTGACGCAAAATGTCTCTTCTTCACCACTTTCTTTGCCGCCATCTCCATTAATTGCATCTAACAGCCGATCAAGAAGACCCACAACAGCCGGAAAGACTGCAAGAATAGTTACACCTGGACGTATTTTACGAAAGCCTCTAAATTTTCAGTGGACTAAAAATAAATTCAACCATTTAGCCCAGATTTCAGATAAAAATCTTCCGCAACCTGAAACACCCAAAACTCCTTACGAGTATTTTACAGACTTTTTTACAGATGAAATTATTGATTACATAACCGAACAATTAATTTGTATTAGGTGCAACAGAAAGGAAAACCCATAAATTTTACTAAAGAAGACATACAATGCTTCATAGCTATTAACCTTCTTATGGGCATTGTAAATTTACCAGCATACACTGATTATTGGTCGCGTGAGCTCCGCTATAGCCCAATAGCTGATATTATGCCACTAAAAAAATATCAATTGATTAGAAGATATGTTCATTTTAATAATAATTTATTAGACGATGGTGACCGCTATTTTAAAGTAAGGCCCTTGTTACAAAAAGTCCGTGAAAACTTTTTGAAAGTCCCACACGAAACCAGATTTAGTGTGGACGAAATGATGGTCCCTTATAAGGGTAAAAAAGCTGGCAACAGAAAGCAATATATTAAAAACAAGCCAAAAAAACGGGGCTATAAAATTTTTGTTCGAGCTGGCATATCTCGTTTCGTGTACGATTTTATAGTATACTAGCTTTCCGCCCGCGGCTTCGCCCGCGTGGAGTTCGGTTATATCGCGCTTTTTAGATTTCCCTCGGGAATATCATATTTTTCCGGGATAAAAGGTAGCCTATGTTCTTTCTCAGGGTCCAAAGATTGTCTGTGCTAAACAGACAGAGTTACTTTCACATTTATAATATTAGTATGGATGGTGGTGAAGATACTTTCCGGTATGATTTTCTAACGCCTGAGGAGTCCAGTTTTGGCCTTGGTGCTAAGGTAGTTCTGGCTCTATGCAAAAGTATACCAGACCGTGCTTGTTCTGTGGTATATTTTGATAACTTTTTTACAAGTTTAGAGTTGGTGAACTATCTACGAGAAGAAATGGGCATATTTTCTTTAGGCACCATTAGATCTAACAGACTGCGAGGAGCGGAAAAATGTTTACTCTCAGACAAAGCTCTGAAAAAAAAAGAGGCTCTCATTCGCAAGTTGTCTGTAACAAAAATAAATTATGTATCGTCAAATGGTACGACAACAAATGTGTAACTACAGCCAGTAGTCATGTGGCAGCGGAGCCTGTCAGTACCATACAACGTTATGACAAAGTTTCAAAAAGAAGAGTAGCGGTATCCTGTCCGGACATAATAAAACATTATAACGCCCATATGGGGGGCGTAGACTTGGCAGATATGTTGGTTGCCCTATATAGAACAGACTTTAGAGGCCATAGATGGTATTTGCCTTTAGTATCGCAAGTTCTGGATATTTGCATAAATAATAGCTGGGTTTTATACAGACGCCATAGTTCGGGAAAGACAATGCCTCTAAAAAAGTTCAGGTACCAAATAGCACAGAGCCTCCTGAAAAAGGGCCGAGCAGATATTGTCGACAGCTGTGAAGTTTCTGGACTAACTCCGTCAAAAATAATACAGGCACCTGTAACACCACGGCCTCCACCGGAAGTAAGGTACGACCAGGTCAGCCACTTTCCAATGTTTGGTTCGAAAGGGCGATGTAAATTTTGTATCAAGGGCCAAACTACTGTGATGTGCTCCAAGTGTTCGTTGCGCTTGCGTTTTAAGCCACAAAGAAATTGTTTTGTAAAATTTCATACTGATAAATGATTATTTAAGCTAATAATATACCTCCAATGTTTCGTAAAGCCATTTTTATACATTAGGTACATTATTAAGAAAATTTGTGTATTTTATTTCTTCAAACCTGGCAAAGTATCCTCAAAGATACTAAGACACAAGGTCAAAGTTACTTGGTAAGTTGGCAATGTATCTTCAAAGATACATATAGAATCTCATTATTTGGGTATGTGCGATTTTTTTAAATATTTTTCCCTAAATTCTAGGTTAATAATTAACATCACATTTAAAAAAAAAAAACCGAATAACATTTTATTTTTTTTTGCCAAGAAAAGGGTTAACTTGTTACATACAAATTATTAATTGTGATTTAATTGTGATTTAATCACAAAACGTATTAGAGCCTATTTACTAAAAAATGAAATTTGAATCAATGTACCCCACATGCGGGGTACATAAACGGGCACTTTGGTTCATAGAAATATTCCTATAAATTAAACAAGTTTTATTGATTTTTCTGACCTTTATTTATAGATTTTTTTAAATTGTATTTATTCGCTGCTTTTGTTATTGATAATTTTTGTTCCAACACATCAGATTTCGCAGAAGCCACGGAAATTTCATTGATGGAACTTCTATTCATCTTGCGTTTAAATGTTCAAACCATTTTTTTATAAAGAAAATAAAATATATTACCTAAGTCTCTAATACATGTATATTTAACAAAATATCAGGGTATCAATGTGCCCCAAGACCACTTGTATCTATTTGCCCCTGTCTACTACAATCGAAATCAACATTTTATAAAAATTAAAGTAATAAATAATTAAAAAATTTAGGTCTATTTAATGTGATGACAGATATGTACTTACCAAATACCTTAATATAACACAGGTAACACTAAAGAAATTAGAAGAATCACATCCGAAAGAAGTACGAAAATTTAGTTGCGAACATCAGAAACAGTCTTTTACGTGCCAGTCGCTAGTCGTCGAGTGAACGTTGCTCTGCGCTAGTGTGCGTGTAGGCACACGTGTGGTTTACTATATACCTCCTTATCGGTGGCGGATGACTCTTCTAACGCGTTTTGTTTTCGACGAATATTGACTGTATCTATGTGCCCCTTGTATCAATGTACCCCGTCTCTCCCTACTAATATGAAATTCGGTATCATTGTAACTAGTAGATGACAGTTGCTGCAAAATGGCGGATTACATTTTTTTTTCATATTCTCTTTAAAAATAAAATGAAAATCCAATATGATTGCCAGCAAAATGACAGATTCATTTTTCTTTTCACAATCCGTTCAATATGGATTTCAATGAAAGGTTTTCGATTACTTTGATATACCTACTTTGGCAAATTCACAGCCTCTGTGGCGTAGCGGTAGCAAACGCGGCCGTTGCGCAAGGAGGCGCGGGTTCCATCCCCGCACAGTTCAAATATTTGTATGTATGAATATGAATATTTGCACTGGTCTGGTCGTGCCTCGGAAAGCACGTTAAGCCGTTGGTCCCGGTTGCCATACAAACATCTAGTGGCAGTCGTTACGGGTTGTTGGAGCCCTCAAAAGTCTAACAATTGGTTTAACTGCAATGCTTCGATATCGCCTTCGGGTTGTGGAGGTCAGATGGCAGTCGCTACACGGAAAATGTCGAAGTTTAGCCAAAATCAGCAGTTAGACTGGTAAAGCGGACCCCAGACTCCAAAGCTGAAAAAGCTGCGGATGCGACTGGGATTAACGCTGAGATGATGATGATGATGATGATGACCTACTTTGGCAAATTCTAAAATCAATAAATGTAAAATGGCTGCCAGAAATGCCACCGAATGAATTAAAAAGAAGTATGTAATAAAACTTGAAAATAAAAATGAGTAAAAAAACCTTGGGTGTATCTAATTTCTGTCTAGTCTACTTCCATATCGCACACCTAACAATTTATTTTTTTGTTCGATTAATGCACTAGCTAGATTGCTGAGGAAAGTGGTGTAATCACTAGTACCGGGGACTTACAAATTTATTTTGTAAGTTTTAGTACACACCATTTTAATCTATTTTTTTTTTTTGTTAATTATAATCTAGCGCTTGACCGCAATCCCGCCTGATGGTAAGCGGTGACGCAATCGTTGATGGTAAAGCGCACTAGTTTATTAAGAGCCTATTCACTTGCCTTGAAGACACTCAAATTGTAGTCCGACGGAAATACATTCTTTTTATTAATATTTTCGCACTGATATGCGAGGGTAAATGATACAATTTTAAAAGATTAACATGTCTTACAATGTGAACTAAGGTAATGAGGATAAATATTAAACGTACAAAATCGCAGAGATATCGAAGCGTAGCCTGTTGCCAGAGATTCAGTCACAGAACAGATAAAAGACGTGACCTATTCCGTGGATTCAGTAGACGATTATAAGGAAAAAAACGATTGCTTCTCCATGCATTCTGACCGCATCACTATTGCAATTTTCTATAAAACGGCAGATTTTATTTTAAAAAATCCTCGAAACGTTCTGAGATAGGGAGTTTAGAATATTGTGCTAAATTCATTCTCGAGGCTCCTGTCACCCTGTATAATAATTAGTAATATTTATTATTCCCAACAGTTTTTTCTTGGTCCGTTTACTAAATTGTTGATTTAATAGCATAATAAATAAGAGAAGCGTTTACAATTATGTTTATCAGTGTCAATATACATTTAAAAGGACATTACAATAATGAGTTTTGATCAAATGCAACAGCGCTGCTCGATTTGTTTATTTCAAATGTGGGGTATACCAATTATTTCAGAGTCAACATTTACTATCACAACAATTTATACAAAAAAAAATTAAGTATTTTTTTTTCTTTTTTCGGTGTTCTTATCTTATATAGTTTTCATCTTTATGTACGATCGGGTTTCAGTGACAAATAAATCTGTTCTTCTTTATTTTTCTTTTCTTTCACTTCTAGTAATCTGCAAGTATCCGTGTCCGTCTCCTTGGCTTGTGTCCGAGATATTTTGTTGACGTTACTCGGATGTCTGTCTTTGTGCCTAATTTGTACTTGCAAAGGATTTCACTTTAAATAATAAAATTCAATTATTTTTTCTGCATCACTTTTTGAAGAGATATGTTTTATTGAAGCTTTTTCTTTGTTCCTGGTGTTTCGTTTTGTCTTAGAGACGGGGTACAAATTATTTTTATAGAGAACTAGCTTTCCGCCCGCGGCCTCGCCCGCGTGGAGTTCGGTTATATCGCGCTTTTTAGATTTCCCTCGGGAACATAATTTTTTTCGGGGATAAAAGGTAGCCTATGTTCTATCTCAGGGTCTAAAGATTGTCTGTGCCAAATTTCATCAAAATCGGTTGAGAGGTTTAAGCGGGAAAGCGTAACAGACAGACAGACAGAGTTACTTTCGCATTTATAATATTAGTATGGATTCACAATAGCGTATTGTGGCAAAATATAAGGTTCAAAACAGTGATGCGTTTAATATTAGTTCAATCAATTGACCAACATTATTATTGACTGACATTATTTAAATGACCTGACCAATATCGCAGGGAAGCGCTAGATGCAGGCCGCGTCCAATCATCCTTTTTGGACATCCTTGGGGGAGGCCTATGTCCAGCAGTTAAGGCACGCATTTCCGCAGCTTGGGCAAAATGGCGTGAAGTTAACAGGTATCATTTGTGACCCCAAAATGCCTGTTAAGCTTAAGGGACAGGTCTCTCAGGGAGGCGTGGCCTGTGCTTGAGGGACACAAACAGGAGCTGTGTGTCACGAAGATGATTATGCTGCGGTGGATGTGTTGAGTTACGCGGAAAGACCGCATCAGGAACTCCCGCATCCGTGGCAGTCTCCGTATCCGTGACATAGCAGACAAACTGCAAGAGAGTCGCTTACGCTGGTACGGTCACGTCTTACGAAAACGGGTATGTTACGTGGGTAACAAATGTCTTGCCATGGCGCCTCCGCCGGGCCGGAACAAGCGGGGTAACCAAAGAAGTGTTGGCTTGACGTTGTAAGAGATGATATGTATGCCAACAATCTCACACCTCGGGATGCCAGAGATAGTGTGAAATGGAGGCGTATTAGTAGGAAAGCGGACTCCGGGCTCTAACGCGAAAGCCGCGGATGCAACCGAATCGCGGATGGGATTATACGCTAAGATGATGATGATTATGCCTATGTCCAGCAGTGGACTTCATGTGGCTGAGATGATGATGATATAAATAATTTCATTATACAAGTAATTTTACGGCACGGTTGATGGAGTGGCTGAGTGTCTCGGGTTCGATTTCCTCACAGAACAAATATGTATTTGTGTGGCCTACAGCTAGCTGTTCGGGTCTGGCTGTTTGTATGAGTTTAAACGCACTCGCGATACTGGAGTAATAGATACCTAGTGTGGGGCAATTTTCTTTTTTAATAGTATTAAAAGCATAGCTCAGTAGAATGTTTTTAGGTTTTTCATTAGTTGATTGAATTCCTTTTACTATTATTACACAAAATATGACAGTTTTCGATCAAAATTTTAAGAATTATGCGAGGGAAAATATTTTTTCAGCTCTATTTATGACTATTTTATGATGTTATTATTTTTTATGGAATATATTTCAATAAGACTACCATGGACATGACAATACGCTACTTTTCCCGACTTCAATTATGTGAAAAAAAAAAAAACAGCGTTATACGGTGTCCTACGTTTGGGTATAGCGCCTTATGATGTTTGCGCCAGTATGTTTTAGACTTAGACACAGTTTTATGACATAGAAAGGAGGAGTAGCGCTAAAAAGGTAGGAATAAAAAGAAATGGTGTGTAAACCTACTTAACTACGAACTTACTTCAGAAAATTCGCAGCACTGGGATTTCTGATTCTATTTGTATAAGGATTCTAAGGCTAAGAAATATTGATCTCGGTTTAATGTTTCTTTGTCGCCGCCTCACCTGTTACTCAATATCCAACAAGATGACACACATATATTGAGATAATATGTCAGCTATACAATATGTAAAGAAAACCCTGTCCGATCCGTGAAGGTATTGTTAGGTATCGATAACTGATTCTACTAATGCCCACAAAGACAGACTAAACTTAAAAAAATAATTATTATTTCGCAAAAAGAGGTAACTTAATACTGTGCGGTAAGGAGCCCTTCCGCGGGCGGCGGGGGGCAGGGCACACGGCACCTGTGACGTGGTCGCGTTGCTATTCGCTTATAATAATACCGGTGTTGTCACTTTATTAAAAATTACCAAATTTCGGGGAAATTGCAATTAATTCCCGGGAAAAAAGGATTATTTCAAAATTCATTAGTATTGTTACTATGATGATTATGTAAAATTTTGTATTATATTTGGTGAAGTGTTTACCTAACCTTTATTATGCTTATAGGTCGGACAGTGTTTTCTTTACATATTGTATATGCTCTAATATACTCATGTGCATATAATATCTCTGCTATGATAGGAACATAAACTCCTGCGAATGGTCAATACCACCTACTCGGTACCAGGCGCACAGTGATTCACAGAGTGTAGTGATTGCAATCTCTTTGAAGACCCAATTACACAAACAGCTGTTATTAGTATCTCTCGTACAATAATATAACGTACAATTTACTAGGAATTAATAATGGTATAGTTTCCTGTCCATAGAATTACTGTTCAATCGACTAATGACGTTTGTAGTTGGGCATGCATTGCATTTCACATATAGATATCAGCTTGAGGGATTACTGCGTCTGCATAGCAAATGATGTGTGTCTAACGGCTACAATTATAATGTTAACTAGCTTTCCGCCCGCGGCTTCGCCCGCGTGGAGTTCGGTTATATCGCGCTTTTTAGATTTCCCTCGGGAACATCAATTTTTTCCGGGATAAAAGGTAGCCTATGTTCTTTCTCAGGGTCTAAAGATTGTCTGTGCCAAATTTCATCCAAATCGGTTGAGTGGTTTAATCGGGAAAGCGTAACAGACAGACAGACAGACAGACAGACAGACAGACAGACAGACAGACAGACAGAGTTACTTTCGCATTTATAATATTAGTATGGATTTAAGTGGGGCAATGGTGGGGATTGTGATATGGCTTGAATGTAACTTAAATAAAATATGTAATATGTAAAATAAGGCAAATATGATGTGTTCTATGTTGATATTTTAAACGCGGATGTCGTACCTTTAAATTTTAATTATTTATTTAATATGTAAAGGCTGGTAGAGTAAATCTAACTTGTGGATTTACCACTTATCTATGCTTCGTTATGGGCATTAACATTAATAATTGTTTGACGTAAAAGCAGCAGTACATTTGGAAATAAACTAGAAACCCTAATTGAACCTCTTTACTCCAAAACACAAAAATCCTGTTTAGAATAAAGTGTAGGTATCTCAAAAAAAAAAAACAACAACAACAAAGAAGAAAGCTTTTTGTAATAAACAAAACGAAAGCCATACCTACGCATACCATCTTGTTAGAGCCGTCCAATCTCTTCCGACTACACCTGTAGTAACAGACCCGACAGCACTCGAAATAACGGTGTTATCGTGTTAAGAACAAAACAAAGCTTTTCTATTATCTTCGAAGTAATCACGAGACGGCCCGAGGATTCCCGAACCATAATTCCGTCCAATAATCCTTCACGATGAAGAGTTGAATAGGGCTGATGTGTTATGGCATATTCCAGAGCGCCGTTTCCTTAATAATTTGTGTCAAGTTAAGGCTGAAGGTTTCTACCATTGCTTTACGAAATTGTGTCACTTTGTGCCCAGGGGCTTTTTGTTTAGATGTTTTCTTCTGTTTACGTTTTTATCATTTATTTCAGCTTTAGTAGAGTTGTCAATGATTTCGTTTGTATTGGCGCGTTTTAGCTAACAGTTGGCAAATAATTTAATATAGGTAATGTTGTGTATTTTGTTATAAAGCTTGATTAGTGTAATTACTATTATAATTACCATACACTATTGCTGCTGGGAAATTTTTGTGCTACTTCTTTATCTTAGCTAAAGCACTAGGAAGTGGGAATGTGATTTAGAAATTCTAAAAGTTGTAATACTCAATTTAAATGAAATAATAATGTTGATTTTGAATTTAGAATTCACGTCATTGGCCAGTTACAAAATATGGCAACATGAGGTTCTACTTTACAAATAAATTGAAGCAAAAAAAAAGAAACGCAATGATTTCGTTGAGTCCATATGATTAGAAGTCTGTGTCGGGTTTTGAAGAGCAAATGCGATTGATTCTTCCCCATCCCATGGGATTTAATCCTATCATTGACAATTTGTGGTGTGGTTGTACAATATTAAAGCTTTGTTTCTATATCACAAGTGTAATGCTTATCACTGTGATCTTAAGCGTTTAATCGGATTTTGTATATAAATCGCCCAATGTATCCAGGCTTTTGTAACGACAATGCATATCAAACAATCAATAATAAATAATGGTCAACGCAATAATATGGAAAATTTAGAATGTTATTTAGTTTGGATTTGATGCTACCTGATGCATGTACCTACCTGGTGTATTGTATATTTTTTAGTCTATGCTAAATAAATGTATATTTATTCCTTCTTTCTTTCGTTGTTGCAGCCCTTTAGCTGTTATGCTAAAGGCGTAGCTACAGCAGCTGTGCTGGCCAGATCTGCCATATGTCAAATGAGCTGAGGGTCATAATAACTACCACTTGAATCCTTGGCACAAGCCAAACCTTGGCAGTAGACCCCGTAAAAAATGGCTCATAAAGCAGTGGATGGAAAAAGCTGGAAATCTTCGGGAGAGGCCTTTGTCCAGAAGTGAAAAAATGCAAACTAATAGTAACTAGTATTAAGATTATTATCTTAATACTAGTTACTATTAGTTTACCACCCTTACGATTCGGACGAAGCGTTTCGCCTCCTCTTTTATACATCGAGGGACTGGAACAATTTGCTTGCGGTGGTGTTTCCGTCGGACTAGAATTTGAGTATCTTCAAGGCTAGAGTGAATAGACTCTTAATAAATCAGTGCGCTTTACCATCAACGATTGCGTCACTGCTTACCATCAGGCGGGATTGCGGTCAAGCGGTAATTTATAATTCATAAAAAAAAACCTAATCTGTCCCCTGTCTGCATATAGGTGATGATGTGCGTCATAAATTGCGTGATGTAATTTTTGCTGGGTATTTTTTCACTACTTTAATGTGGTTAGTATAGTGTTTTTGTTCGCATTAAGTAGGACGTTATGTGGCAGAGTAAAACACGGTGTGATGTTTCGACATGAACTCTTGTAATCAACTGAACTGGTACAAAAGGGTCTTACCTATTAATCACTAATTTAACAAAGGGAACTTTGCTGAAACAGTTGGATATGTATTCTTATAACTTAGAGCAAAGTAATAGGAGGTATGACATAGACACGGAGTCATTGCAATCTCAACTTGACCATCTGCAAGATAAACTTATTTCAATGACTAATAAGTATAACACCTCAGAAGACCTAATTGGAGGATATGTGTTGGCGATGAATGAGCTGGTTAACTCACAAAAACCCAACTGTGAGTGCGGTCTAACATCAGATGTGTTTACACCGGATCATTTGTTGACATCATGTAATACCACCTTGCCGCAGCCCTGTGTAGATGTCATAGTTCCTTCTGCTAATAGTACCAATAGCCCTGATTGTAATGATCTTATTAGTCTTAAACAAAGCTTGACCAATGATGTTGTGTTGTTCTGTGATGAGATAGGTAAGGGCTTGGGGCGGTTGTTGACTGATGAATGTCCGGGTCACTCAATATTGAACTACTGTATGCCTGGTTGTTCTTTATATGGAATTATGGAAAAAATTGTTAAATGTAACTTTTCTCAGAATACAACTTTATTAATTTTTGTGGGTAGTAGGGGAAATTTGGCAAAAGAGAACTGCTTAAGTGTTGTGAAACGTTAAGCAATCTGAATATTGGAAAGGTTGTCCTGTTTACATTCCCTTACAGTGACCAGTTGCCACAGGAAGAAAATAGGATTAGATTTGACCTTAATATGACAATGTCCAACTTGACATTTAATAACAAAATATTACATGTAATTGACATTAATAATTATTTTAAGAATAATTTGTATTTGACAAGAGATAGACATAACAATGTTATGTATTATCTTTCTAATTATTATAAAAGACAAATAGCTGTGTCGCTATCATATTTTTTTTTCTATTACAGCCAAGAATTTGGCTAAACAACTTGCTTCTTTTGAGCAATGCAATGACATTTCTGCCAATAATTTGGTTTCAGTTGACATTATTAATAATTTAAATTAGAAATTAAGACAATAGAGCCAACCTCTAGCTATAATATACACAACCTCAAAAGCAACTCGGGAGGAAATTTAAGGTCAATAGATAATATCAATCTGGTGCATCAAAATATTCAAGGATTTATGAACAAAGATTTAGAGGTAGATTTATTTATAAACCATTATGGTATTGATATTATCTGTATAACCGAACATTGGCTAAAAAGTCACCAGTTCTTGTTCAATTTTAAGAATCACCAGGTTGGTAGTTCGTTTAGCAGAATAAATGCTATACATGGTGGCTCATTAATTTTAGTTAGTAACGTGCTCAAATTTAAAAATCGTAAAGACATTGTGAGCCTGTCTGTTGAACGAACAGCTGAAATTGCCTGTATAGAGTTGGAGGGCTTCATTGTGTTAAGTGTGTACAGACCCCCTTCAGGATTGTATGACTGCTTTGAAAAGGTAATGGATGAAGTTTTACATAAGATTTGTGTTTCAAGCAAAGCCATTATCGTTTGCGGTGATTTTAATGTTAATTTATTAGAGAACTCTGGTTATTCTAATAAAATTATAAGTCTATTTCAGTCCTACAATCTTGTAAACCTATTTTTGGAGCCCACGAGAATAACACCTACTTGTGCCACGTGCCTAGATAATATTTTTACAAACCTAATACCAAGCCACAAAGAAGTTGTAAATTTACTTGATTCTGATCACTGCGGACAAAGGATTACTATTCCAAACCATAGTAAAAAAGTGACCAAAAAGGATATCACTGTTAACCCCAAAACTGAAAGCCGCTTGGAGGTTTTTAGATTTAATCTCATTAATAAATTGCCAGTCTTATCCAGTGCTGTTAATGCTGATCCTAATCATCTCTATGACAATTTTTTTAATATATACTGTAGGCTATTTGATTCCACCTTTGTTCCCAAGACTATCTCTGTTAATAGTAACGCATCTTTCTCTGATTGGGCTACCATCGGTATTTATAAAAGTAGAACTCGGCTTTATGAACTGTATAATGAGAGAATTTATATTAACACTGTTGAATTCAATTTGTACGTTAGAAAATATTCAAAATTATTTAAACAAGTTTGTTATATGGCCAAGTCACGTTACTTGAGTTCAAAGATAAAAAACAGTGGCAATGTAATTAAAACGACTTGGAAAATTATTAATAGTGAAACGGGAAGGTCCAGTGATAGAAATACTGACTATAGCCTGTCTATTAATAACAACATAATTAAATCAGACTCGCAAGTCTCTGAGGCATTTGAAAATTTCTTTTCGGATATTCCTGTTTCAACTACTAAATCCCTAAACTCATCACCTTCTGTTGCCGAGTCTTTGCTTAAAGAAAATGTTAATGTTTGTGATTCGGAGTTTCATTTTGAATATGTTATCAGTAGAGATATAATTAAAATCTTTCACACTCTAAATGTAAAAAAGACTGCTGACCTATGGGGCCATTCGGTGGAAGTTGCTAAGTCTATTATTGATATTGTGGCACCCACTCTAGCTGATATCTTTAATGCTTGTATTGACTGTGGAGAGTTTCCTGATCTCATGAAAAATAGTAAAATAATACCTTTGTTTAAATCAGGTAGTACATCAGACCCCACAAATTATAGACCTATTTCTGTACTACCTACCTTTAGTAAAATTTTTGAGAAATTAATTTTAAACCAAATGCAAATTTTTTTTAATAAACATAAATTATTACATAGCAAACAGTTCGGTTTTACAAGGGGTCGTTCAACTACTGATGCCGGTGTTGAACTTCTAGGACATATTTATAATGCATGGGAGGATAAATGCGATGCCTTGGGCATCTTTTGTGATTTGTCTAAGGCATTCGATTGCGTTCTTCACGATACGTTAATCAGGAAATTCCGCCACTACGGGATCCGGAATTCTGCACTGGATCTTATTACATCTTACTTGAGTGGTAGGATTCAAAGCGTTGACGTTAATGGAACAAGATCTTCCGGGTCTTTGGTAACAATGGGAGTCCCACAGGGGTCAATTCTTGGTCCTTTTTTGTTTCTTATTTACATCAATGACCTGCCGTACCTAATAAAGGATAACCACGATATAGTGTTGTTTGCAGATGACACTTCACTTTTATTTAAACTGAAACGTCAGCAGCAGGTTACTGATGATGTAAATAGCGCGATCTCCAAAGTAGTCCATTGGTTTAATGTTAATAATTTACTCTTAAACGAGAAAAAAACTAAATGCATTAAGTTTACTCTACCTCACGTTAGGCAGGTGGAAACTAAAGTGTTGATAAAGGGCGAAGAATTGAAATCTGAAGACAGCACAGTATTCTTGGGTATAACTCTGGATGCTAAGCTTCAATGGGGTCCACATATAGAAAAATTGTCAAAAAACTAAGTTCTGCTGCATACGCAGTTAGAACAATTCGTAATTTGACTGATGTTGAGACGGCCCGTTTAGTGTACTTTGGCTATTTCCATAGCGTAATGTCGTACGGCATTCTGTTGTGGGGAAATGCTGCCGATATTCAAACAATATTTGTTTTGCAGAAACGAGCTGTTCGTGCAATTTATAAATTAAGTCCGAGACACTCTCTCAGAGAAAAATTTAAAGAGATTAATGTACTGACCGTGCCGTCTCAATATATTTATGAAAATCTTTTGTATCTTAAAAAATACAGTGATGTCCATAATATAAATACTAGGAACAGGCACAAATTTATTGTACCTACAACAAGGCTCAAGAAAATAGGTGGCTCTTTCAGATGCCAATGTATACATTTTTACAATGGACTTCCAGAGGTGGTTCAAGATCTGAGCCTGAATAAATTCAAATCCTTCATTAAACGTAAGTTGTGTCAGAAAGCATTTTATAGTGTGAAGGATTATATTGAGGACAAAAAGGCTTGGGCTTGGGCTGCGTCCGATTTCTATACACTGATTGTTCTCTGATTTTTCCTCTTGTAGTTTTAATATGTAACTGTTAATGTTACTAATTCAAAGCCTGTATTACACACTATGTAGCCAAGCATATTGTACGTTACGGAATTGTATCGCTGACAGAGGTGTTCGGCACTTGTACAGCTACACAGGAGCTAAACTTTCCACAGATTCGGGAACACTGTTGGAGCTGCTGAACCTTGGACAAAACTATCTTAGCATTGTGTAGATTCAATTTCTTAGTATTGTATAATTGCATGGCAAACGTGTGAGCACAATGTACGAATGTGCTGTAAGGCATTTTTTTGTTGGGTTAGTCTTTTTTATTGACTTGATAGTGCTCTGGCTGTTGAGAGTATGTCATGCTCACTCAAATGTCTCGCTGATGGTGGCGTGTGTGTTGGGTCATTAGGTTCCCTTGAATATGGTTGAGCTGAATGATGCTGATCCATTCGTCATGTTCGTGAACGGACGCCGTCGGAGGGACTGGTCATCTCTTAGCTGCCACGGCGTATTTTAATTTCTGAATTGATTTTTGTGTGTTTTCATAATGGACGCTCTCGGCGTACAATTTATTTCTGCATCGTTCTCACACGGTTGATTTCAACATGAATGATGTAATCAAATATTTGTAACAATAGCTTGAAACTTTAAAAGAGTGTCCATGGAGTTTCTTGCCCGTTCTTCTCCATAGGTACCTACTCTTTGGAATGGGCGACTAGCTTCATCTTATTGACTGACCGACCTTCTGACAATTCAAAAGTGCCTGTAACTGGTTTATTTGAAATAAATGCTTTGATTTTGATTTTGATTTTGAATTATCGCTTACTCTACAAACAATCAGAAATGGAAATACAACAAGTAATTAAAAGCTTGTAAGTAATGGTCGTGATTACTTAAGTGATGTAAGACATGAGAAAGTAAACTTAAGAAGTGGCGAATAAGTAACAAGGATTTTTCACAACTATTTTTGTATGGGATTTTTTGTGGGTTACGCTTTGTTGCCAATGGAAGTCCCTTTGTAGTGTTCTGTGGGAATATTTAGATCCAATGATCCGGTACAATATTTTCAAACAATCAAATTATCTTTAAATTTTTATTGATATTTCTAATAATGTAACATTCCAAACTAAGAAATATGTGTCAGGCTATATTTATTTATACGAACTGATGAATGAACAGCGAATATGCAGAACGATTTACATATGTAGGTACATAAAAGCCCCGCACGTTGATATTGCGATTGGCGGCCATCTTAGTGACGTAGTCGAACTCGCACCGTCAGTACTCACTACTCAGTACCGTTCGCAAGATCATCCCGCGCTTACGTGCTTACGCGCATCGAATACATGTTACAGCTTTTTGTTTTTTTTATGCTGTTTTATTGTTTTTCTTGAGTTTTTTTACCTGTTACTCGTAGAAATGAATTAGAAATTAACTGATTAGAAAAAAAAATCTTATAGATAGTAGTAAAAAGTGTTCTCTTGAAATTCGATAATGAAATGAAAGTTTATTTGTCAGAATATGGATGAATAGGTATAAAGAGTGTATGCATAATAAAATTATAAAATAAAAATAAACCCATTACCCTAGGTTATTAACTTTGTATTAATTTTTTTTTTTGCTAGCTGTCCTTTTGTCCGACGGATGACGTCACGCAGCTGTTATTATGACAAGGTTCCATCGCAATATCAACGTGCGGGGCTTATATTTACGAACAAAGTGAAGCCCAGGATTAACATTGAAAATTCAAGCACATAAGTAGTTACACTTCCTTTCACTGTCATACCTATTTTTTAATAACGTGCAGTTTAAATTTTGTTAGGAAACAATTTGCATTATTTTGAATATAAAGTTATTTTTACTTTATACGAAACCTGAATACAGTTTGTTCAGAATAAGCAACTGAATCGATTCCAATAATTTTTACACAATGTTATATTTTTTCCCAAACACATTTAGAAATTGTTGCGGTGTGGTTACGGAGTGCACGACTGGCGGTAGAATGTAGTACTAGTACAGTGAAACAGGCCCCCTCGCGCAGCGCCGTACAGGAGCGGGCGAACGGTGCGATGACCACATTTTTGTTGGGACAACCAAGTAAGATAACAAGCTCATAACTTTGTGGTGTTTCTATCTTTTTAAAATTTTGTATATACATTCTTTATTTAAAAATACTGGCCACGTGTTACGGGTTTCTATAAACAAAAATAACGTTGTATATGCGATTTACACACAAATACGTACAAAGAACTAAGAATTATTTTATCTTCTTAAGAAGAACACTGATTTGCTTTACCCTCCGAATATTAACGAATATTTGATCATATTGCAAGCACCCTTTGTAAACAAAATACCTCGGAATTTTGATTATGAAACTGTAGTTCGGGTATCGGGAGAGAAAAGTCCGGGGGAGGGGACTACCCTTCCGGACTAGGTCAAGGGTCACTGGATCCTCTGCTCGGCAGGGGAGGCCTCCGCCCCAATGTATATAGGATAACGATAATAGCCCATTGTGGCCTCATTACAACACTATATTGGACCACTTATCACGTACCTACCATATTTTATCATTTCGAATCGTAGGTACTTTTACACATTAATTATCGAGCGTCATTCAAGCGACGTCATAACGTGTGTAAACAAGTAATCATCGGTTGGAATAGAGCAACAAACGCGCGGCATGCGATAAAGTAAAATTGTGGTTTGCGCCTGCTTGATATCGAATATTTATGCTCGAGCGTTGAAACCCGCGGGCAGCGAACGCCTCGCAATGGCGTGGAAACGGTATAAAGCGTGTTATCCGGCTACAAATAACATTTTCAGTGAAAAATAACATTGGGAAACTGACAGTGTTTGCAGTAAAGTGGTCTTGAAAATGAATTGACTTTTCACCATTTACGCCGGCGACGTCAAACGAGCGAGAAACACAATTCCATACAGTTCGCATTTCCTCGCCTCTCCTCGCTAACTAATAATTTTAAATTGCTCCGCAGATGTATCTCTACAAGATTAAAGCGCGAAGCAAAGAAGAATCTCCTAAAACCTCATGATTATGCGAAAAATAGATAAAAATCCTTTAACCGATATAATACGCTCCTGAATCCGGCTTATCGTAAACCCCTGGTATTTGCTCGTTTTTGAGAATTATTGATATAAACTGTTTACATCAATAGACTGGAAGAGTTTCAAAGGAAAATTTTCTCCGAGTAATTGAGGCGTAACATTAAGCGCTTTCAGAAATAATTAATCCGATATATCCGGTGTATTGTTAGCTATCGATAACTGATTCTACTAATGGATACAAAGCCGGGCAAAACTTAAAAAAAAATTCCATAAAAAATATTATTTCGTAAAAAGAGATAAATTAATACATGTGCGGTAGGCAACCCTACCGCGGGCGTCGGAGGGAGGGCACGCGGCACGTGGTCGCATCATTTATAATAATACCGTCAAAATGGTGTTGTCACTTTTTAAAAATTACCAAATTTCGGGGAAGTTGAAATTAATTCGCGGGAAAAAAGATTATTTCAAAATTCATTAGTATTGTTACTATGATGATTACGTAAAATTTTATATTATATTTGGTTATGTTTTTACCTAACCTTTATTATCCTTATCCAGGGTTTTATTTACATATTGTATTTGTTGATATAATTAGTCGATAAAAGAAAGTTAAGTTACGACGGCTCCAATTTACATGACACAAAATACGGATAGCTAATGGTTAGCGGTTAAATATATATTCCGGTGGCGTAACAGAATATTGCCTTCATAATAAGCCTCTCCTGGACGCCGAGACATTTTTATTCGAGTCTCGTTCTCACTTCATTTTATTTTTAGACAAAACACTGCCATGCATATTCGAATCTTTCGTTTGTTTAACTGCTGAAATCATTGCTTAGACGACGGGTGAATATTCAGTACTGTTTTTATAACTCTAGTTAAATATTTGGAATGAATTTGTAACCTGCCCGGATTATCCGGGTAGGTTACAGTCCTTTTTTGTAAAAAGGACGTGTAGAATCGGTCACGACTCGTGTATCTAATAAGGAAAACCTCAAGTTAAATAATTGGGAATGTCTTATATGTATAAATATTTGAGATAGATTATCGTAAACCAAACATGAACGAGCGACGACAAATAAATGTAAAGTCAACAAAACATTCCAGTTCAAATATTGAATATAAAATGTATATCAGCCTAATTTGTTCGCAATGCTGTGACACCATCTTTTTCTCTGTGAGGAGTTGGCCGTTGGAGCGCTGTTTGGTACGGACGACAGCAGGTCAAGCTACCCGAAGCTGCCAAATATTCCCGATCAATATTGAGCCTTAATACTTTAGAAATAAAGTTGAAAATCTAATAAAGAAATCTGACAGATTATAGTAGTTTGATGTGCTGTCGTCTGCACATATCACGTTTTCGGTTTTTTTTTTTGTTTTAAATCACAGTGGTGATGAAATAATTTATGCAAAGTAAAGCATCTGACTGAGTTTGTAACACACGACACTACCTACAAATTCGATGTCACGGCCGTTGCTACTCAGCTACGCTTTCAAAGCAAAATGCTTTCCCATGTAAATACCGACTAGACTCGAAAATATCTTACATATTTCTCCCAGCTCAATTTCAGCACTTGCTATACTTGCTCTTGTAGTCTTAACCAGGAAAACCCATTTCTTAAAGATCTCGACCGTTGCTAATTCAGAGTTCACGAGAGACCAAAGAAATTCGAGCCGTTTACGAACTAAAGTCCCAGTTTTAACATTTCAAAGTGCAAACAAGTCTGTGAAACTTGTTCCTAGCTATGGGACCACACGGGACGTGTTTATTGCAAATAGGAGCTCAGGATGCTAGTGGAACTAAAGTAAGCGGGGATTTCGTACAGTGTGCGCCGGGCCTCGCTCCTCATGTCTGTTATTATATTATTTGCTTGATGGATATATCTCTTAAAAGTGTATGAATGAATCTGAAAGACTGCGCCGGGAATTTGAACCTTATTTGTTTTTCTTTTCTCTCGTGTAATGGAAGAATTGATGATACATGTACCTATGTCTGCAACAAACATTGTTACTATACTAGTACTTGACAGATTTTTTTTTTTTTTTTTTAGCCGTTTCTTTCCTTCTTGCGTAGCAAGAATCATTTTTTACTATTTACTTTTCTACTAGTCTTTCTTTCTTTTATTGGAGCTGTTCTTTGGCTTTTTGGTTTTTTTGGGGTTGCTCTTTTCCCCTAGTCTTTTTTATATCGTCAACTTAAAACTATTTTTAACAATGTTTATACATTTTGTCATCTTAATTTATACCTTACATTTGTATTATATTAACATTTATATAATACTAGCTTTCCGCCCGCGGCTTCGCCCGCGTGGAGTTCGGTTATATCGCGCTTTTTAGATTTCCCTCGGGAACATCATTTTTTTCCGGGATAAAATGTAGCCTATGTTCCTTCTCAGGGTCTAAAGATTGTCTGTGCCAAATTTCATCATCCGTTGAGAGGTTTAAGCGGGAAAGCGTAACAGACAGACAGACAGACAGACAGACAGACAGACAGACAGACAGACAGACAGACAGACAGACAGACAGACAGACAGACAGACAGACAGACAGACAGACAGACAGACAGACAGACAGACAGACAGACAGACAGACAGACAGACAGACAGACAGACAGACAGACAGACAGACAGACACAGACAGACAGACAGACAGACACAGACAGACAGACAGACAGACAGACAGACAGACAGACAGACAGACAGACAGACAGACAGACAGACAGACAGACAGACAGACAGACAGACAGACAGACAGACAGACAGACAGACAGACAGACAGACAGACAGACAGACAGACAGACAGACAGACAGACAGACAGACAGACAGACAGACAGACAGACAGACAGACAGACAGACAGACAGACAGAGTTACTTTCGCATTTATAATATTAGTATGGATTAATCGTTTATTTATTTCACATTAACAGCTACCTTAAAAACTAGTACTAAGTAACGGCTTCCCTAGGTTGTGCCACCCTTGTTTTATTGCGCTCTATGGACGCTTTTGCGACCTTGAGGCAGAACCGCTCCAGATACGGCCTGGAGTGTTTATCGGCCATTAGGTCAGCGATTGATGATTCCGTCAATGTCCTACCAGTACTTACTTCCAGGCCGTATCTGTCGCGGTCGTGCCTCGGGCACTCAAGCAGCAGATGCTGGACGGTTTCTGTAGCCTCCGTGTCACACACGCAGGCCGGACTGTCTTTTAACTTAAAGCGGTGCAGGTACGCGGCGAAGCCGCCGTGACCCGTCAGGATCTGCGTCCAGACAGACGTCCTGTCGAGGCACTTCAGGACCTTGCGCGCGCACGCCACGTCGGGGAAGAACATTCGCGTGACCCCAGCCGTGGCCCCGCCGGTGTACCTCCCATTCCAGACAGCTACTGTGCCCTCCCTCAAACGTCGCTTGACGTATGAGACTGGACACCTGTCATACGCCGGGGCGACCCTGGACTGAGCCGCCGCCTGCCTTGCCAACTAGTCGGCGCGCTCATTGCCGGGGATCCCGACATGAGCTTTCACCCAGAAGAACCGGAGGATTTTACCTCTCCCCTCTTGCTCCCTTATATTCTCACGAATATGGGTAGCAAGGGGATGGTGCGTTTCCGGGTTTCGGATCAAGTCGAGCGAGGACCGGGAGTCGCTGAGCACCGCCGCGCAGTCGAAGCCTCTCGAGACAACCAGGTCCGTAGCCCTGGCTATCGCGAGCAGCTCCGCCTGAAAGACGGTGCACATCGACTCCAACCTCATTCGCTTGGTCCGAATCTCGGACCCATCCCGCCAGTATGAATATGCTGCCCCGATCCCCTCATCCGATTTACTACCGTCAGTGTAAATCAGATGAGCGGGCAACTGTAGCTGAGCCACAGTTTCGGGGAGCATATTCTCCAGACACTGATATTCGACATCTGGCTCACTGGCGGGGTGAGGGGCCTCCGTAAAGGCCCTACGCTCCTCCAGTTCGCGGGATTCCAGCTCATCAATCGGACGTCCCCGTTTGCACTCATACAGCCGGGCGACCTCCAACACTCGAAGATCGAGCGGGAGGAGACCCGACAGCGTGAGTGCTGCATTGAGCGAGGCCGTACGGTGTGACTTGGCGATCTTCTGTGCAAAGCCCCTCTGGACGGTAGCAAAGGTTCTTTGCACAGAGATCTTCTCGGCGGCCTTCGCCCAGGAGCTCGCGCCGTACAGGATGGTGGGTTCGACCACCGCGGTGTATATCTTCCTGATGATCTCCGGACACAAGCCCCAATCCACCCGAGCCATCGCCGACAGTTTCCTATAGAGGTTAGTTGCCTTGCAACAAGCATATGAGATATGCTTGTTGAAGGTCAACTTACTGTCGACGATGACTCCGAGGATCTTGAGCTCGGTCACCATCGAGATGTCAACGCCACCCATCTGCACGACCGGAGTGTCGTACCTAAGCTTACGCGTAACTACCATCGCCTGAGTTTTTTCGGCGGAGAAGCGAAGCTTATTCACGACACCCCACTCGTGCACACGGGCTAGAGCGGCATTGGCATCCCGCTGGATCCCCAGCGCCGTGTGCCCAGAGAACACCAACACGATATCATCCGCGAACGCCTGCACGTACGCGCCCAGCGTATCCAGGTTGTCCAGCAGAGGGTCCAGCAGCATGTTCCAGAAGAGAGGCCCACCGATGGAGCCCTGGACGCAGCCTTTGGACTGGGGCTTCCGCATCGTACTCCCCGCGTAGCGCACGACTACGCTCCGGTCCCTGAAATAATCCTCGACAAGACGTCTGAGATTAACGGGTATTCTCTTATCAATCATTCTACACTTTATAGCAGGCCACCATGCATTGTCAAACGCCCCCTCGATGTCAAGAGAGACTATCAGGGCGGTCTCCTTCTTGTGAAGGATGCCTCTGACGTGCTGCATCAGGTCATACAGCGCGTCCTCCGTGCTCCGCTGCGGTACGAAGCCGTACTGCCGCGCATTGGACCTGGGCAAGAAATACTAGCGGATTCGCCGGCAGAGAACTTTCTCAAGTATCTTGCCCATGATGGAAAGTAGTCCAATGGGGCGATACGACTTTGCGCGGGCATAGTCCGGACGCGCCGGTTTCCTGAGCACCACGACAGATGCCTCCTTCCACGGCGCCGGGAAACACGCCAGGTCAAGACACCGGTTCAGGATGGCCAGGAATAGCTGGATATCCTGGTTAATCGCCCGGTAGCATATGTCGCTCGTGAAATCATCCGGACCCGGTGCCTTTTTCGGGTTGAAGCTGTGCAGAGTCCGGACCAACTCCCCCCTGGTGATCGGGGGGTCGTCAGTCTCTTCCGGGAGGCGCGTGCTGACCAGATCCGCCCGACGCCTGATGACGGCGTGGACTTCAGAGTCCGCCGACGCGTCATCGTCGGCGAAGAATGTTCCGGCCAGCAGCGCCACCGATTGATCCGGGCTCTGCACAACTCCACCCTCCACGAGTAGCTGGTCCTCGTGACGACCTGTCGCCCTTCTCAGCACCCGAAAGATACCGTCCCACATAGACTCCCTTTCTTGCATCGAGCAGAACTGCTTCCAGCTCGCAGTTTGGGCGCTGACTGCCCTCCGCTCGTACTCCGCCTTGGCACTCAGGTAGTCGTCGACAACATACTGTCTGCGACGCGGCGCGGCACAGCGGATCCTGCGCCGCTTTGTGTTCACGTCGCGCCGCAGCCTTTCAAGCTCGTCGTTCCACCAAGGAAAGCCGCTCTTGGGTTTAGGTGGTCTGTGCGGGGGGATAGCCCTCCCGCACGCTTCAGTCACGGACTCGATGTAGTCCGTGACCACCCCTTCGAGCTCACCCTTGGTTTGGGTGCTGGTTATCCGCTCCAGGGTGAGGCCCCGGGCGGATAACCCACTTCGCATTTCCTCGGTGAAACGACCCCAATCAGCCTTCCGGGTGTTGTAACGCCGACTCGTCCACCGGGTGTTACCCCCGGGAGGCACTCTGAGACCCAGAACCACACGTATCGCCCGATGATCAGAACTTGTCACGGAGTCGTCCACTTTCCACTCAAGGACGCTTCTCAACAGTCCCTGGGTGCAAACGGTAACATCGACATGACTCGTGTACCGCCTGCCCCCACGGACCGTGTCGAAGGTGGGGACGACTCCTTCGTTCAATACGTGCAGCTCCATATCATCCAAGAACCCCCTCAGGGACTCCCCCCGAGAGTCCTCCTCGACGCTGCCCCACCACGGACTCCATGCATTCCAGTCTCCTCCCATGAGGATCCTGCCGGTACCGACCCGACCCATGAACTCACGTATCTGCAGAAGGTACGGTTCGATATCCTCCGTGCCCTCAAGGTACACAGAGACAGCCGCCACGGTCCAATCGCCCGCCTTTAAGACGACAGCCACAATATTCTCGGTGATGATTAGGGGGTTCACAAGAACCTCCAGATCATCCCGGAACACCATGACTGCCGCCTTGACGGGTTTGGTCCTAGCCGACTCCCTCTGTATAACCCTACCGCCACGGAAGCTACCGTACTGCTTGACAGATTTAGCTGTGTATTTATTTGGAGGTCGATGGTAAAACATTTCAAATAAGCACTCAAAGTCACGATTTCTATATACTTTATCTTTGTTTAGTTGTTTCATCAATTAGGTAAGTAATATCCCATCAAAAAATCTGATCTGCAATAATCTAGCCAAGTCTCGAAGGAGCTGATTGTTTATCTCTAAAATGATAAAATCTAGACAAAGTCGTACCAAGTCTAAGATTCCTTACTGCGATTTTTTATTATTATAGTTAATGTTGTGTGACTTGGCCGTCAAATGAAGCGGCCCACCAAGTTGAATAGTTTTTGGAAAGGCGGTACGTCAATCTCTAACAATTTAGTTGGGCTCTAGTGTTTTCTAATCAGGGTCACCAGGCAGGCGCGTGCGCTCCATAGAGGCAGATAAGCACTGCATACCCTAATAATTTTCAAAAAAAAAATAATAATTTATAATATAGTACATTAAAATAATTTATAGACTACAAACTTAAAGACTTCTTTAATCAGTTAGTGGTAACACTGCCATCTATTGGGGCTAGTGCAAACTACTAACACGACGCGACGACCGCGCCACATTCGCGTGGCGGCGTAAGCAGTCATGAAATATGCCTCCTAAATTCGCATGTGTGAATAAAATTATTTGATTGTGTGTGTAAACTTTTCGTGTGTTGTCTTGCAATTTCATTCAGTTTATAAGCCCAGATAAGCAGTGCCTACATTTTACGCTGCCGAATCAAGAAGTTGACAAAACTAGCACAATTGTTGTTTGTGAAAATACCTTTTTATTTTATCAGCTTATGTTGTTTGGTTAATGGTGTATTTGGTAGCATAAATATATTGATTGTTTTATGAAAGATCTGTACTGGTGATGTATGTTTAGATAAATTTAAAACGGTGAATTTTTCAACGTTAACGTTATTATTTTGTTTCCTACCTTTATGTATTATTTTAAAACGCGGTGTTGACATTGTTCAAGAATATTACAGGCGAATTTCCTGAAGTTTACAAATTAGCAAACTTAATAGTTACGATTCCAATGAGTACGAGTGAATCAGTGATAGTAATCATTTTCTAAAACAGACTCACAGATTTGTTTATGATTTTCATTGAAATAGAACTTTTAGGGCGGGTTGTTTCAAACGGTTGGTTATCGTAACATACGTACGTCAAAAAATTACGTCCGTTAACGTAACTTTGATGATGTTTAACGTTCGTTAAATGCCGGGGCTACATTAGTAGGCGAAGATTCGTGTCGCGTTGGCGCGCAAAATATCTGTTGTCCTTGTCCTTGTCAGACATACACGATGTTCTTCTCATTGGCGGGCGAAGATTCAGAAATCGGCCTACGGCGAATATTCGTTGTTTAGTTGTGCGGCCGAGACGATGGAGGAAGCAGTGGCTTTGCATTATATGTCAATAAATTATTATTTATTACATGTTTACACAACAAATAAAACAAAAACAATGTAAAAAATATGCAAAAAGAACGTCAGTCCTACTTCAAAGTCTGGACGACACTGAAGTGACGTATCACGTAGTATAGTAGGTGTGACTACTCCAGCGAATACGGTCGCGACAAGTCCTTTGAAGCGCGCCACTTTACCGACAGCGCCCCGATGCTACATCGTCTGCGCACGAATACATTGCGTTGCAACGATGTACCCGGCCTAAAGATGGGCGGGTGGGTAAAAAATGGGTAGGTAAAAATTGGTAGAAAAGGGTAGAATAGGTAAAAATGAAAAAATACCCATTTTTACCGGGTATTTATAATAAATACCGGGTAAAAAATGAGTGGTTATATAATTGGCTTCGTCATCAATACTACGATCAGGTACTGGAGTGCTTTGGGGTCCTACCACCATCTTTGGGACCCAAGTCAACCCCTTGATGGGTCCCTTGGTGGGATGGGGTGCTGACGCCAGTTTTCCCTTCGGAGCTGAGTGGTCTGACAACAGTCGCACTCGTAAAAGCAAAACAAGCCAAACTATTATGAATAGGAAAGGAAGAAATGCACGTGACACAGTTAGGGCGCCGCCGCAAACGGCGCGCAGGAGCTACGCCCAACTCCTGTGACCTGTGGGCTAGGTCTAACGTGTCAGAGGCGGATATGGCTGAAGAAGCGAGCCAAAACCAGGAAAATCCGTTGTGCTTTTCCTGGTGTGGTGACGCCGAAAGTATGTTGTTCTGGATCCAACTCGAAGGAGAGTTTCACGGGATACCGTTATCCCAGCGAGTGGTTCTGGGTGGTGATTTGAACAGTCATGTGGGTGAGAAGAGTGTCGGGCTTGAGCGTGTTCACGGCGGCTTTGGGTACGGCGGCCGCACCGCAGAAGAAAACAATATTCTCCAAACGAGCCGCTAACCTTGCAATCGTGAACACCTACTTCAAAAAGAAGCAGGAGCACATTGTCACCTTTCGCAGCGGGCGAAGCGCTACCCGAATAGACTTTCTACCGACTAGGAGACACCACATCAGCAAAGCAGCCAACTGCAAAGTCATAGCCGGTGAGAGTCTCACTGGACAATACCGCCTCCTTGTCGTAGATCTCTGCGTAACGGCCCATCCTAGACGTGTAGAGCACTGCCGACACCAGGTTTGGTGGCGGCTGCTTGATGAAATAAGTCCTAGGAGTTCGCATCGGTTATTAGAGACAAGTGCGCTGGACCGATGAAGAATATGTCCAAGACCATTGGGGCAGGATCCAGGCAGCTATTATTGGGGCGGCGCGGGTGGTGCTCGGAGTCTCTAAGGGCGGCCGCAAACGTGAAAAGGAGACCTGGTGGTGGGACGACACAGTCCAGAGGAAGACTAGGGTCAAGAAAGCCCTCTTTAAAACGTGGCATCCAGATCGCGACGCATATAAGGTTGTCAAACGTGCCACTAGAAGAGTTGTAGCCAGAGCCAGGGCCAGCCCACTTGCAAGCGCTTTACGAGAAGTAGGAATCATCTGAGGGGCAAAAGATCTTTTCCAAATTGGCATGTTCCAGCCAGGGTCAAAGCGGCATAGGATATATCCAAGTGCCGTTGTGTAAAAGACCCTACTGGCAACCTGCTATGCAAAGACCTCACGGTGAAGGAGAGATGGCGCTTGTACTTCCACGAGCTGCTGAATAAGCAGCACCAAGAGGTGCAGACACCGAAATTCATTCCAAATCTTGAATTAGTGCCCCCGATAACGCCCGAGGAAGTCCAAACGACTCTTCGTCGCATGGCCAATTGGAAAGCTGTCGGAACTGACGGAGTCCCCATTGAGGCCTGGAAGGCGATGGGTCCTCGCGATGCGGGCATGTTAACTAACCTTCTGAACTGCGTGTTCCTGATCGGCAAAATTTCAAGCCAATGGGGACTGAGTATTATTACTCCAGTCTTCAAAGGCAAGGGCTCGGTACACACCCTGAAGAATTTTGAGAGGATTATAGACTCTCAGATTCGGCTAGAGTATGCTGTCTCGGGAGTGTCAATATGGGTTTCGTTCAGGGTACGTTCGTTCTCGCAACCCCCCGGTGTAGGTGTGAGATGAAACACTGGGGTGGTTTTCAATCATTAAGAGTCCGAAAGACCCGTCACCCGCCCCAGGGCGGCGGACATCCCATGAGGAAGTTCCACCCCGGAAACAAAAAAAAAAGGATTTCGGGTTGTTTAAAGCCGCTGACTCGAATCTTGCGGGCAGCGGGGCGGCGCCGGCACGACGCGGGAGCCGGGCGGGCATCGAAGACCCGTTCTCGAAACTAGCGGGCAGATCACGCGTCACTATAGCCGCGTAGTATTGTGTTCACGATTGTGTCGACGAGATATTTGTTTTTATTCGCGAAAGAAATGTTTGAACAATGGCGGCAACAACTTTTTGATTCAAATTTATTCCTAACTCTCGATCACCGCTTGACTTAAAGTACACCGCTCGCTGCCCGCAAGATTCGAGCGCGAGAAGTACACCGCTCGCTGCCCGCCACCGTTTGCCGCGTTGGCACGTTGTGCCGCGCCGCTGTTTTCGAGAACCGGTCCGTTTGATTTAACGCATAAGATCCTGCCGCTCACTCGCCGCCGCCGCCGCCGCCCCGCTGCCCGCAAGATTGGAGGCAGAGGCCTAAAAATAAACCGTGGCCCTGGCGCACAGGCACACACAGGCGCAGGCCTAGAGCGGTCATTTGACGATTTCTCATCCAGAACAAAAAAATGGTAGTAGGCTATTTGACAGTATTCATTTTTTTGGGATTTTTTGCTTTAATTGCATAAAATGAGGGTTCTTTATGTCATTTACACGAGTTTTAATAAAAAATGCAATAAATGAGTTTGAGTTTGAAAATAATAACAATAAATACATTCAAAACACAAAAATATGTTTAGATTTTGTTTCTCGCGCCACACATTGTGAAACGATCCGGATTGGCTAATGTCGCGATGACGTCATACACGCATCAACGCTTGTTTTCGGCAAACAATCGATAAAAACTCCCAAAAAACAGTTTATAACTGTTTTTTGGGAGTTTTTATCGATTTATTTGTACAACCCGGTACAGCACACCACTTGTAAACCATTTTATTAGATAACAACAACAAATAATAAATAAAAACAAACACCACTGAGAACCGAAAACCGATTGTGACGTCAATTACAAAGCTCGACGCCATATTGCTGAATAAATCGTTTTCGCGGCTTATTTGAATTTTGAATTTTTATTTGCATATTTCTTACGAAATACGTATTTAAAATTAAAAAAAAAATACTTTCGGTGAACTTCTTAACCGCAACCAAGTAATTCGAGATAAAAATTATAAATCTGTCAAATAGCCTATTCCGTAGTGGCAGCCCGTGTAATTCAGATTTTGTCGAATTTTTTGCAATTTACTGGTCAGTGTCAGGTTGTAACTTGATCAAAATATGATCTGCGATAATAATAACGATGTAACTACGGATCTACCCTAAACTAAACTGATTATAATTTTTACCCGGTAAAAATTAAAATTGGGTGGGTAAAAATAGGTATTAATGGGTATTTACCCATAGTTCGGGTTTTTACCGGGTAAATGCCCATCTCTAACCCGGCCACATACATCGCCCCAGCAAATGTTATCTAGGCGACTGTCATGTGCTATGTATTTTATCTAACTTTCTTGGTATTATTGTTTATTGTTGTGGGAAATAACTTCGTGCCATTTTATAAATTAAGTCCGTTTATACTAGAAAACTGTGTACCTATAGAAAAGCTATACTTTGACGAAAAATGGATACATTTTATTTTTATTTTATATATTTGGGACAAAAAACAATTATATGTTACAATATTAATAGCCGGCTAAGGTATAATACATAGTAAGCAAACATAAACATTGTCGTCCTCCGTGGCGCAGCGGTCAACACGCCTGCTTGCGACGTGGAGGCCCCGGGTTCGAACCCCGGCCAGGTCATGATGGAAAACGATCATTTCCTGATTGGCCTGGGCCTTGGATGTTTATCTATATATGTATCTATTATAAATATAGTATCGTTGAGTTAGTATCCCATAACACAAGTCTCAATCTTACTTTGGGACTAGCTCAATCTGTGTGATTTGTCCGTATATATTTATTTATTATTTATATAACCCCCACCATACACACCAAAGTAAGTAAATTACTACACTCACTCGTACTACTACATACACTTAAACATAGTTACTATGTTTAAGGCCTTAATAAGTAGGTATATGTTAAACATTGCAATCTAACAAAACACGTATATTCTATGATGTAAACATATTTTTTTTTAGAGAACGGAAAAAAAAATAAAACATGACGTGTAAAAGTGATCAGTGATCCTACTTGCTTAATAAACGATTTCATTTCATTTCACTAACTTCACAAAAAATGAGAAAGATCGCTTTCAATCTTCGCTTGAAAAATATAAAGATGTGTTGTTCTGTAAAGAAACAGACAACAACAGTAATATAAAAAAAAAAAAAAACAGAACTTGGGCTGCTAAACACCTTTCTTTTTCTTTTTACGGTACTTGTATCATCATCAGATGAACTACCTACTATCGTCAATTAGAGACCAAACTCGCGAATACAAAAGGGAGTTTATGTTGTTTTCACTAATTGACACCACGGCGGACTAAACACAACTTGACATAAGTTACGTTAACCAGTGCTCAGAGCATCGGTTAAAGTAATCGTATTTTTTTGCGTGCGTTGACGTTTACGTATTGTGAAACAACTCATTTTTTGACTTGACGATGGTTAGCACCATTTTTAACTTTTACGCATGCGTTAAGTGAACGTGAAACAACCCGTCAGTTATCGTAATCGTATCTTTTTTTGCGTGCGTTGACGTTTACGTACTGTGAAACAACTCATTTTTTGACTTGACGATGGTTAGCACCATTTTTAACTTTTACGCATGCGTTAAGTGAACGTGAAACAACCCGCCCTTAGTGATTTTAAAACGATCTTCCAATTTTAACGACAAAACGTCGTCGTTAAAATTGGAAGATCGTTAAAATCACTAAAAGTTCTATTCAGAGTTAATTATTAAAAAAAAATATAGTAAGTATAGAAAACTAAAAAAACATGCTTTTAAAGAATATAAAAAAAAAAGTTAAAAATAATTTAAAAAAAAGCGTGAGGCGCTTTGTGCCATAATTTTTGTATATTAAGCGCCTCACGCTTTTTTTAAAATTATTTTTAACTTTTTTTTTTATTCTTTAAAAGCAGGTTTTTAAACAATATTTATTACCCGACTACGGCAAAGCAAAAGGAGGGTTATGATTTTGACAGGCTATGTATGTATGTATGTATGTATGTATGTTCATCTGTTCCCTCGTAACTTCTAAACTACTTATCAGAATTCGACAAATGATATATCATTAGAAGCGTCTTAATTGTCCGCTGGTTATAGGCTATATGGGGTTTCACAAAATCTACTGTGGCGCCCTCTAGCGGACAGAACATACAGAGTAAAAAAATAAAGTTAAGATAAGTATGCCGTGTTTGGTATCATTTGAAAGCGCTTTACTTGTACATTTTGAATATATACATATAGCTAGCATTTGCGTGTGACTTTACCTGTATTCTTGGCTGGTTGCATATAATTCACATCTTTTCGTTCATAGCTTCTTTGCTACTTATCAGAATAAGACCACTGCAGTACCATTAGAAGGGCCTTGATATTCTGTTAGTTATGAGCTATAAAGCTTGTCACCAAATTTAGTATTGCGCCCTCTAGCGGACAAAAAGTTCTATGTTAATATAAAATTAAAATAAATATACCGTGTTTGGTATCACGTGAAAGAGCTTCACGAGTGCTTTATGCTTGTTCATAATTACAAGAATGCTTTAATGATGTTAAATATGAGCGATAAGAGTAAAGCGCGATGTGCTGTGGTGGGCCCTGAAAGAGAAAGTTTTGAAGAAAACACTTTAACACCAAAATAGTACAAATAAAAAAAAGTTAAAAAACTAAAACCCAACTACGACAAAAAACGACGCTGAAAAAGTATAAAACAAGATTTTCAGAATACTCAACTGAACAAAGTTGCTAATGTAGTTGCAAGTAAATGGACACAGTAGTAATGTCATACAATACTATTCTGAAGTATGCAATATTCACTATGTAGAGATAAATTTTCATGTTTGGAAAGGCGTAGTCACACGTTGTCAAGGTGCTACGGTAGGTACAGTCAAGACCAAAAGTCGAGTTGCAATCTCACAAAACTATGGCCAAGCAATACTAGTTGTAGTTACGACCTTCTTCTATAATAAAGTTTGATACAAACTCATACACTTGCTGCCCGCTTATGATTGTTAGGTACTACTTACTAATTCCAACGTCTACAGTAAGTGTTTCAATGGCTTGACGGTTTTCGCCTTGATAGGCGTTCAAGGTGGTTCGAGCTCAAATCTAATAACTTACAAAATATTTTTGAAATGTTTATTGGTGAATTATGAATGCTGACAACATAAATATGTAAAAATACCGATCCGCAACTTAACGATGATAGTTTATTTTAAGATTTTTTCTATATTAGAGTCATTATAAAAAGTTGACGGTAGATTTGAAACAAACTGAACAAAAAATATTCCACTACCTACAATAACTATTATTAACTACAATAACTCAAATAATATTACTTAGCTGTTGTTGGTTGGTGAACATATATGTAGTTACGAGTTCGTGTTATTAGTTTTACTTTTTTAATCAATATGCAGGCATATGCAGCAATATATCTCAAATATCACATATGAAACCGGCTTTTGTGTAAGTTGTTTTTATTATTATTTGGGCAAGGTGCAAACCAATCGCTTGTGTAATAAAATTGTTATTGTTTTAGAGAAATACTGCAAGCCAAAGTAAAGAGGTTGGAAGACGAAGGTGGCTTATGTGTCGAGACAAGTGGAACGAAACAACAATATTTATCGTTGAATAAACTTTTAAATCATGCGAAGAAGGGAGGTTGCATTTGTGGTTTAAAAATAAACTATCGAGACTGGTGGGGACTTATCGAGCTAAACAAAAAAAAAAAAAACAATTTATAACAATCACAGTGCAGAAGTATCCCACAAAGTGTTTTAAATATATACCACCATAATTATATCTTAATAACGGACTCTAAACCAACTCGTAAAGTAATTTAGCTAAGTGACAGTAATATGTTCGGTTGGCTTAATGGCTAACAGATGTCGCCTTTTGCAATTTCAATACAAATTACTTTTGGTAAATTATAAAAACAATAATTTCGGAATTCGATAAGAAATAAGTTCGTTTACTTTTGAACTAAGAAAGCGCTTGAAGATTATAATCTCATGCCTTCAAACTCCGAAAAAAGGCACTGCAGGATGGCAGCACTAGACCATGCTATACACGCAAAAAAATTGTAAATGTAATAAGCACTGTTTTGTGTTCTAAGTATAGATTATTTTATGATTGTAATAATATTCAGGTTAAGCTTCAATCCTCTTTTCTTTAAGAAAATGAATAATTAAGCTATAACCTCTTTAATGATAACATGTAATACTATAACTTTCATATCTAAAAACCAAAAATGTTTTTTATATTTTTTACCATATTAATATCATAAGTTTGTCAAGGATTACTTTTATATAAAATATTACAATGCTGCCATTTCAACGTTTGTTTCATTTATTAGTATAAGTATACAGTATGTTAAATAACAGAGGGCGTTCCCTTAAACTCGTTAATATATATCATTAATAGATTAAAATAAAAATATCAGCATAGAAAAATAAGCATAAAAAAATCCGAATAAAAAAAAATTCTAATTGGAAATAAATTTGAAACCTCCTGTTTTAAATCAAAATAGTAGTCGTCATGTATAAATAAATTGCGACGTTGCCGTCTTTCATGTTCGCGTGTACAGTGTGTTTCTTTTACATGTCAATTTAAAATTTTTATTGAATATTTTCCTATTGGAAAAAATTTTAAAACATTTTGTTTTCGAAGCGAAATATTTTTTTTAGCATGTATGTATGCTATACTATTTCTGGTTAACGGGAACGCCCTCTGTTAGTTAACATACTGTATATATACCGAATAATATATAACTTTATAATATATTGCATTATAATATGCTTATTGTTTTATTTTTATATATTTTTTATTATATTACATCTATAGTAAACTAAAACATATAATAAAAACCTATTTTGGTATAAATATTCAGTAAATTTTCCTATTCGTTTAAATATTATTTACAAACATTTTTACTTTAAAATAAAAATCAGTTATCATAATTTTAAATTATATGAAACAACAAAAAGATTTGCCATTATAAAGGATCGAACCCACAACCGCTCGCTTATGATAGACCATTGTTAAGTGCGGCCGCTAACTTAACTTCAAATGAAGTAACGGAATTTGGCATTACTTTAAAGAAAGATGAAGACTGCGATAATAAAAATAATGCGTTAGTGTGCGTGGCCGGTTTAGCGCAGGCGACAGTAGTCTTTAAGTGGGAATGGACTTCTACAGCTGATTGTACGTATATGTAACGTGTGACTACGCGTTTCCAAACATGAAAATTTATCTCTACATAGTACATTAGCAACTTTGTTCAGTTCAGTATTCTGAAAATCTTGTTTTATACTTTTTCAGCGTCGTTTTTTGTCGTAGTTGAGTTTTAGTTTTTTAACTTTTTTTTATTTTCAACTTTTTAGTTCGTAGTGTATGTATGCATACCCCAACCAAATGTCTGTGCACGCTCCTGTCACCAGGTACTCCAGATCTTCGATTATCCTAGCTTTTATAGTTTTCCCTTTATGTAGCCATTAACCCTAACTCTGTACCAAATTTCAGCTCTCTGAGTTTATGGGAAGTACTCTCTATTTTGATGATCATAAACGAGTGAGTGTCATAAATGCGAAACTTTGCTTTCGCTTAACTTCGGGACTAAATGACCTACAGTCTTGAAATTTTAGATTTTAAGTATGTGATTATAGCTTACTGGATGACGGACTTTCTTGGGTCCTATCTTATCCAGAGGATCTCAAATAGGGGCCTGAAAATGCGTCGAAATGGTTTCAGTAAAGGATGATACGTCAGTGTTGGCTTGGCCCTCGACGTCGCGGCGGCTCTGCCGTGCCTAGTGTACTAAGTTTTAGATACAATGATTATTATAGGTACCTAGTGTATTCTATTCTTGATTTTAGTATTATTCCGAAGCTTGGTTTTGAGCGCGGTTGATGGCAAAAATCTCCCTCCCTATTACATGGGTTGGAACTTAAACATCATCATCATCATCCCAGCGTTAATCCCAGTCGCATCCGAAGCTTATTCAGCTTTGGAGTCTAGGGTCCGCTTTACCAGTCTAACTGCTGATTTTGGCTAAACTTCGATATTTTCCCTGAAGCGACTGCCGTCTGATCTCCACAACCCGAAGCATTACAGTTAGACCAATTGTTAGACTTTTGAGGGCTCCAACAACCCGTAACGACTGCCATTAGATGTTCGTATGGAAATCGGGAAAAACGGCTTAACGTGCTTAACGTGCCGAGGCGCGACCAGACCAGTGCATTCATATTCATGCATACAAATATTTGCACTGCGCGGGGATCGAACCCGCGTTTCCTTGCGAAACGGCCGCGTTCGCTACCGCTTCGCACCGGAGGCTGTCTGCGGTTGGAACCTTTTTTTTAATAATTATAAACTAGTGCTTGACTGCAATCCCGCTTGATGTTAAGCAGTGATGCAATCTTTGATGGTAAAGCGCACTAGTTTATTAAGCCTATTTATTTAAAAAACTTAGGAATAGGAAGGATGATGGCAGTTGAGCGAGGTAATGCGATGTTAAACCAGATCCAGAAAGACCAACACGACCAACGATGCTACGTCAGAGGGAGATTGATCAATCTCCCTCTGACGCAGCACTCTCCACGATCAAACTCCCGACGCAACAACATTTGGCGCATCGTACCCGGCGTACCCGGAATTTTTTTTATCAAACAACATAAATGACGAAATGTGGGTCTATCAAGCTACACCTCTGCCTCACCCTTCAAGTATTCCAGGCGTGATGTTGTCGTGTCATTCCTACAACATAAAGCTTAACTTTCAAGCTAAACAGCACAGTCAACCATTATTAAATGACAAAAGAACACATCAAACAAAACAAATGAGAGATAATAACTCCATTTTGTAATTAAAACAAATAATTACCGTAATGTTGACTGATGAAGATCTTAAAAGCTTAACGATGTAAGAATTTTCGTGAAATGAGAGACGCGGAAAATATTTGTAATCGTTAGGTGCGTATCAAATTAATTACAGGAAGGGATTAAGGTATAATAAAGTTATTATTCAGTATAAATGCGTATCCTACAGATATTTTAGAAGCAAAATGCAAAAAGTCTTATGTATTTGTATCAAGAAAGTGTTTTTTGTTACACATTCATCATTTATTTAAAAGAGAAAATTCTCAATTTTTTTTTATATGTTATAAACTAGCGCTTGACTGCAATCCCGCCTGATGGTAAGCAGTGACGCAACCGTTGATGGTAAAGCGCACTAGTTTATTAAGAGCCTATTCACTCTAGCCTTGAAGACACTCAAATTGTAGTCCGACGGAAATAGCGCCGCTGGCAAATTGCTCCAGTCCCTCGATGTACGCGGTATAAAGGAGGAGGCGAAACGCTTCGTCCGGATCGTAGTGGTATTAACAACGTAAGGGTGGAAACTCGTCGTCCGATGGTGGAACGGAGATGGGGGAATTAAATCATGCGATTCCCTCGCACACTCCCCAAAACGCATCCTATAGAATACCGAAAGGCTGGCCACTCTACACCTGTGCTCTAGGCTTTGGAGACCATCTCGAGTTAAATCAGGGTCACCAATCAGCCTCTTCGCACCCCTCTCTACTGAATCCAAAGTGGCCAGGTGACACTTAGCAGCACCAGCCCAAATGTGGCTGCAGTACTCCACACACGAACGGACCTGTGCTTTGTACAGCATTAGAAGCTGCCCTGGTGGGAAGTACTGCCGGAACTTTGCGATAACGCCAAGTTTCCTGGCAGCCACCTTGGCCTTGGACTCAATGAACCGCCCAAAGTTTAGGTTCGAGGAAATTTCAACTCCCAAAAGCTGAAGGCAGGAGGAATAGTTTAAACTGGTTTTAGAATCGGCACATTTAGAACTTTTAATGATTATACCTGTCTCCAAAATTGCCTGCCTCACCAATTCCTAGTTCGGAAGAAGTGGCGTGATAAACAATTCAACAGCACAATTGTCGGTTCAGTCATAAGAACCTGAATTTACACAATAGTATGCAAAACAAACGAAACATAAAACCATAAAATTTTACTGATTTGCCATAATATTTCAGCTAGCCGCCAATATAGCAACAAAAACGTTAATAAAAAGGATATTTAAAATGATATAAGGGAGGCCTGTCAATAAAAGGATATTTATATAGATTTAGGGGAGGCCTCTGGTGAGCAGTGGGGCAGTGAACCCTATAGTAAAAACAGTAACGCGTACCTGAAGTGTTAATAACATAAAATATTTCTTTCCTATCGTAAAAAGTAATGGAAACAAAACAACCGGAACATGTAGATGGTATTCCATTGCATATTGTTTAAGAATGCTGTTTATATTAGCTGTAAGTTTCCCGAATAGAGTAAAATAGATAAATAAAAGGCGAAAAGATTTCATACTTAATTTAGTACTGAATAAAATTACCAAGTCAACTATTTAGTCTTTAGATCTGGATTTAAAGACTAAACAGTTGCTTGATATTTTTTTAGGTTTGCATATATTTAGCTAAATTATTTCCCTATTGAAGGGTTAACTTACGAGGTTGATGCAAAGATAACAAAGTAGATTTCCTTTTAAGGACCAAAATGTTCTACATTTTGAAGCAAGAACACAGAATTTTATAATACCACTAGCGGCCGCCAGCGACTTCGTTCGCGTGGAGTTAGTTATACTTACTCCGCTCCTATTGGTCACAGGCAGCGTGATGTTATATAGCTTAAAGCCTTCCTGAATTAATGGGCTATCTAACGCAAAAAGAATTTTTCAACTCGGTCCAGTAGTTCCTGAGATTAGCGCGTTCAAACAAACAAACTCTTCAGCTTTATATATTAGTATAGATTAAATCGATGAAATATCATAAAATTCAAAGTTGAATAACGTTCAAAAGTCGACTAAAACGTTGAAGTTGACTACTTGATTTATTCAAACAGAACGGCAAAAGAATTAATTACTTAACCGAGTGTCGGCGCTGAAAGAACTTCGCGGCGCTTGAGTTACTGCAGGTTGCTGCTCGGTACAGAGAAATAAAGAATTAAGTATACAGGCTGCGAACTTGCAAATGCTTTTAAACAATGTTTTCACTGTGTTTCTTCTTGATACTATGATATATTGTTAGCACTTATTTGTTTTAAATTGCCTCGACCTAGTAAATGGAGAAATCAAAGCCTTTTTTTTTCATCACTATTTTATTAATATTATCTATCATCATTATCATAATCAGCCTATAATATTCCCAATCCTGGGACATAGGCCTCCTCTCGGTGAGAGCGAGTGGGCCGTAATCTACCATGCCGGCCAAATGCGGGTTGGTAGATGTCCCAAGTCTTAAAAATTTTGCCTCTAGGACTGGCCGGTTTTTTCACAATATTGTCTATAAATTGCTAGAAAATATTACCACAAAATATGACAAATAAATTTAATAACACAGCTGCATAAACACACCGTCTTTTAAAAAGTTTTCTGGGAAATGATATTTATTTCTGTAATTTGATTCTACTTTCACTTTTAATTAGTTGGCAAAAAATATTGAGTATTTTAAGACAATCTAAAGTCTCTATTTTCTATCCGACCTATAGAAGAAACACCTACAAATCTAGTCTTGAAATATTCATTATTTATCTTGGAGATTACAGTCTCTTTTAAAGTTTAGACATTATCTTGATCAGATCATTTCAATACCTTCAGATTAGAGACTAAGATGATATATTGAGGTCAACGATGATATTATAAATACAACTGTCCAGTCAGTGCATCCATAAGTTATTATTGCACAAACATCAAAAATGGGCAGTTTAATGGAAAGATGAATACTTTAGCCAGTAAACTTAACTATTTGCTTGACGGTACTGTCGATACTTCTACCTTACAGTGACGTCACTTGCGTGCATTTTAATGGTGGATAGTCCATTTAATTAGGCGAACAGTTGCTGCGATGCTTACCTACTTGTGGGATTATTGTAGTTTGTTTGACTTACAGCGTGAGCGTTTGCGCTATTTGCGCCTGACGTCATTAGTCTGCTTTTGTTTTGAATTACGAACGCAAATGTTTGTATAACCGTGTTTTATTTTTGCGTTTACCGTTTTCTTGGTGATTATATTATAAAGAGCATCAGCGTTTGGAGAATATTAGGACCAGGTCGTGTGCACATAGACACAGATATTGCCATCGGAAAGAATGTTGAGCTTCCATACAGATTTTTATCTTCTATTTGATCCTTTAAGAGTGAAACCCAGAAACCCTTCGTACTATAACGAAGGATTTCTGAAAATGCATTGCACTCCAGTGCTACTCTACTCTAGGAACTCTAGTCCAAAATTATTTTTTTACATCCCGAGGTTGAGGCTGTGTGTTGTCTTTCGGTGAATATTTTTACTAATTATTTTGAGACTTCGGATTTGTTTTAAGATATTCTGTGAAATTAAAATAACATCGTCCAATTAAATGGAACTTAACTGTTTTGAATGAGGCTTAAACAAAGCTTTGGCTTTTAATATAGGTACCTTACTTATAACAATTGAGATCTATAAGACAAAAAAAAATCCAGGACGAAATTCGGCCATGGCGACCAATCACAGCGGAGACCAGCCTTCCGTGTACACCTAATATGTCAGCGGTTAAAGCGCAAAAGTGATTGTGCATACACAGGTACGCTCCTTCATCCCTCAAACTCATTGCCTGATTGGACTGGAATTCGCCTGATCTTAATAGCTTAATATGCTTTTCGGGGCATGGAATTATATCACACCGTCAACCTCCAGTTCCGGGCTGTGTTACTTAGAAATTTCCAAAAAAAAAACGCGATAAAATCGCCCGATTCGGGAAAAAAATCACACGCTTAGCAGTCGCATTTATGACCGCCCGACCAACGGGGTAGTCAAAACATGTTCAGGCTTCAGATTTATAAAAATCTATTTAATTACAACACGTAGAGTTGTAGGATATAATCCGACATTAATACTTTATACGTACCATTAGCCATTTCCTTACTGATTCTATTACAGAAGCCAGTTTATTATTCATCAGTATTGTACGTAATTGGCTCGCAATAAATATCAGTTAAGAGTTACGACTGCTTTCCTATTGCGCATCATTAAAAGTGCCCCGAAGTGCAGCTGGAAGAGAGTTCCGCTGATATTTTTATACGAATGGTGTCGTTAAAATTTATAGTTATGAGTGATAAAACTGAGACTGATTTTTTTCTAGGCCTTCACAACTACAGAAGTGTATCTGTGTAGAAGGTGGATATTACAATATCGGTCAAGAGGACCTAAATAAATACATTTATAATGGTTTGGATGGAATGAAGTTATCCTGAAAAGATTAGACCAGCGAACAGAAATCAGAGTGGGCTGGCCATGTTTGTAGAAGGACAGACCGCCGGTGAGGTAGACTAATAGTCCTAGGTGCGTATTACAGAACGTCACTCAAACTCAAGCTCTACTTAAGTCTCATTTCAAGCCTTTTGATTGGTTGAAACTAGTTTTATGTAATGCTTAAGCAGAGATCAATGCTTGAGTGACGTTCTGTAATACGGACCCTAGAGTAGGAACCGCATATCAGTGGAGCTTAGCATTGCATGAATTGACCAATCACTATTCGAAATCTCCGCTCCACTTCAATGGAAACAGCACAGAAGTTCATTGTGATTGGTCAATTCGTGCACCGCTAAGTTCCTCTCCACTCCGCTTCGTGTCAGTGGCGGCCTAAGTGTAGTGTAAGCCGTCCCTCAGCTAGATAGATCGACAACCTTATTAAGATGGCTGGAACAGACCAGGTGTCGAAGGCCTAGGATAGGGTTTAATGACGCGCGAAGGATAGGATGTGGTGTAGTTGGGGAGAGACCTATTTCCAGCAATGGACTCTTGTCAGCTTGAATAATTTTGGTGCCCTCTCCTCTCGGACCTTGCCTGCTGTCATACTGTGTAGTCACGGACCCTTATTTCTAGCTAAATCATAAAAGAATTATAACCTCAAGACTCCTTAAAGACTCTTAACCTCTCTCTCGCCTTGAAAATCGTGCTCACACTTGCAACAGGTCAGGCACATGGTGAAAATTAACTAAATGTATTGGAACACAGTTTATTAACAGGCAGAGTCGGGTACTGGCTTAGTAAATAATATTTTTTTTAAACATGGCGTTACCTATTGCTTTTACTTTGCAGTTTCTAAAGTGAAGAATAAAATAGAATTCTAGTGCTGAGACTAAAGTGTCTGTCTGTTTTCTTTAAAACCATTGTACTAAATTAATATTTTGCCTGAACACTACACAACTCAAGAGGTAGTGGCAACTCTATAGTCGACAAAAATACTAGTCTCGGGTTTGGGGGTTTAGTCCTTAAATCCAATGGCCTATGTGTGGGTGATTCCGATTTCGTATCATCGTAGCACAGTTTGGGGTCGACCTATAAATACAACAATACGACAATAAATTAAACATCGTGTACCTCAACACATTCTCAGTCTACCCATAAAAAAGTCATATAAATATATCCATTAGTTTGGTCACAGGAAATTATTTTACATTTTTCACATTTTCTACATGATGTACATGTTGATAAGAGAGCGCTTACAGGTTGTTGACCGCCGCATCCAGCGGTAGGTACTAACTAAACTTTAATAATAATGGCGCGAAAAAAGCAAGTCGCTGCCGCCGATCGGAGGTCAGTGAACCAATATTTTAAAGGATGTTCTATTCCGTTTACAATTTTATGCGATTTAGTTTGTTTGACATTTTCATTTTTTTTATATTTGATGCAAGGTTTTTTCTATGGTTTAGGATTATTTCTATGAACCAGCATTGTCCGTGTTTTCATTTATTGTCGTATTATCAGCACCACTCTGTATATATCGATAAATAACCCGCCGCGTTCTGTTCGAAAGAGATACCGTTGCCCCTGGCGCACAGGCAAATGAAGAAACACGGGAGAGGTCATTTGATGATTTTCTATCCAAAAAAGGTTAAATGACCCATCAATTTGGTAGTTGTCCCGTCTCAATGTGTTTTTGCCCGATCAAAAAGGGTAGGCCTAAGTTATGGGCGATTCCTATTCCGTATAACCTACGAATATGAGACTAGTTTGGAGCTGACCTAAGGATAAATGACACATCCATTTGATAGTTGCCCCCTACTCCCGATGTGTTTTTGACCATCCAAAAAAGTAATAAATAATCGGATGTAGGCATTATAAGTTTCGAGCTTCTTTCAGACCGCCCAGATTTTCTTTAACAGAATTGAACTCCAGAAGCTAATTTGTCACTAATGGCACGGATCCCTTGTTCACAAACTAAATTAATTTTAAGTTTAGTGCATCTTTTTCTTTCTATTTCATTAAGAAAAGGAAAGAAGAAAAAATGTCAGTTTAGACATGTCAAATTGTTTTTTTTTTTTTGTTTTACCCATTAGGGAAGGCTATAGTCGTTCGACCATATCGCCTAGTCTTTCGTTCCTTGTTTTCTTTCGTAATCTTATCCTAATTAATCCTAACTTATCCTAGCTTATCCTAAACTTATCGTAACTAATCTAACTCCTTTCGTTTCCCGCGTTTGGACGATAAGGAGCGGTTTAGCGTCAAGACATGATGTGGCCACTATGCTACAATATTTCACTGTTCTTTTTATATTTCACTGTTCTTTTTGAATTATTCACTTAATGCACTTTTTACTACATAAATCACGCGTTTTTATTTAGTAAACGACACTATAAATAATTTTAAAAGTCGTATGAAAAATGAGCGTGACACTCATCTTGACATTCCCGCCAAAAACCGCATGTCAAATTGTGCGCTCCTGACCTTTTTTTAGTCGCCATCATTGATAAAATATTACACTAAGGTAGATAAGTCACTAGCGCACTGAAAATGAAGCGTACAAAAGAAGGTAAGTCCAGTATCTCGCTTTAGTCACTCTCGATACACTCGTAAAAACAAACGACAAACACTAACAGCGCAAACGACAAACACTAGCCATCTTTTTCTTCTCTATGCTTTAGATTGCGTTTGCGCCCCATCTCACTCACACTGTACCAACGTGTGAAATGTACGCAGAATAAAAAAAATGCACGTGTGTGCTGCTGCTCCGATCGGCACATTTATTTTGGTTAATTTGTTAGAGCATATCATATCTGTTTAATATTATATCAATGGTCGCCATGTTTATAATCGCATCTAAACTATCTATGGAGTACCTTAATTTGACAGGATTAAACTGAAATGTTACCTTCTATCCTTTTCTTAACGAAATTGAAAGAAAAGGTGCACTCAACTTAAAATTAGTTTGTGAACAACAGAATCGGCGCCAATATCTTCAACCAGACCTATTTCTCCAATGGTTAAAATAATGGCTCCATTAGAACAGAAGATTAAGCAATTTTCCCCTGACTTAAGAATTGTACCTCCTCACTGAGCAGCCTATAAATTAGCCCCGTAGACAAATATGAAATGGAGCCTTAGCCGTAGATCATTCCGATTTGTCCTACCGGCAATTTATCGATCGTTTACTACTCAACCGTTTGACTTATGCCATGTCGTAATTGTTTATGAAATTTATTTGTGTTCCGTGTCTATACATTCTAATATGACACATTCTTTAAAATACTCCTAAAACTTCTTTTAAAATTTTTACGAATAAATTTGGAAGATTTGGTACATAATTAAAGTACTGAGTAGAGGATACAATGGCGTGTAAAGCTCTAACTAAATCCGCCTTTCGATAATTGAATTTAGACCAACTCGGAGCAGTGTGCAACTGGAATGTCACGTGTAGAAACTTTCAACAACATATGAGCTAAGGCATCATACAAATACATATCCAGTTCTTTATTAATATCAGATTTATTTTATTTTGTTTTTAATGTTGTAGGTTTGTCCTGGCTGTCATTTGTGGATCTATGGCTGTCGTTACGGTTTGTCAGAAGTCCGAAAGTCTGACAGCCAGTCTTATCGAGGGCATGGTTTTATAACCAAGTAACTAGGTAGTGCAGGTCCAAAAGAAGCTGTAGGGTTGCTACATTTAAAAATCTGTTACTTGCAGATGAAGGTAATATTTTTAGTAAAAACACATTAGGTAAAAATCTCAATTGACGTTTCCGTTTTTTTTAAGTGAAAACTTCTTTAGCGTCATGGATAGGTAAAAATATTAAACTAGTGATTGAAAAATTGATTGACAACCTGATTGAAAAATTGTCACTCCGGAAGTGCAAACCGTTATTTTTTTAAATCTAAAAGTTGGATCAGTTAACAAGGCCAGACATATCCAGATCGATGCTTAACCTATTATACTGAAGCATAAACAAATAAATACAATAAATTCTATAAGTACGAGTATTTGTAAGTACTTATTAATTTTAACTACTAACCTTGTTCATGATGGGAAGCGGTCGACGGCGCGGAGAATGCGCTGGAGCAGCCGGGGCGACGCGCCAGTCCTCCCAATTCTGGCACTACGCACAAAATACACAAATATTAATACATATTACCTACTCATTATGATTTTAACTAACCTCCTAATATAGGTATCGAGTAATGTCTTCTGTAGTACCTAAAATAATGAAGGACGATAAGACTAGAAGAACCAGCCTATAATTTTCCTACTGTTAGCATAGTCCTCCTCTCGGTGAGGAAAAAAGAAATGCGAGAAAATCTGAATACGAATCGAATTTTTTCTTCACTATATGTGTCTATATTGTTTTGATAGCAGTAACTAAGTGAAGTACCTGCTTGGGTTTGAACCCACGACCTACTCCTAAGTTGGAGCCATGGGCCATAACTACTCTTTCACCAGACTAGCAAAAATTGTTAATGTATAATTTGATAACTCATTTATAGTTTAATTAGAATGAATTGAAGTGTCAGGTATGCATTAAGAACTCAACGAATTTTCACATTTATATTGTGGTCACAAAAGTAATAGCTTTTATTTCAATTTACTCGGCTGACCCACTTTAACTACTCCCGGATAGGAACTCATGAATTTCAGAAATCCCGTTCTAGAATTATGCTATTTGAATACAACTATAAAGTTTCGGAGTCAAAATTCAGCATAAACGGTCGTAAACATTCAGCAAAGAAAACAATGTCGATTCCAATTCCTTGAAATAGTAGAATTGAGCTTGAGTTTTATTTAGATACGGAACACATTTCCTTGGATTCCTACAAATTCTAAACTTCCTTGAGAATATTATTTTTTTGTGCTAACACGAAACCAACACAATGAAAACACAGATAAATATACTTTAAACATATCTCGGGGTTGTCATACATTTATCCCGACAACAAACAATACAAAAAGTGAATCTGGAGCGGCGAATGCGAAGCGATTAGCGTTCGGCTTTCATGATTAACTCACACAACTTCGCTCTTCCCCTCGTCCTTCGCTATTTTGTTGTGCGCCTGTCCCGAGAAATGCTCAAATGGTTTTTCTCAGCAAGATAACAAATAGGCCACGGCCGCTTAGACAGACACTAATCGGGTTTCACCGAAATGGGATTTCGCTAAGCTATGAAAATTAAATGCTCTGCTCTCAAATTCGAATTATCCCGAGATGAAAATTAAATAAATTCAACGTGGCCTGTAATTTAAACCTCAATCTGAGTGAACTTTTCTCTATCCGACTCCGACTGGACTCCACAGTGTGACTTTCAGTTGTTTTATATTGCCGGATTTACTGTGTATGTTGCACGTGAATCTGTTTATAACTACTGTTTTGTGAATCAGCGAGTTTAATCGAGTCATTATTTTAACAAAAACTAACCATTTTTTAGGCTGTCTCCAATTTGTACCTTAAAAAAACACAAAGCTTCGAGCGTTAAAGTGCTGTAAAATTTCATACACGTAAGCGTTATTCAATCTTGAATTATCTGGGAACGAAATTAAATTGAACATCAAACAGCTGAGATAGTGCTGATTTGGAGTCTGTGCGGTGAACGGGCGCTTAAATAAGTGGCAGCTATTTAATATCTGCAAGATAGAGGGCTGGCGCCGTGCCACCGGACTACGACGAATTACTAATCGGCACAACTCATAACTCGAGAACGCAAGAACTTAACTCAATTACTCGCCAAATAATTATTTATACTCGAAAGAAACTGTTTATGGCACTCGAGATGTTTTAATAAAGGCGATAAAATAATGTATTGCTTATTACCAGCCAGAGATCGCTTTACAGCCCTCTTGAAGAGTAAAGTATCTATAGAGTATAAAATGAAGACTTTTTGTATTTTGTTTGTCGTGTTGTCATTGTCACAAATTATACTATTAAGGGTGGACGAAGGGGCAATTAGAGTTGTTTATCTTAAGTATGTCCTGCGTAGGTATTTTCGTTCGTATTCGCGACTTCGTTCGTATTCGTGTCAGAGAACATAATGAATTTCACAGGTATTTTTTTGCGTGGAATACTGTTTCTTTCTATAAGTGCTGTCAAAATCGATCCAGCTATTTATTTATTATTTTTTATTAAATAAAAGTACAGCCACATTACAGCTGCGCAGCTGTCTTGGAATTTAGCCGGAACAGATAGACAGAAAAAATATTTAATAATATTATAAGTATGGTATATATTTTCTTCAACAATACAAAAATTATACGCAGCGGCGAACACGAAGCTTTCTTGTGCAAATTTGTTATTTTGACATTACAAACAGACAATTTCATTTTATTTATGTGTGATGAAAACATATTCAGTGTTATTTGCAAATGAAATATTCTATTGAATAACGGCTAGTAGCAATAGCTTAAAAACAAACAAAAGTATAGTTTGCTATTTCATAATGCTAAAAAGCTTTGATCATGAAAATAGTATGAATACGCAATTAAACCCAAACCAGCCATAGTGGAAGCTTAAGAGGGAACTCGTGTGTTGTTTTCTATACAAACGTATTCTGCTGTTTTCTTCGTGGATAGTACTTTTAGATCAATTATTTTTTTTCTACAATTTTACACCGTGATTATACGTGCCCCTATCATTTCATTTTTACCGAAACAAAATTAATAAAAGATATACGATACTTCAAAAAAATTGCAAAAAAATAACCCATTTTTACCGTGATGTTCAGATGACTATTAGACAAACGTGATAAGTTTTTAACAAAAAAACGAAAAATAAAAGCATGGGTATACTTTTCCTCAAAATTTTAATACAAAAATAATTGAGATCTGTCATGTTTTGAAAGAGAAAACAGCGAAATACGAAACGTCTTTTGGTGAACATTTTTGCAGGTAAAATCAGCCTGAGCCGCAATTGTCCTTTTCGCACTTTACCGGGAGAGATTGGAAGTAACACGACGGAAATAGTTTCTTCAAATACCTATTTTCCAAATTCCTCGGCACTAGAGTCCCCTCTTAAAGGTACAATCTTACCTGGAATGAGGTTAAGCAGATTAGAATCGAAGCCTCTAACATTATGTGCTGGAGAGGGATCGATTCTGCTATCTGCCCCGTCCAGGGAAAATGGGATATAAACAAATATTCGTCTATTATTTCTCTACTTTCTGATTCTTAGGGAAATTGTTAAATACACGGAAAGTTGCCTAAAACTTCGGGATTATTTACAGCCGTAAATTACTTATTTATCTATGTATACTAATATATAAAGCTGAAGAGTTTGTTTGTATGTTTGTTTGTTTGAACGCGGCTAATCTCAGGAACTACTGACTCGATTTGAAAAATTCTTTTTTCTAACATCACGTTGCGACCAATAGTCATCATCATCATCATCAGCCCCTACTCGTCCACTGCTGGACATAGGCCTCCTTCATGGCACGCCAACAAGCTCGATCCTGAGCAGTTCTCCGCCAGCCACTACCAGCCAGCTTTTTGATGTCGTCGCTCCATCTAGCCCAAGGGCGTCCCACGCTACGTTTGCCGAGACGCGGTCTCCACTCGAGGACTCGTTTACCCCATCGGTTATCGGTTCTGCGGCATATGTGACCAGCCCATTGCTACTTCAGCTTGCTAATCCTCTCAGCTATGTCGGTGACTCTGGTCCTCTGTCGGATCACCTCATTTCTGATGCGGTCCTTCAGAGCAATAGTAGCGGTGTATAACTAACTCCACGCGAACGAAATCGCTGGCGGCCGTTTAACTATTATAATTAATAAACATGAGAAGCACCACTGCTGCAGAGACCTACTTGAACGTATTGTAGTGGCATTTCTTTTGTTATCCAGCTAAAAGAATTGGGACAAAAAGGGAAACGAAGATTTTTACAATTTGTGATTTGGCTATTTACTTCGGTAATAACGGGTTTGTAAAATAAATAGTTACGCTCTGCGGTTTAAACTACATATGTTTTGATTCCGTTAATCCTGGTTTTTAACCAGCTGAGTGCCAAATATCATCGGATTCCAATCAATTTAACATACATACATACAAACTTTCATATTTATAATATTAGTAGGATATGTAAATACGCCATGTAACCATTGATATAATATTAAACAGATATGATATGCTCTAACAAATTAACCAAAATAAATGTGCCGATCGGAGCAGCAGCACACACATGCATTTTTTTTATTCTGCGTACATTTCACACGTTGGCACAGTTGGAGTGAGATGGGGCGCTATCTAAAGCATAGAGAAGAAAAGATGGCTAGTGTTTGTCGTTTGCGCTTAAATAGAATCGACGAAAACTAAAGCGACTTGCTGGACTTACCTCCTTTTGTACGCTTCATTTTCAGTGCGCTAATGACGTATCTACCTTAGTTTAATATTATATCAATGCATGTAAGGCATTGTAGAGGAATTTAGTCTGCCATCGTTAGTAGAATAAATTTTTCGAGTTTTTTCAGATCGGGTTTTTATTTCGGAGATAATGGATTAATAAAATAATATAATAAGGTATTTGACTAAACAAAACTAATTGGTCCATCAGACAGATTTCAAAAATCAAAAAAATACTAGACACGTATTTTTTCTTTTTTCATAAAAACAAAAGATGAAGACGATACAGCGCTTGAAATTTCTGCACGCTACACTTTTTAGCGACCAGTGACGTCACCAGCCACCACTCCTGATCTTTGATGCCTTTTATATTTGTAAATTTTTATTGATTTGATAAAACAAAATATACGTATCCAATATTTTTCTATAATCTGAATGACGGACTAAATAGAATCAATTTTTTTTTACCCAGAAAACATCCCTATTATGCTTAATACCTAAAGAACCACAGGCACAAAATTACAAGGCCGAGATACAAATGTAACTATGTATTACCTGGAATAAGATTAGATGTCTCGCCTGTGACAGTATGCGGTGAAGTTTTGTGTCTGCATTCAGCCCCCACTAAGGGAACGGGACACAAAAAAGGTTCATTATTTTATTCACCTATTAACATAGCTTAGTCTGACTTGAACCCGGCTCACCCTTTGTTAGTGAAACATTACTTAACTGGTGAAATGTGGTGTACTTACATTTGTCCCAACCAACCTTAGAGGCGTGATTATATGTAACGACAAGTATGTTAGTGCTTGTTACTTTATTAAATGTTATAGCTAAGACACTTATTTCTCGATTTATTGTCAAGATTTGTTGATAGGATGATTGATTTTAGTAATTTTTTATGAGACAACATTTGGCTGATGATTTTTTACAAAAATAGTTTAATACATATAAAAGCAAGTGGTTACAGTTCTCGATGTTGAATCTATTGCATAAATTTAATAGGAATATAGGTTAGATGCCACCAAGAATGAGATTCTGTTTGCTGCGAAAAGAGTTGACGTGAAATTATAATTATAACTCAGAGCCAATTTGGGAGAAATTTTGCAAGTATGGGGCAACTTTGTGTTGACGAAATCTCAAATGAATGTTATAGGTATGTAGTAAAGAACGTGGAAACTCTAATATATCAGATAAGTTACTAATATTTAGAAAAATGTTGCTTTTTTGCAAAGAGTTTGTAGGTTAGTCAAGAACTGATAAAAATTGTGTTCGCTAGAGTATTAATATATATAAAGCCTTCTTTTTACAGCATAAGCGGCTAATCGGCCATCACCTATATGGTAAGCGTAGTTACAGCGTCTTACCTGGTGTGGGGTTAGGCGCGCAGCCTGCGACGGATCGCGGTGGAGAGGAATTGGGCCTGGCCTCAGCTCCCACTAGGGGAAACGGGACAGAAAGAAGGTAAATTATATTATCTGGCAATTTTTTTCTCATAGCAATCCTAAGTATAGATTGTAGCAACGGGCCACATAACATAATCAGCCTATAATTTTCCCACTCCTGGGACACAGGCCTCTTCTCGGTGAGAGGGAGTGGGCCATAATCCACCACACGGACCCAGCACGGGTTGGTAAATGTCACATGTCTTCGAAGTTTTGGTTCTAGGACATGCCGATTTCCTCACGATGTTTTCATCACCGTTTTTGGGAACAGTGGTGATGAAATGCTTTACACAAAGTAAACTGCTTGATGGTGTTCGAACCTATGACCTACAACTTGTTAGTCACGGTCGCAGCCGATACCCCTAGACTAATGCTGCGGCCAATGCTCACGACTGGACACTAGTAGAAAAATGTCTATAAAAACTTCATGGAAATTGTTTTACCACCGACGCATAGCAGAGTCGCGTCGCGCCATAGATTGTTAACATAGTAACATACCCCCTTATTCATAAACGCTGCTTAAAGTTAACTAGTGATTAGCGATTCTTTAACCATACCTTTTGACCTTTTAACGTCACTTAACTTAAATCGTCCTTTATGAATGAACACCACAATGTTTAAGGGGTTTATTCATAAACGATGATTAAAGTTAAGTATCGTTAAAAGGCCAAAAACGTATGGTTAAAGAATCGCTAATCACTAGTCAACTTTATGCAGCGTTTATGAATAAGAGGGATAATGTCCAAACCACTTGTTGGACTCTAGTTTTTTTAAAATTTTATTTCTTAACCATAAAATGAGATGTTGACAAAATATTTAAAACTATTCTAGGTATAGGTACATGTCTGATATTATTTTACTCATGTCTATTTCGATTTTGTTTAGATATTGCAAAAGATTTAAATTATAAACAACTAAGTACTTAGTTACATTTCATTTGGAACAAAAAAGAGTAAAAAATCGGTTACTTGATAACATTTAATTTGTGGTCAAACAGCGTACTGCAGACATAATTACAAACTGTTCTTAAAACTGCCATTTAAAGCTATCTTAAGTTTGAAGCATTACTTACATACACTAAAGTACGTAATAATGTAAGGGTAATTCTACTAAAACTCACCCCTTTAGCGAAATAAGCGTAAAAGATACATACAAACAATGTAGGTTTCTGTTTACGTGTTTACATGCCATTAAATATATTCTTGCTTGCTTATATAGCTTTGTAATTTCCTTTGTTTCTAACTTGGATTTTCCTAGTGCAACTATATTCTGACGAGAGTGTATACTATTGCTGGTAATATTTTGTTGTTTGGTGTTGGTATTTGGTACCTTTGTGACTATACTGACAAATATACAAAAAATAAAATGAACATTAATATCACTATTGTTCGTTTGGAAGGATTACGCAGAGGTGTAATTAATAATACAACAGCATTTCATCAGTTATGTTTAAAAAGCAGTGTCTATGGTCATCAACCGGGAATATATCCAGAATCCGGGTTGCTACCGAGAAATTCTTGATCAAAAAAGTATAACACTGCCTGAAATGGTAATCGAATTCAAGAGCTCATGCAGTAGCACGTGCGACCATTAGACCAACAAGTTGGTCACCAAAAAGATTTATCATAAATCTAAGTAATTACCAAATTTCTAATGTTCCAAATTTAAGCTAATTATAAAGCTGAAGAGTTTGTTTGTTTGAATGCGCTAATCTCAGGAACCACTGGTCCGATTTGAAAAATTCTTTTTGCGTTTGATAGCCCATTAACCCAGGAAGGCTTTAGGCTATATAACATTACGCTGCGACCAATAGGAGCAGAGCATAATAACTAACTACACGCGAACGAAGTCGCGGACGGCCGCTAATATTAAATAGCGACTTTCTCTAAATATGTCATTTAGGAGTAAATCTCTTTAGTTAAGTACAACAGTGCCCAAATTAATGATCTTTTAGTTTCAGTATCATTATGCCGCCATTAAAGTATTTTGTTTGTCTAACACAGAGTGTCAACTACGGCTGAGTTGTGCTCGCAGCGGCTTTAATGTTTGAGCACAGTTCCAACTAAAGGGATTAAAAGTTTATTTTGCACTGACAAACACGACCTCTGTCGGTCAATATTTGTAAATGTTGAACCTATCTCGAATAGACGGAAGATTTATTGGATTCAATAGACGTGTTTGTTTATATTGTAAATGGATCCTTTGTTGGTATATATTTATCTGCTGCTTTATTTTTTAAACTACGGATAGAACAATAAGTACCTACAGTCTGCAAAAATAGGGATAAATACAAAATTATTAGCTAAAAGTTAGAAAGAGAATCAGAGTGCTTTACTTTAGTTAAATGACAGCTCGGTTTTGATATAAGTTATTGGCTGTTCTTAAGCTTTTCCGCATAGGTACTTATTTTTCCCTCAGAAAAATCGCTTCATTTTTATAGAGGTAAATCAAAACGATAGTTTGAACATGTTGGAACTTAGCATATGATTTCAAAACATAGATGATATGGATAGATTGCTATCGGGGGCCTGTTTTCTTTGAAAATACGAACAAAGCAAATAGGACCTTCAAAGCCGGAGTCAAAGTCCATAACAACATAAAAACCTTGTCTAAAATAACCTTCTTAAACGGAGTGAAACAGCTTTTTGCAGCCCAAAGTCCAAACATTTATTCCGCGTAATCCTTAATTGACTCATCAAAACAAGAAACTTAAAGCAAAGATTCAAACTACAAACAGAAGCAGACATGTCTAGAGATGACAGAGGACATTAGTTAGTAAATGAGACTAAAACATAAGAGATTATGTTAATAGATGTATAATATTCTCCGGGAAGAGCCCGGAGAGGCCAAGATTCTGCTTCGACATCTGCAGGCTTGGCAGCACGCCAACCTAGTCTCTATACGTACTCCAGTCGGTACTTAACTTACACTGTGTTTTGTTTATAAAATGTTTAGAATCCCTTCAACAGAACAAACGTTTTTTCATCTTCATTATTCGAAGTGTAATTACGACCAACTGTTGTTGCGGCTATCTCTGAGGTATCTTATCTCTTTAATGGGCTAATTTAGGTTCGATTGTATCAATTAGAGTGATTACAGTTTTGATCGTGGTGAAAGGAACGTTTGCCTACACGTAAAGTTCAAAATTAATTACTAAGATATTTTTATGAAATAGCAAGGACATGAAACACTGAACGTGACACTAAATGATTACTTCTTTGAGAACGTATCATGCTCATTTGCTTTGAAAATGTATACTGTTGAAGCAAAAGTTTGTAATATTATATTAAATTCATTCAAATTTAAAAGAATAACAATAAAGAACATAACAAGTAACAAGCCGACATGATATTAAAATTAATAACCAAAACGTGAAGACGGTAGCACATGCACAACCATTGAACGAAGCGAAACAAACAAAAAACGTCCAGCGGCGTTTGTGAAACGCGACACATCGGCTGCGCTTGCGACGGTGCGAGGTCGGCGCTCGTCGAATAACATTGACCTATAAACGTACGATATGAGGCAACCGGTCACGTTAATAGATACACTGGAATCTCCTGATCTTTTTGCTTTTTCAGCACAATTACCAAGGCTATTAAAAAATGGTACACCATAGAAGATGCATCTAATTAGATTGTGTGAAATATGTCATGCGTAGGAGGAAAATAATTCTGAGATCGTATGAAAACGTAGGTACAGTAGAAATAGACGGGCAACGCCGATCCCGAATATGTACATTAGGATAAGGGCCTACACTGAATGAATGCATTGAATAGAATCACAAACGTGATTATTTGTATAATAATATTTCGTTTTACAAGATCATAAAGTATGAAAAGAATGAAGGAGTATAATCTTCATAATAAACATGTTTGTGATGAACTACGGACTCTGATATAATAAAAACATAAAATAAATGTGTCTACATCACGTTATATCTCCTGATATTTATGGTGAATGTATATGGGTTAATAAATAATGTAAAAAGGGTCGTTAAAAGGTAGCTGTCATTTTGTTTTAGTGAGGCCGGGACTGTCTGGGTCCTGGGTACAGCAACATTTCTACATTCTGGTTTCCAGTTAATTTGTTATAGGTCAGACGTAGGTAGTAATGGAAATCGTTGTTCGTCTAATTGATCTAAATACAGATTGGTTTGACTTACCAATTTAAATTTAATTATTTAACTACTTTGTTAATGTCGTCGGCTAAAAGGGACACGAGTGTTTTTGGAAAAATAAAGTTTACCAACATTTCAATGTTGAAGGAGGCAAATGGCTACTATTTGACAGAAAGAATAGAAAATCCAGTAACTGCCATTCTGGAGGGTTAAATAAAACACCTTTTCCAAGAACCTCTCAATCCTGATCGAAAAATAAGAATCTCGTCTGACAATTTTTATCCTGTATATTTTTATGTTAATGTTGGTACATTACTTGACATCGCCCATAAAATACGAGGTATGAATTATCGCACCAGAGTGCAAAAGGGATGAGTAATAGCAAAAAGAAAGACTTGTCAAGTATTTTTTAAACTATTATTATAAACTAGTTCTTGACGGTTAGTTCGGCAATCGTTTATGGTAAAGCGCGCTAGTTTATTAAGAGCCTATTCACTCAAAAACTGAGTGAATAGGAAGGAAGACGACAGATGAGCGAGGTGATGGAATGTTAAACCCAACAACACGACCATCGAAGCTGCGCCAGAGGGAGATTGATCTGGAGACCCTCCAAGACCAAACTCCCGACACAACAACATTTGGCGCATCGTACCCGGCACACATCGCAAGTCGCAACACAACTGCTCAGACCCGTCACATCATGCCGGAACACGACGAATCGCTTGGCGGCAAGACTTTGTCTGGTGGGTGTTAACTTCTGCTGGTAGCCTTTGTTATGGTCTATCTCCGAATCATGTCAACTATGATCAAAAAGAAAGACGTGTCAACTATGAGTGGCCGCGAGTAAGTGCTGATTTATAATCTGGACAATAGGATGCATTATACAAGCGAAAGAGCTTGGAAGGTCGACTGAACAAAAGATATTTTAAAAGTCTATGATAGTGATCACAACTGTTCTAATAGATCGCATGTACAGGGTATAAGTACTCTTCAAGGCAGATTATTTTATCGTCTGCCATTGAAGGTCGTGCCAGCTGCAACGAAAGTCCAACACTCTAAAATTAAAAAAAAATGCTGGTTATTGTATTTAAACAGTAAGTTATGAATATATGTGACGTGTTGTACGGACGACAGCAGGTCAAGCTACCCCAAACTGTCAGATATTCCCAATCAACATTGAGTCTTAATGCTTTAAAAATAAAGTTGAAAATGTAATGAGGAAATCTGACAGATTGTAGTAGCTTGATGTGCTGCCGTCTGTACAAGTGTTTTTATTATTATTCCAACGCCTCCTCATTTTAAAGTGGCTACATGAGCAATGCTATTATGTATACTTACTACACATGTATTACTATTATATGTAGACTTGAATAGATTAAAACTATACTCCCACGCATAGACTAAACATCACCAATAACCAACTTTTAAAGGATTACGTACAATGCCTAGTCTTGTTTGAATGTTCTTTATCAGTCTGGCAACCAATGAGGCAATGGACGCATTAGTTCGTGTCCCATATGTGGTTAGAGTAAGAGTCATGGCTGCACGACTCACGTTTAAAGTTTGGCTAATCCGTAGCGGTAAAAACTTTGTGAAAAGTTTTACTGAGTTTAAACATGATTTATGGTTTCAACATTTGTAACAAACATATTTAAGTACATATCGTAAATTATAGAACTAATTATACTGAACATTGCTATTCTTTAAAAATATTACCATAGATTAGATTTTTTTATAAGAAATTCGCAAATTCCTTCATAGTACATATTACAATTTCGCGGTAAATTGTTTTCTTCTGATATGAAAATACAAATATGCAATGTAATTAACGCGCACCCCAATAATAATATTATGTTATAATCATAATACATTCACTGAATTTTTAATTGAACATGCATGTGCATTGTTATTAATTAAATTACTTATACCTTTTCTTGTAGAGCAAAGACCAAGTCCTTGGAATAAGGCTTTTTTTTCTTTATTGTTTATTGAATGATTAAATTTGTTTGAATACAAGTAAAACAACGATTTTAATAAAAAAATATTTCTGTAGTTTTAATTATTTTTGGGATAAAAGTTACCTATATTAAAAATGATATAAACCGATTCAGTAAACAATTCTGATCAATCTATTTTCAGGGAGTGCGTTAATTAATTTACATGTTGTATAATATGTTTTTTTTTTATAAGTTATAAACTAGCGCTTGTTCGCAATCCCGCCTGATGGTAAGCAGTGATGCGATCGTTGATGGTAAAGCGCGCTAGTTTATTAAGAGCCTTTCACTCTAGCCTTGAAGACACTCAAACTGTAGTGTGACGGAAACACCGCCGCTGGCAAATTGGTCCAGTCCCTCGATATACGCGGAATACAAGAGGAAGCAAAACGCTTCGTCCGAATCGTAGTGGTGTTTGTTAGCGTGATTTTTTTTATTGTGTGTGTGTGTGTGTGTGGGGGTGTGTGTGTGTGTGTGTGGGGGTGTGTGTGTGTGTATGTGTATTTACGGCAGCCTATTCACGATTTTTCGAAATTGATTCAACTCAACGTGCTTGATATGTTGTCATCAATCACTTTCATTTCAAACTTGACTCCGAATCTCGACTAAAAAGTTTAACATCTTACGTAGCAATATTAAGTTTCAGGCATAATATTTCAAATAATTGTATAACGATCTCCATTTACAGTTGGGTTAGGGGTCATACGGCCCGTTTCTGGCCTGCCATCGGACGCGACCCCAGGTGGCGGATAGGGGAACGGCCTCCAGATATCGGGGTTACCGGTTTACCGGCGTGGACCAAAACCAGAAGTGGGGACCGCTTCGGCGGTCACACGTGCGGCGGGTCGGCCACCACTCCAGGTGGCTGACGTGACCCAAACTCCGGGTCACCGTCGGGCAACCCGGTCTCCTCACTGAGAGGAACTAGGGGCCCCGTTTGCTTTCGGGCAAACGAGTGGGGCTAAGAGGAAGGACACCTCGATAAAAAAACCCTTGGCTGCTGCGTCTTCTCGCACTAGAAGACGTACCCAGTCCGGCCCCTCCTTATGGGGGGACGCCTTTTGGCGGGAATCGCCGGCGGGGGATTGGTTGTTCAGGCTGTGCCGATTTCCCATGACCCCGCCACTCAGGCGATGTCGATGAAGTATGGTGCCTAAATGCTTTACCACAGCGTCAAAAAAAAGGGGGTCATACGGCCCACTATGGAACTTTTCAGGAAAATCTTTTCAATAAAAACAAAATGGAAGCTACAAAAAGTATTTGTGAAGAACTTTTTTAAGGTTTGGTTCAGGAAAACAATGAAATGGAGTTTCACAGTTTTCGCTTTTTAATAAGCGAGATGGAAAGCGGAAGTCACGTGTAAAAGCTTGTAGTTTTTAATAATGTAAAGGCAGAGGGAAGACTTGTTGTTTTATATTTAAATGCAAACATGATGTATGGGAATGATATATATCCATCCCATACGATGATGTATGAGAGTGCTATATGGTGCTTTCATCAAGGAAGGCTTGATAGATTGGTGAAAGTTGGGAAATAACTGGTATTAATATTGTTGGACATAAAAAGTTAAAGTAAAGCTCGATTCAAACTTTATGCCGGCTTTGAAATGCGCTGTTCTCTGCACAGCCCTCACCGGCGCTGACATGTGAATTTGTTACTCCACAGCAACTCCCCTCATGTTCAGCGCCGTCATAAAGTTTGAATCGGCCTGTTTATTGTATCTTCATATGCGGCAGTGTGTCGTGGTGGCCTACTGGTTCAAACACCAGCCTCACAAGTATGAGTGTGCGGGTTCAATTCCAGGTCCGGCAAGTACCAATGTAACTTTTCTAAAGTTTTATGTACTTTCTAAGTATATCTTGGACACCAATGACTGAAGGTGAAGGAAAACATCTTGAGGAAACTTGGACTTTTAAGCCGAAATCGCCAGCCCGCATTGAGCAAGCGTGGTGATTACGCTCAATCCTTCTCTGTATGAGAGGCGACCTATGCCCAGCAGTGGGACGATAAAAAAGGTTGTTGATGATGATGATGATGATGATGCGACAGTACGGACAGTGATGATTTAACATAGCATCGATCATGCGCGACCTATTTTTAATATTTCATCATTTTATGTAAATGTATGATCAGTGAATTAAAGACACTCGCTAGTTAAGCTCGTTTTCTCTTGACGACATCTACCACTTCCGACTAGCTGACATCATTTCATCTCAATATTGACATTTCGTATATCGTGGTCACACAACCCGTACATTTTGACATCTCGTGTATCGTGGTCCACAACCCGTACATTTTGACATCTCGTGTATCGTGCTCACACAACCCGTACATTTTGACATTTTGTGTATCGTCTGGTCGTTTGATCCATTACTAGGATCAAATCTAGATTATCCAGATATGCTTTTATTAAAAGTTAGTGACAGATTATTATTCCCAAGTTCGATTCGATGTTTATGACATCTACAGGTTGGAGTGAAAAGAGAACGGATGACTTTGTATAGTAGTAGTAGTATTTTACCGACCACATATAACTTTTGATAATCGTCTAGTAATAATTTAATTGGGGTTATCATGGTGAACGCTTTCCGAGCTTGTAAGTTTAACGAAAGCGTTAATTGTAGGAAGATATGGGTTCATACTTTTAATATTGGACTCTCGGAGTCTTACAGAAATTAACATTGCGTATCGTAAGAATTCTAATGAATATTTAAGTGCTGAAATATTTTAGAGAACTTGATTTTACTTCTGAAAAGTGCATTCAATATTTAATCGCGGTTGACTTAGTCGGTCGAAATGCAATACCTACTAAGAGTAAGGTTAGTAGTACCTTACTGTTATTGATGGCATGTTTTTTTCTCTCTAAATCGTCTTAGAGTTAAAATTATAATAAATTAAATAATATAATCAAATTTTGAACAGCCCGAAAAATTCCAATCCCGGAAAAGGTAAAACCTAGTAAAATGACATTTTGTTCTAAAAATAATTAACTTAAGATAATAAAATTCTGATGAATATTCAAGCGAGCGTATCTCCTGAATAAATTGAAGAATATTTAATAAAATACACTGTGCGAGAGAAACGGGATACGTAATCGTCATTGATGGGCTACTGAGTTGAAACATTTGTTTTTTTTTTTATATTATACGTATTTAGGTAAATAGAGATGCGTTATATGTATTTACAATATATTACTTTGTCTTCATGTCCTTTGCCATCCACCGCCAGTGGTATCGTTATATAAATCGTATAATATAAAAAAAAAACAAATGTTTCAACTCAGTAGAGTTGAAACATTTGTTTTTTTTTTTTATATTATACGTATTTAGGTAAATAGAGATGCGTTATATGTATTTACAATATATTACTTTGTCTTCATGTCCTTTGCCATCCACCGCCAGTGGTATCGTTATATAAATCGCAGTAAAAAGATCTAAATTAAAATATCGCTAGCGATACGCTTATCGAGAGCCTTCCAATTTATTGGAGACTTCGAAAACTTCGCGATAGCGGGTGGTATGTACAAAAAGTTAATACCTCGAAAAATATAATCAATCGGAAGAAACAGAGATCAGATTATATTATCAATGTTTCTTTCAAAGGAGTTAATAAAAGGAGCACACATTAACTAAAATACCAACCTAACGTAAAACTGGGCCTGATATTTTATTTTGATAACATATGTTACATGAATTTGTAATATTGAATGTGACACACTAGCCTAAAAGATGTTAATTTTGCTAAGCTGCATCGTGTGATATTCAAAATATATTTACCTGGGTGTGGATGATTGTGTTCGGCAGGCGGCTGCATGGATGATAAGGCGGAAAGCGGAGTGTAGCGGGCTCCATCCTCACGAGAACATCCCTCCTGTAGATACAGTAACTTTATTAACTCTTAATACGGCAGTTTTTAAGATTTAATTCATATAGTTCTGTACTTTACCTACACGTTAAGTTGGCTAAAGTTAAGTAAGAATGAAGCACAACGAGCGAATGGGAGAGGGCGTCGACGTCGGCTAAGATAGGATTACATTAGGTACGTCTCGGCGCAAAAAAAGGGCTAAAGTGAAATATACCGACGGGAGTGAGGCACGTAGATCAACAAGCTTGTATTATGCATATCTATTTAGGATCCCGGGGCTTCTGAGAGTTTAACATAACATTAATAAGATTTAAAGTGTCAGACAATATAATCTACATCAAGGGCAACATTATGGTTTACTAGTTTCACGCGTAAATCGTTCAGGCCTAAATTGATAAAAAGGATGCAAACGAAAAACAACGTTCAAGTTTAAAGCAAAAAGCTTATTTTTCTATGTTGAACTTCGTAAGACATAAGCGACGAAGGATAATGTGTGGATGAGGTCCCGAGGCGTGTTTACATAGAACTTACTTCATTACCACGTATTAATGAGAGCCGAAGCGCCAACGGGTGTATAATCTTTATATATTACGTATGGGTAATACGCTACTTGTTGTACTAACTTTATAGGTGGCAAGGGGTCGGCTAACCCCACGATGAAATCGAGTTTGAATCAATAAAATCTAAAACCGAGTTTGAACAAGTCTGTCAAACTTGTGTGTGACAGATTTATTCAAACTCAGTTTTGGATTTTTTGGTAGAACTTGTCTGTCTAATTTTTATTTAGGCCCAATTCCATATGTTTTACTTTAAATTTTATACAAGCACTGAATTTTTGCTATCGCGTTTAGAGACGCCATTCAATTTATTCAAACTCGGTTTTGGATTTTATTGACAACTGATTAGTATTCTTACCTTTTCGCAGTTGGCTGTTGCTGTGGTCTGCGTATGACTTGTTGATGAAATGCGATACTGCATTCCGGACACCGTGCAAAACCCTTCATGATGGTGTGTAGCATAGACCCCAGTTATTGTCACGTCAGTGTCTTGGTTGACTATAACTTCAACCTTTTGTTTCCTATCTGACACAGCGGATTCATCACTTTCGGATGGAGCCTCATATTCGTTTTTTGATTCCGACTTAACGCCGGAACTTACCCCGTTTTTTGACTTCTGAGAGTAAGATTCATCGCTACATGAGTCTGATGTAGTTTCATCTTTGTTTGATTTCGGCGAACGTTTTTCATAACTAGCTGCTAGAATTGCCGTAGCGTTAAGACTTGCCATTCGTTTTTGTACGACCATATCTTTTAGGTCCATTACTACTTCATTTCTGTTACGCTTTTTCTTTACCGGCACACCGGCAGTTTTTTTCATTTTAGCTGGTGGTTTATCTGAATCCGACTTACTCGTAGATGCTTTAGGTGAGGCTTTCTTTTTTTCTGTAGTCGTCACTTTCTTCTTAGTATCTTGTTCACTATCTTCACTAGAAGAGGTAGAAGATTTGGGATCCCAATACTTGCCCGCACTTCTAATACCAAGTCCTCGTAACGGTCTCTGTGGAGGGTTATCATCGGAACTTTCGGAACTGTCTTCTTTCTTTTCTTTTTTGACTTCGTATTCCGATTCAGAAGTACTTTCTTGTTTTTCGGTTTCCTTGGGTTTATTTTCTTTCTTTTTGGGTATCACAGTTTTAGATGTGCTTGGTAGAACTGGTCTATCTATAGTTTTCATTAGACCCAATTCCATATGTGTTTTACTTTCATTCTCATACAAGCAATGGACTTTTGCTATCGCGTTTAGAGATGCCATTCGATGTTTTTTAGGCCCAGACCACATCGACAAAAGTTTAAGCCGCCTCTTACTAGGTTTTTCATTACCTAATAAATGAGAACTATCTTTGAGATCAATTAGAGAATCTTTCGATAATTCTTTTAACTCCTTAGACGGAGGTTTCTTCGCACCGTCCATGATTCTATTTTTATTGAACCTTTTATTCTTTGATCTCTTATTTTTTGGGTTATCAGATTCGGAAGACTCTTTGGTGTCGTTATCATCATTGGAGTCGCTTTCTTCAGATGACGAGTAGTGGAAAGTCTTAGTGTTCAATGCGAATTTAGAATTATCGATATCTTCATCCGAAAGGCTAGTTACCTTACCTTGTTTTTTAGTTTTTGCTGGAATTTTCTTGGTGTTCGGATTTGGCTTGACGGCTTTTTCTGGTTTCTCATTTTTATTTGCCGCAGTTTCTTGTTCAAGAAATTTGATGGGACTAAAGGGTTTTCCAGTTATACTCGATTTTCGAGCCACCATTTTATAAGATTTGCTAACAATAGGTTTTGGTTTTTCTTCAGCTTCTGTTTCATTATTAACCGGATTCATTTCTACGCTTGTCGCTGTGTTAACACTCTGATTTTGATTAGCATTTAATTCTTCTGACCGTTTATTCTTCAATTGTTTTACCACTTCTTCTATAGGTCTATGAGGGGAATATTTTTTCTTTTCCGAGTCAGTTTTCTTATCAATAACTGTTCCTTTAACTCTAGCAATAGGTCGTACTCTGCCAACGTTCTTGTTAACAGGACTACGGAAATCAGATAATATACTTTTTGGAGAGTCCACTTTTTCCGTGAAGGTATAAACATCAATATCTGGTCCTTGTGATACTAAAGAAGAATTCGAAGAACTTTTGTCTTTAGCACAGTCTTCCACTTTGTTTTCTACCTTCATAGATAAAAATCTTTCAGAAACACTAAGGTTGCCTTTTGAATTTTTGCAACATTTCACGTCTATATCTACTGTACGTGGAGATCTAGTGGATGTGAAAAATTTAGGAGGTCTTTCAATTTCAGCTTTTGGAGTCTCTGGTTGATTACCCGATGAAGATTTAGGAGGCGTTTTATAAACTACAGAATCAGTAATATTTTTGGAATCAACCTTGTCATTACTTTTGTCTTCGCTTCGTTCTTTTTTACCGCTCTCATCATTACTTTCACTAGGCGTATTTGACTTATTATTAACTGAATCATCGGTGGAGTTTTCAATATCATCAGTATTTTTATCTTTGTCTGTTGTTTCTGATTTTGTTTGGGTTGCCCCTTTCTTTTTGTCATTGTTAGCGGCATTACCTTTCTTGATAACAGTCTTAGCTTTGGAGTATTTCGGTGTGTTTTTCTTTATAACATCTTTATTAATTTTGTACTTTACATCTTTTTTACCTTTCCCACACTTTTTTACATTAGCCTTTACAGGTTTGGGTTTCCTGATCGCCTTGGTTACTTTTCTTGGAAGAGCTTTCTTTACACTTTCTGGAGCATTTTTAGGCGTGTCCTTCTTCTCTTTGAGATCTTTCTTGACCTTTTTTGTTGGTGAATCACCCCGAGAGGTAGACGCTTTAGATGGTGCAGATTTACTGGATTCAGACGATGTTTCATGTTTATCAGAAGTTCCGGAATCATCACCATTTTTGGAATTGGAAGAGACTTCTTGGGATGAAACATTTTTAGGATTTTTGATCAATGATTTATTTACCAAATTTTTAACCTTTTTAGGTGACACTGCTTTTTTTACAGGTTGCTTACTTGAGTTTTTAAATGATATTTTACTCAAGTCACCTTTCTTAGGTAAGGGTTTTGAAGCCTGTGACCGCATTGTATGCTATAATCATATGAATTTTGTCGGCATCGATGACGTGATTCCGGTGATCACATTCTGAAACAAATAAAAATATACAATTATTTTAACGAATTAATTAAGAAACACGACACGGAACACTGATACAACATACATTATAATTGACGGCATACCAGCTGCAACCCGTTTTAACTATAGAATCTTGCAGCCGTCTCCAATCGAGCAAAAAAACCTTTTGTTGTATGATTTGCCCCGCGACAGATGGCCGTTATTGTTACGCTTGGTTTTCTTCAAGTAACGGAATCGTAGGTAATGAAGGAAGTAGTATCGCTAGCGTTTGTAATTCTATCCAGAGGCCTACTAGAAAATTCTTCGATGGCGCGGAGATTTATAGTAAATGTCAAAACCAGAACCGTAATAAATTTACATTAGATTTAACTTAAAAGTTTATTATATTTATAAACCTTACATAAAAGTTTTTTTTTTTTAGTATTAAGGTAAGTAAAAATATTGGTTAGAATAAGATATAGTATAATGCTTCTAAGGTCGAGAATTATGTTTATATATCTACCTAATATGTAATCGATAAACACGCGCTAAAAGTAAATAAAATATGTATAAAATCGGGGCTAAACCAAACATCTGCTCTGATAACTGGCGCTGATGCACAAAATAAACCCAAGTCTACACCACGTTTTTTTTTGTTGAAAAGGGACCGCAACTAACCGAATTTAATACCTGTGAGCACGTGCCGTCATTAGTGAATACAAAAAAGATAAGATAACCGCCGTAAGCGATCAGAAAAATAAAATATAGATTAAGTTGTTGGTTGTTCAATAATTTGGATGGCTGCGTAAAATAAAAATGTAGCAAGGTGATACTGAGACTAATGGGAAAACTAAGGTGACACTAATTAGTAATCTAATGTTAACGTTACCGGATATCGCGTAAGACATGGAGATATGATAGGGAAAAGGGAAGGAATTTGCCCAGCAGTGCTACTAAATGTTAAAGACTCATCCACCTGGCCTTGTCCTAACAATATGTTGAAGCCGGCAGTCAGTCCAACCCTTCTTCTTCTTCTTCAGCCTATAGAGGTCCACTGCTGGGCAAATGCCTCCCCCAAGGCTATCCACAATGACCGGTCTTGTGCTGCCCGCATCCATCGGCTTCCCACGACCTTCACCAGGTCATCGGTCCACCTTGTTGGGGGCCTCCCTACGCTGCGTCTTCCGGTACGTGGCCGCCACTGCAGAACCTTACTGCCCCATAGACCATCGGTTCTACGAGCAATGTGCCCTGCGAACTGCCACTTAATTATAGCGACTCGAAGAGCTATGTTGGTTACTTTGGTTCTTCTGAGGATCTCCTCATTTCTGATTCGATCACGCAGAGAAACTCCGAGCATAGATAGCTCTTTCCATCGCCCTTTGTGTGACTCTGAGCCTTCGTATGAGGCCCATTGTGAGCGGCCACGTTTCAGTTCCGCAAGTCATCATTGGCAACACACACCGATCATGATTTTATTAGTCTTGAGACACTAACACAGACCAACACAATTTAGCTGAATTCCATTATTGTGAGCTGACGACCCGTGACGACTGTCAAATATCTACGAATGACAGCTGTGACCAACGACTTAGCGTGGACTTTTTAACGTCCTTTTCGAGGTACGGAGGCACCTTTGTATGTAAATATAGTCACCCATCCACAGACCAATCGCGTCAAGTGTAACTTAACTTGATCGATCGACCTGTGCTGCTGTTAATATTTAGTCACGAGCTGAATAATATAGTGTTGTAAAAGGAGATGTTTTAGAAATATATGGAGCCTGGGCCAGCAAGTACACTTAATGTAAATATTAGTATACATTATAGTTAACTGTTTTTTATGTTATTTTCTTATATTTTGGCTAAGTTTTTGTATAAACTCAATTTAACTCGGCCAAAGAGTGCAACCCAACTACTAATAAATATGGTGGTCATTTGATTGACGTGACATGTCGTATCTATATTTTCTACCATATGACTGCGAAAAAAAAAGAAAACATGAATTCCGAATATATGGCACACAAAACTAAAACAATCACTAAAAGCTCCGAAACACAATCAACTCAAATCAACACTCACCACGAACACAACGGGAAAATAGAACTATCAAAGTCATCAATCAAACGTCATAACCACTGTCATTGCTACCTTAAAAAGGGTTATCACACTAAAAAACGATTCAAATAATTAATAATATATCCTTGTATTTTTATTCAATTAATTTAGTAGTATTTTTATAAAAAATCTATTATTATTTTTTTTCCTTTTTATCTACATAGCGCAAATAGTGGTGGCCCAAAATGAAACATCTCCTTTTGCTTCATTAAATTCATTTCAATGATATCAAAAATGAATTCAATCATATCACTTTGCTGTGTAGGATGTAAAAGAAAGATGTTCATCAAAAAAATATTGTTACATATCATGAATACAACAAGTTTTGAACATTGAAACAAAGAATAACAAAGCTTTCAGTAAAGATAATTTTGTGGCTAGTGCTCACTTATGTAAAAACTTAAACACACACTTTCATTCATTCAAATACATTCATTACAAAGATGAAAGTCAGCTTTACAAAGTGGAATTTTAAGACTTATGAGTATGTACATATTTACGCATTGCTAGAATTCAAATAAGAACACAGTCGTTAAAAGGCTGATGTTCATTGAGGTCAAACATTTTGAGCGAAAGCGTCAGTGTGGCCGAACTATTTCAATAAAACTTTTGAGCGGCCTTCACTGGCCGTTTCTGTGAATATTTCGTGGCACTCGCTGTTGTGTAATGTTTTATTAAATACTTTGCTTGAATATGTGATGGCTACTTTATCAGTAAGAAGTCTCCTCGGATTTACGAACTCTGATGAATAGTGTGAGATACTAACTTGAATTTCTAAGTGGATAACGTTCAAGTTAAATCTTTTCTGCTTGGTATTGTCTGTAAAAGATCACTCTTAGCGATAAGACCGCCCATTGTGTCACCCTTTGTAAAATCTTTATATTTATGTTCCATAATCTATAATATGGTGTACATAAAAAAGAATGTTCTTTTATATTCTATTCTATTTTTGATAAAAGTTTACCCCTGTTTATTTATTCTGCTAATAGGTAATAATATTAATAGGTGTGGTCATGAAAATATGGCTGAATTTTAGAGCGGTTAGAGGCGATTCATTCTGTAACCATTACACCGTAAAAAGTTAAGAGAAATGAGCAGAGTCAGCAGTCGGTAGACCATAACATGGGCTGCTGGCAGAAGTTACCACCCACCAGACAAAGTCTTGCCGCCAAGCGATTCGTCGTGTTCCGGCATGATATTTGGTGAAGCCATACGGAGGACGGATCTGAGCAGTTGTGTTGCGATATGTGTTAGGTACGATACGCCAAATGTTCTTATGTCGGGAGGTTGGTCGTGGAGGGACTTCGGATCAATCTCCCTCTGACACTGCATCGTTGGTCGTGTTGTTTGGTTTAACATTGCATCACCTCTCTCAACGGCCGTCTTCCTTTTTATTCACTCATTTTTTTTGAGTGAATAGGCTCTTAATAAATTAACGCGCTTTAGCACCAACGCTTGCATCACTGCTTACCATCTGGTGGGATTGCTGTCAAGCACTAGTTTATAATTATAAAAAAAGTCAATAGTGTCAATCCCAAGCATTAGAAACAATGACAGCTCACTCCACGCTCATTTCACCTAAGTTTTCAGAATCAATAATCGATGAATATAGAACACAGGACAGAGAGATATCGATGAGATCTCGGTGAGAGATAGAAAACCTTAAATATAAACAAGGAATATTGTGTTTACAGGTAAGGGTCAAAAGTGCACTACCACTTTTGAACTTTATCGCAATAACAATAAGTGTCAAAAGTGGTACTCCACTTTTGACACTTACTGTAAATTTTATGGTTTTTATTTAATAGGTACTGCTTCGGCCTTTTTATAAGTGGTTTCGATCTTATTTAAAACAATTGATTGATCAGGGGCCCTAGCCAATGTAACATCGCTTCGTAGCGAAGCGAAAGCGAATATCAAACCAACCAATAACGAAAACGATTGACAACGCGACGCGATAAATCACGTGGTCAATCGTTCCCGCCATTGGTTGGTTTGGTATTCGATTTCGCTTCGCTACGAAGCGATGTTACATTGTCTACAGGCCCAGGTTAGGTTACCCCTGTTACGGACTGATCGTGGTTAAACATCTTCGAATATTTGGTTATAGGATATGCCGGTTTGTTCAGGATGTTTGCCTTTACCGTTTTTGAAAGTATTGGTGATGAAAATACATAATATGTATACACGTAAAGCGTAGGTAAGAACCTACTACGACCTATAATTCATTCCAATGGGCCACCACAGCTACTGTGCTACAACTGTTGTACCTTGAAACTTGATACTCCAGAAACGAAGTTGAAAATTAATTAAAGAAATTTAACAGGTAGTCATACCTTGATGTGCAGACATTTGTACTTGGATTACCAGTAGTCTAAAGACTTTATTAGCCAAAAGTAAAGTCAACGTTCCGTTATTTTCGGTTACAAAGACAATTTATCTTATCAATTGCATGAAATCAAAGAAGAAAATATATTTTATAAAACATCTATAATAAACGTATAACTGAAAAAAGTACAAAGAAACACGAATGCTTTAATAACTTTTGTTGTGTAACGAAAGCCGTCCTAATATAAGAATTGTTGTTTGCAATAAGGCAAAAAAGACTCCTTTCGAGTAAGGACCGACTCCATTTTGGTATCGTTTTCCACTTTCCCAAAGGAATATTGTATGTGCATTACGGTTTTTGTTTAATACTGCTTCGGCCTTTTTAAAAGTGGTTACGATCTTACTTAAAACAATTGATTAATTAGGTTAGGTTACGCCTGTCACGACCAGCAGGGTAATTACATATAATAACACACTATCAGTAGCAATGGGTTTCAGTTTGACAGTTCAACAACATTCATTGCGTTATTCACGTTGTTGAGTAGACACATTTTCGAACACATCGTGGAATGGATTAACAATATGCTTCAAATTGATTCTAAATGATAGCAGTAGTGTTTTTTTCACACATTCATTCATTTCAACATCTTTGAGTCTTACGTCTTTACATACTCAATACTCATTTCTTTATTGACTTCTTTAGATATAGTTGGTATGTTTAAATATCAATTATGGACCCTGTCGGGCATAGCAAAGTTATTTGTAGGTATTAGGAGAGAGAATGAAGACGCTTTTTGTTAAGAAAAAAATTAGAATTGTTTCTTTCTTGGATATTTCAAAATCAAAAATATTTAAATTGAGTTGATAATCAGTACTCATAAGACTGTTCGCCAAAACGCCCTCCCTTCGCCACTTCTTAGCTTTCGCTGGGAAGAAGAAATGCCGGAACAGCACAGCTGTCTGTTCATTTCAAAGAATAAATGACTTTATACAATAATATGCATATGTGATGTGAAGTAACTAAAATAACAAAATAGAGACCATTAAATTGTTTTTTTTTTTAACTGACAACCTATCAAGTTTAAATAGATTTCCTACTTTTCCGATTTTTAAAACGTATGATTCAAAAGTTAAAGGGGGTGCTTTTCTTTTTACTTTCGGAGCGATTATGTCCTAAAATCTTACAATATAAAAATTGATTTTAGTAAACCCCTATTCATTTACCTATCCAGCAATATATCCCACGTTAGGGCGGAAATTAAAAAAATCGCCCCCACTTTACGTGTATGGGGGGTACTCAAATAAAACATTCTTTTCCAGTTCTAATGTTAGCGCTTTGTCGACGTGATCAATTGGTACCTAATTACAGCTCTCTAGTCCTAACCACTCCTAACGCTCACTGAGATTATACGCGGACGGACAGACAGACAGACGTGGCGAAACTATAAGAGTTTCTCGTTGACTATGGAACCCTAAAAATCATAAAAAATGGAAATGTAAGTAAGTAAAAACTTATTACCTAAATAAAAGACTTCAGGCGTGACAGCTCACATATTTATGCATTGTAAAAAATACACAATTATATGAACTCATATAACCTGTCATTAAGCTAATTCTGAAGAAATAACACAAACATTGTCTTGAGTTAATCGGAGTGATCAGCTATTCTTATCATGTAAATAATCATTAATAGAACAGAGGTTGGATTTTAATTGTGCTTTAAACGCATTATAAGGCAAGCCTTGTAAAGCAGAGAGTATCTTGTTGTAAAAAGTTATATCAAACCCAACAAAAGAATTGTGAACCTTTTGAAGACAGTGAAAAAGGTCTCTATATTACATTTTTATATTTCATATGTGTTATATTGCATGATTGATACTGTTAACACTATAAATTATGATAATTTTTTTTTCCTTATAATTTATAAACTAGCGCTTAACTGCAATCCCGGCTTATGTAAGCAATGATGCGATCGTTGATGGTAAAGCGTACTAGTTTATTAAAAACCTATTCACTCTAGCCTTGCAGACACTCAAATTGTAGTGTAAAGGAAACACCGCCGCTGGCAAATTGTTTCAGTCCCTCGATGTACGCGGAATAAAAGGAAAAGTAAAACGTTTCATCCGGATCGTAGTGGTGTTAAGTTAACAACGTGAGGGTGGAAAGTCGCCGTACGACGGGTCGTCCGATGGTGGAACGGAGATGGGGGAATTAAATCATGCAATTCCCTTGCACACTCACCAGAATGCATCCTATAGAAGACCGAAAGGCTGGCTACTCTACGACTGTGCTCCAGGCTTTGGAGACCGTTTCGAGTTATACAATATTTAGACCGACACCCAAGTGGAAAAAGCACATTAAGCCGTTGGTTCCGGCTGTCACTCTTATACTCCTTTAGATCTTAGATCGTCAATGTCTTCAAGGGTTTTCAGAAGCCCGAAAGTCTCACTACCAGTCTCAGTCAGTCAATCAGTACCAAGGAATATTGGAAGTCAGATAGGCAGTCATTTTATGAATACTGGTATCCATCTGCATTTGGTGAGACGGAAAGCAACATAGTTGGGAAAACGCTGGGCAGATTGCAGCGCTGCTCATTTACTATTTAAATCATCATCATCATCATCATCTCAGCGTTAATCCCAGTCGCATCCGTAGCTTTTCAGCTTTGGAGTCTGGGGTCCGCTTTACCAGTCTAACTGCTGATTTTGGCTAAACTTCGATATTTTCCGTGAAGCGACTGCCGTCTGACCTCCACAACCCGAAGGCGATATCTAAGCATTGCAGTTAGACCAATTGTTAGACTTTTGAGGGCTCCAACAACTCGTAACGACTGCCACTAGATGTTCACATGGCAACCGGGACCAACGGCTTAACGTGCTTTCCGAGGCACGACCAGACCAGTGCAAATATTCATATTCATGCATAAAAATATTTGCACTGTGCGGTGATCGAACCCGCGCCTCCTTGCGCAACGGCCGCGTTCGCTACCGCTACGCCACAGAGGCTGTCAATTACTATTTAAATGTCGAAGCATTAGAAGATTATGAGATAGGGGCCCTTTGTCCTCATAAGGAACTTTCTGACCTTTGTTTTTTTTCTTTTAATTCTCGTAATATAAAACATTCAAAATCTAGCCACAGTCTCATCTAGGCTACAATAAAATGTCAAATACACAGGTACATAATGTAGGTAAGTTAGACAGAAGGGGAGTTTAGGAGGCGGGGGTTCGATCCCGCGCATTTCAAATATTTGTATGCATGAATAAGAATATTTGCACTGGTCTGGTCTTGCCTCGGAAAGCACCTTAACCGTTGGTCCCGGTTGCCATACGAACATTTAATGGCAGTCGTTACGTGTTGTTGGAGCCCTTAAAAGTCCAACAATTGGTTTAACTGCAATGCTTCGATATCGCCTTCGGGTTGTGGAGGTCAGGCGACAGTCGCTTCACGGAAAATATCGAAGTTTAGCCAAAATCAGCAGTTAGACTGGTAAAGTGGACCCTAGGCTCCAAAGCTGAAAAAGCTTCGGATCCCACTAGGATTAACGCTGAGATGATGATGATGAATGTAAATAAATTAGAGGTATCGTTGACAGGTTGAAAAAGAAACCCGAATCAATCGATTCTGTAATAATCTCAGCGTGAAAAGTTAAGTGAATTGAGTTTATAGTGAGCTATCAATAGAGACAATCCCTACCGGATTGCCACCATTGACAGCTCAATCATTAGTTGGAATAACACGCTCACTTTGCAGCGCAGTGGGTAAGCTATTGACTGCTGCGCTGCATGTCGCGGGTTCGATTCATGCACGGAACAAATATATGTATGACCTACAAGTAGTTGTTCCGGGTCTAGCTGTTTGTGTTTGTGAGTTTATATGTTTGTAGATACACCCACGATACAGGAGAACTTTTTGCAACGCTTTTCTATTGAAAAAAAAAATCGTTCTGGTGACTGTCAACGTTCATAAAATTACGAGAATAGGAATGTTTCCTGGGTAAAAAAAATGATTCTATTTAGTCTGTCATTCAGATTATAGAAAAATATTGGATACGTATATTTTGTTTTATCAAATCATTAAAAATTTACAAATATAAAAGGCATCAAAGATCATCATTTCTATTGAAAAAAAAAATCGTTCTGGTGACTGTCAACGTTCATAAAATTACTAGAATAGGAATGTTTCCTGGGTAAAAAAAAAATGATTCTATTTAGTCTGTCATTCAGATTATAGAAAAATATTGGATACGTATATTTTGTTTTATCAAATCATTAAAAATTTACAAATATAAAAGGCATCAAAGATCATCATTTCTATTGAAAAAAAAATCGATCTGGAGACTGTCAACGTTCATGAAATAACGAGAATAGGGATGTTTCCTGGGTAAAAAAATGATTCTATTTAGTCTGTCATTCAGATCACCTATAGAAAAATATTGGATACGTATATTTTGTTTTATCAAATCATTAAAAATTTACAAATATAAAAGGCATCAAAGATCAGGAGTGGTGGCTGGTGACGTCACTGGCGCTAAAAAGTGTAGCGTGCAGTGACGCCACACTAGTTTTCAACGCGCTGTGTCGTCTTCATTTTTTGTTAATATGAAAAAAGAAAAAATACGTGTCTAGTATTTTTTGGAAATCTGACTGACGGACTAATTAGTTTTTTTTTATTCAAATACCCTATTACCATATTATAGTTAAAACTACATCTTATCTATAAATAACTTCCTTCCTTTCCTAATAATACTTATCTGTAATTTTATAAGTCAAAGTTATCCCAGCAACTGTTCGTCTTAGTAACATCTTATTATGCAACCATCTCCTCTGGGGGCTTGCGTGACCTTTGACATTGGAAAAATGTGAGCAAATACACGGTAAGTTTGTTTCCAAGCGGTTACAGGGTTTCATTGAGCGTTTTTATCATGCGACGGGTAAGTGAAATACAAGTTCAAGACAATGTTTTAACAGTGTTGGTATTTGCTACTGAGCGAAGATCGAGACTACGTATTCCAGCAATGTATGAATTTGAATTAGTATTTTTTCTATTTGGAAATATTGCTTTTTTCATGCATTCATTCATCCAGGAAGTCAGGAAGTACTGATCCGATTACAAAAATTCTGTTACTGCTTTCTAGCAGGGCATAGAACCCGATAGGGCCGAGGACATAGTATAGATATATTCGCTTCATGCTGACCAAGTCGCAGCAGTCAGTAAGCTGTTAAAATACTGAATGATTATAATCATTCAATATAACGTTATAAAAGGGAGAACTTCAAACATAATGAAGTAATGTAACAATTCCTTTAAAGATCCACTCTATATACGAAGAACTCTTTAATGCTGTAAATAATCATCATTATTTCCGCCGAAAGACGTCCACTGCTGGACGTAGGCCTCCCCCGAGGATCTCCTTGCTGTAAATATTGCTTATAAATTATTTAATACAGTATTAAACTGAGTCTAAAATAACATTAAATATTATTTCAGAAATTTACCGGCACACAAACATAAAGTAGCAGTAACAAGCAATGTTTACCCAGATACACACATCAAAAGTGTCTAGGGATCAACATATATTTTTGCAATAACTTTTCTCCTGATTGATATTAATTAAAATTTTCTTTAAGGATTCATCAAATAAAGTGTTTTCGTTTGTCACAGTAACGATAAACCAAGTCACCTTTGCATTAATAAAGAAATTTGCCATTTTCCTAATAAAGGGATATTTGACATTTGAACCACTAACACAAAAGTTCGAAAAAAAGACTGAAATAACAGTTTTCTCTAAAATTTTATTGGGTAACTTAAACAATTAATAATCCGTGTTTCTACCGCGAACACTAACAACACAAGAACATCGGTTTGGCATACTCAAAATGAGTTCATCCAAATCACGCTGTGGAATGGCCGCCCATGTTCGTTGCAACAACAAAAAAAGGTCTTCTTGCGACTGGATACCCTCCATATTCGGCAGAGCTCTTCTCTGTAGCATATCCCATGCATGCTCAATCGGGTTCAAGTCTGGCGACTGAGCAGGCCAGGGCAGGACATTGATATTAGCTGCGGCGAGAGTCTGTCTTACAACTCTTGCGGTGTGCGGTCGTGCATTATCATGCATTAACTGAAATAAGGGACCGATTTGCACTTGTAGAGGAACGATGACGTCTGATACAATCGTTTCAGCATAAATTTGAGCGTTGAGGTTGCCTCTGATCCAAATCAACTCAGTTCTTCCGCCGATCCAAATACCCGCCCATACCATGATGGTTCCACCACTATAAGGATGGACTTCCTGGCAGGATTTTAATCGCTGTTGGCGTCCAGGGGTTCTCCAGTGTCGTATACGTCTTGTATCCGGTCTCATACCAAAACGAGACTCATCAGAAAAGCACACGAAACGCCATTGTTCTTCTGTCCAATTTCTGTGTTCAAGAGCCCATTGATATCGAATCCTACGATTGTGCATTGCTATAGGTGGTACCCGTAGCGGTCTTCGGGAATGAAGGTTCACTTCATGCAAGCGGTTTCTGACTGTTTGGTCGCTAATTAAGTTCCCTGAAGAGTGATGAAGCCTCACGGCTAACATCATGGCGGTTATTGTTGGAGCTCTTCGAGTTAAGATTTGAATGTATCGGTCTTGTCTCCGTGTGGTGCAGCGATACCGTCCTCCATGGCGCTCAGCCACGGTACCAGTGCTTCGGTAACGTGTCCAAAGTCGACTGATAACACTCTGACTTGTATTCAGAGCTAAAGCCACAGTACGTTGCCGGGAACCAGCTTCTATCATTCCCACGGCTCTGAGCATTTCTTCCCTGCTTAAATGACGTCGCCGCTCCATAATAACGTTGGTTTTAATCAGTAGTAGGGAAACAGTAGCACTAATAATGTCTTCAATGCGTTGTATGTTTTTATAGGGAAAATATTGACAGCTGATTTTCATCTTTTACTCGAATTTGATTCACAGTTCCTGATTCAAATTATGAAATGCACCAAAAAGGATCCATATAAATTTATAAAATCATAAATTTATTACAAAGCCACATCTCAATCTCAAGAAATCCGCATAAAAATGCTTGATCCCTAGACACTTTTGATGTGTGTATTTAGAAACAGTCGAGATGAAAAGAAGAATAAGAATGGATGATCCTGTTTAGGATTATAATTATAAGCCAACAATAGAGAATGCAATTAAAGCAGAACTTCCACGAAATATAATTGAAAGTGCAGCTTGTCTCATAATTAAGCGTAGAGTTTTTCCTCAAGTTAACTTAAGAGGGGGCGCCACTGGCGGGAATCGCGGGTACAGCACTTATTATTTCTTCAAGTGCTCTATTTTATATTTATCTTCAAGGAACCTAAGTGTACTCCCACCAAGTGTTTGTTTATCAATGGACTTACAATACGTGAAAATAATACTGTAAATTTGTTCGGATAAGTTTATTCAGTTGCATAAGTTTGTTTTGCTCGAATTGGTGTAATTTTCATTAATATAGGATAGGTTCATGTACCTAGTCGAATAATTTTTATGGGATGGGACAAATCACAAATATTATTTTAAGTGAGGATGAGTTGGGGTACTGTTTTGAGATTTTAAGACGTCAATAAAATATAGCATAATAACAGTACAATACATTTAATTAACCTTTATTGTTCCTACAGCTGAACTCTAGGCAACTTCTCTGTGAGGGAGTGGGCTATAATACTCAATGCTCAATTCTTTATTACATTCTATATAATATAATGTGTATGTAAAAATATCAAATCAGTTATGAACCATGTCGGGTACAGCAAAGTAAATCACTACGCGGCCGCGGGCCCAGTACGGGTTGATCGATACCAAATGTCTTCGAATATTGGGTTCAAGAACGTGCCGATTTCTTCACGAGATTTTCCTTCGCCATTTTGAGAGCAATGGTGATAAGTCTTACTTACATTAGCTCGTAAATCGCCCGACTGTATTATAAAATACAGAATAAGCGAATTGCATCAAGAAAGTGTGTTGTTTATCGCTGTTCAAATGCCATGTCATGCGTGGCCCGCAAGTTATCATTTTTTTATTACAATTGCTGAACTACAACATTACTTGTGGTTAGTAGTAGTATATATATCTTTCCTTAGGTCAAACGGAAGTCAGTCGCTATCAAACCAGTAATTTGCCATATATCAAGAACCAAGAAATCGGCGCACGCATACTAATAAGAGACCAATCTATTATTTAAGGGAAGGCCTGCCTGAAGGAGATATCATGGGTCCAATAAATTTGTATCCTACATTTTGTCAGGTGGCGTTCATTTCAGAAGATAAATAGGAAGTTTTAATACAAAAATCGTGATCTACAACAAGTTCCGTTAAGAAGAAGTGATGATATTCGTTTTCAAATATCGTAAAGATGTTCTTCCCAGCAAGTCCGACATAGTCCTGGGGTATGACAAATGAGTCTAACTCCAGACTGGAAACTTCATCTATGACTTATGGGACTTTAAAGACTTTAATGGAGAATAGTTGTCACAGGTGCTCGTCGCCTGCAATGGCCATTAGGGCTTAATACTGCAGCGTACCCTCCGGAATAGGTTCTATCAGATTCTTATAGGATAATATTTTCTTAGCTTACAGGAACTTTAGAAGTACGATTATTTTTATTCAATAAGACTGACGAGCGGTACGGCATCCCTTAGCTTAGTTAAAAACAAATTAATCGTTTAAGAATGTATTTTATAATATTCCGATTCTCTTTTCAATTAAAATTTTGCGTATAATCCAAATGATACGCTTAGTAATTAAAACCCTTCCCTTGTAGACAAAGTCACAGACTCATAGTCCTCCATTTTTTTATGAGCATAGAAAGACACAATATACCATTTTTCTTTGAAGGTTTTTCTTTCGTTACCTGTGGCGAGAGTGTTAATTTCCTACTTCTCTAATATATACTGGCGCCTCGGGTTCGATTAAGCCACTTCATTCAATCTGTATTCTGAAAGCGAGTATTAATGGCGGTAGGTAGTCTACATCAACCCGTTTGACAACTTTGACTCAGTATTTATTGCTGCACTTGGAATTGTTTGGATTCCTAATTGGCTACTGGAATACGCTATAAAATTAAGGATTTGTGCCGCAAATATACTCCGGTTTAAAGTGAAACTTAATTAGAAACTCAAACAGCCTATTACCAACTAGATCAAATTTGTAAATACGATCGATTACTGATACAAAAGTCTAGTGTTTCACGAAGGAACCTGCTTCGTAGAAATAAGCTATTTCAAACAGATTGTCGTGATCCCCTTTGCGAATAAGGTGAATGTTTTTCAAAGCCCATTGGTTTCTTGAAAGCATGGTTGTTTCTAGTCGAAGGGGGCGTAACACGCGAGCGAGGAGGGGGACTATCGATCTGGCGAACCAGCGTCCTAACATTCGAGACGCCAGATTCACTTTTACGCCACTTGCCCGTCAATTACACTTCCTAACGGCTGATAGACGAGTATTGACTGCTACCGGTCAATGAATAGCTTGTCATCAATAATCAAGAATGGACTGACTTCGAGTATAGAAGTATGATAGTTTGGAATAAACTACGTCTTTTTCATAGAATTATTTATCTGAGGCTTGTAGGACAGATAGTTTGGGTAACGCTTTGGATTCAATTTCTTAGACAGACTAAAAAGATTTGTTTTATTTTTTAAGCAGAGTGTTATGGTGATAGCTATCTTCTCAATGATTCGAGTCTTCCATTTGCAATTGATGACACAGTTGGTGCAATGGCTGAGCAATCCATTACGGCGCTGTGTGTCGCAGTTACGATTCCAGTAGGAAAAAATATTTTTATGGCCTACAGGTAGTTGTTTCGGATCTGGCTATTTGTGTATGTGAGTTTAAATTTTTGTAAACGTACCTACGATACAGGAGAAGTGAAAAAAAAATTCCTAGTGAGAGGCAACGTTTTAAAAAAATAATTAAACTGCGATAACACTCTTTTGACTAACATTCCTGGAAATAGTACCCGAAAACCGACAAGAAAAATCTATAAATAAAAATCTGCCAAACATCAAACACGTAAATTGATTGTTATGTACAAAGCAAACACATATTGTTATTGTAAACATCTTCATTTTTAATGTCTGGACTTGAAAAAATCCGACGATCCCTGCGTTTGTTTCGGCTTTTCTTCTCAAAGTTAGTCAGTTAGAAAATGGCGGCACAGCTAGTAAAAAAAAAAAAAAAAATATGACGTGTAAAAGTGACCAGTGATCCTACTTGCATAATGAACTATTTCATTTCATTCCAATAACTGTCATAGCCCAAATCATTTTAATTGCATTATCGAGTGCCTGTTGCCACATCCCGTCAATTACGCGCCTGATGCTCTCCTAGTGCTGACAGTGACCGGCTTACGTGTTTGCTCTTCAGTAATGGACGCCACGCGACGTCTGTGACGTCATCTGCCAAATAAGGTTATCCCAACTAACTTGCTAGTGACTAGGATGGATTAGATTTGCCTTTGGATTGTTTGGTTGATATATTGACGTATTGGCTGGCTAATGGAGGGTTTATTAGGAATGGGTAATTGTTGAGTTGTAGGTAAATTAATTGTGATTTTCGCTTGATTATTGGACCTATGGATACCTACCTTCGGTGTCTTTTTCAGGAAGAATTTAGTCGGAATGTATAATATAAGAAGAAGGCATTAATGAATATCTAACTAGTTCCTGATTCTTACGGCAGTTCACATTTTCTCAATGTCTGATTTAGGGTTTGGGTTTGGTTTTGGTTTGGCGTAACATTGTAGTAGATTATGCTATCGCATTGCTTCAGATGTTTGAAAAGAGTAAAATGTAAATGAAAATGTTTACCACTGAAAATGATACTATGTTACGAATTTATGATTTATCAATATCATTTATAATACGACCCATGACAGCTTCATGGTCATCTTTTTTCTTATTAGAAAAAAAGCAGCTTATGAGGTCATTATTTTACGTACTTCATAAGCTGTATTTTTTTCTACTAACGACAGTAGCAGCTGCGCCAAAATATCAAAAGCCTACACAGGTTCTCAAAAAGTGTTCTAAAAAAAATAACTAACTCCCTCGCTACTCCATTTAATATAGAGCGGAACGCTCAGTATTTGGTTAGAGAAACTGCCAGTTGTTTTAATACTCTTACTACTATCTATCCAACAACGAGCGTTAATGAAATCGTCCATTGTGACTTCAGTATTATCCCAAAGCTTTTATTTACGAACTAAAAGAGAAATGAACAAAAACCGCCGCGATATTTTCAATTGGTTTTTGTCAACCTGTTTATTGCGAGTCCGTCTATCGGATTAGCCTTTTTTTTTGTTTGATTGGAATAATAAAAAGAAGAGAAAAGTGGAGGTTAAGATATTATTGATTAACTTTCAATTAAAGCGGTATAAATAGTGTTGTACTGGATGAAATGCCATTGCGTGACAGTTGATAGGGCAAAAGGAAAATTAAGATGATAAAAATGTTCTTATCATAATCAGAATAATATATAGTATTTCTCTATATTCTGACCTCATCTCTCTTAGGTGCGTATTCCAGAACGAAACTCAAGCATTGATAGGCATTGCTCTGCTTAAGCATTACTTAAAACTAGTTAAAACCAATCAAATGGCTTCAAAGGAGACTTAAGTAGAGCTTGAGTTTTGAGTGACGTTCTGTAATACGGACCTTAGAGTGGGCTGTAATCTACCACGAGAGTCAACTGCGGGTTGATAGATGTCACATGCCTTTGAATTTTTGGTTTTAGGGGGGGTTGGTGGGTTGGTCGTGGTGGTGAGGAAAACCTCACGATGTTTTCTTTCACCGTTTTAAAAGCAGTGACGGTAAAATAATTTACACAAATTAATGCACTTGGATTCGAAACTACAACTTGCAATTCGTAAATTGTGGCCATCACCACTGGCCCTCCATTGCTCTAATATAGTGTTGTGGAACTAATACCATTTCGATATGAACAGAACTGGATTAATGCAATTAAACATAAAGTCCGGTTAAGTAGTTACGGCCTCTAATGGCCACCTACGAGATGCCATATAAAAAAAAAGCTACAAAACAGTAATAAATTAGATTTAGATTTGGAAAAGCGCGACTGCAAAGAAGACTTATATTTTTATTATTCTATAATTACATTAATTATTCAGCACACGGCTAACAAACAGGGGCGTGAGTTTTTCAATTAATATGCTTCAATTTCCAATTGGAATTGAATCTAATAATAATAACCGATCTTCAAACTGATTAGATAACTACAAATTATATGCTGCTGTGCCTATTCCTTATTGATGTTTGTATAATTACAAAGAATATAAAAACAATTTCAAGGAACTTGGTAAATATTTGTTTACTAGCTTTCCGCCCGCGGCTTAGCCCGCGTGGAGTTCGGTTATATCGTGCTTTTTAAATTTCCCTCGGGATTATCAAATTTTTCCAGGATAAAAGGTAGCCTATGTTCTTTCTCAGGGTCTAAAGATTGTCTGTGCCAAATTTCATCAAAATCGGTTGAGATGTTTAAGCAGGAAAGCGTAACAGACAGACAGACAGACAGACAGACAGACCGACAGACAGACAGACAGAGTTACTTTCGCATTTATAATATTAGTATGAATAGTATGAATAGTATGGATCTGATCCTGCTGGAATTTCATTTAAAAGTTACCGTTGTAATTACCTACCTGCAATTAAATGAGAATTGTTATTTTGTGACGCGTAGTCATTACCCAGGCCCTGCTATTACCTAATATTACGACACATTACAGAACTACCAACAAATATTAATTACAAGAATTAGAGGGCTATTGTAATTGCTGTAATTTACACATGTTTATCTTTGTAATTATGTTAGAAATTGTAATTGTACTTTATTAATGATGTAGCAATGCAGTATCGTGCGACGAACGTGCCATGAGCTTTTTAATGAGATTATTATTAGAAGCTTAATCATATGTGAAAGGTATTAAAGATGAAGTCGTACGGAGGACGGGTCTGAGCAGTTGTGTTGCGATGTGTGCCGGGTACGATGCGTCAAATGTTTTTGTGTCGGGAGTTTGATCGTGGAGGGTCTCCACATCTATCTCCCTCTGGCGTAGCATCGTTGGTCGTGTTGTTGGGTTTAACGTTGCACCACCTCGCTCAACTGCCACTATCACTAAGTTTTTTTTTTAATTGAGTGGGCTTAATAAACTAGTGCGTTTTACCATCAAAGATTGCATCACTGCTTACCATCAGGCGGGATTGCAGTCAAGCGCTAGTTCATTATTACTAAAAAAAAAAAGTCGATTGTTGCGCGCATTTTTACTTGTGAATTGAAATCATAAAGCAGTAGGGTGCCGTCTAAAGAAAGATGTATGAGGCAGATGAATAAAGAAATCAAGTGTCAAAATTACACGTTGCCGCACAGTTCGTCGCAAGCGCACGCACGAAGTCTTTTATCATGGTTTATTATACGTCCGCCATTCATTTCCACTTTGAACTCGCAGCTCGTCTCTTGACAATTTTTCTCTCTTTTGTTAGGCTAAGAAGGCTTGGAGGGCCCACTAGATATGAATACTGCTCCTTAGGGAGGCCTCACTCAATCCACGCTCGCATTATGAACACGAATAGCATCCGCGTGGTTTCACACCGTGAATGGTATAAAATTACATCTTTTAATTAAGCGATTTAGTTCAGAATATATTAAATAAATAAGCTAAACATTTAATTGGTCACTTCGCACGAAGGTTTTGAATGTGTTTAAAGACTGGTTTAGTAATTTGAAATTAAGATGGCATAAATTAGGTATTAAAAACGTATCTTGAATAAATGTTGTAGAATCAAATAAAATGAATTAATCAAGAGGTTCTAACTATTGTGGCTCACGAGGAGTTTGTTCAGCACCCTGATTGGGTAATACATTATTATTAGGTATCAATAAGAATAATTTTGAGGCATACCTAGGGTTGCCATCTCTAAAATTTGGAAAACAGGACAAGACGCGTGAAAACCCCGGATTTTAGAGTCCGAAAGCCGGACATATCAACAAAATCTTTTAAACATATTCAATGCAATAAAAAACATTTGAAAATATAATAAATCACATTTTAATTTTTTTTTAAACTCGGTCTACAAAAGAAACCTTCCCCGGACGCTCCCCGGATGCCCTCTAAACTAGGACAAATCCGGGGAAACCCGGACGGATGGCAACCCTAGGCATACCTATCGCTAAGGCTGAGGCTACATTAGGCCACGGCGCCACCTGCGACACATGAGCGATTAAAACAAGTAAATGAATGCTCACGTATATGGCTACACCGTAGATCAAATAATATTACTAGCGATCTTTTGATTTCTTTATGAGATAGGAACAACATTACTGAAATCACGGCATCGGCTACATCAACATATGAGCGAAATTGAAGCGAATTTATTAGAAAATTTCTCACTTGCACAACTAGTTCAATAGTGCTGCTAAATATGCGTGTGGCTACATTATGCCGCGATGGATGATTTGTACTTGTAGCCATGTCATCGCCGAATATACGCCGGAATTTCGCTTGTAATTTAGCCATACCACGTTTTACTCGTTTCGCTCTTCCAGTCGCATCGCAAATCGCTCCCTACTGTAGCCTCAGCCTAATCTATTGCTCTATATGTTCTAAAAATGTGTCTGCGCTAGAACGTAAACAACGCAATGAATATTGATGAACTGTCAAAATAAAACCCATTGTTACTGATAGTTAAATGCATTTACCCTGCGGTTTTGTTTTTACATTCTTTTTACTAGCTTGCTTGTATGTTTGCTTGCTTGCTTGTTTGTTTGTCCGTCTCTAACTCTTTGGACTACGAGTGAGCGGCTCATTATTGTAAAATGTCCCACCGTTTTCAATACGTACGTTTTTTTTTTTTTAAGAGTATTGAACTAAAACGTTGAAAATAAATATAGTTTAAAAAACTAAAGAAACATGCGTTTAAAAAATATCAAACTAAAACGTTAAAAATAATTTTCAAAGAAGCGTGAGGCGCAAAAATTATGGCACAAAGCGCCTCACGCTTTTTTAAAAATTACTTTTAACTTTTTAGTTTGATATTTTTTAAAAGCATGTTTCTTTAGTTTTTTAAACTATATTTTTTATTTAAGGTCCCTGAATTGTGGAACGGGAAAATGATTTTAATATATCACTAAAGACGCATCTAATATCATCTCGCATTGTAGGTATAGCTATATTTTTAGAGTAGGTACATTAACTCGAGTTTTATAATATGTCTAAAATAATATGTCTATGTATATGTCTATAATAATGTCTAAAAACACACCTACTCATCCTCGGTTTTATAGATGTAACTTGTGATGAAGAGACTACTAAGTAAGCCTATGCCGTAAACTATACAAAAACAAGAACAACAATATTGTAACACTACTTAACATCTACGATTACCTTACTTCCATCCCCACAACACGGCTACAAACCTTGGCATACCCTAGGGCATAAAAATTATACTCTAGGGCGGGCCCACCACATTAAACCATATTCAAATTGAGGCAAACGACACAGCATCACACGCGCTCCCAACTCAATGGCACATAAAAGCCAACAATATACACCTTAATTAAAATTTCCTACCAACTAATTGTTTATTAAGTTAATCGGATAATGTCGGGTAACAGGCGTTTTACCGGATAATTGCCTGGCGTGGGCTCCGTAGTTATTCTGGCTGAAATTGTATCACGTACATTCTGTGTACTTGGATATGCCGATAAAAATTCATTGGCGGGAATTTGATTTTGTTCGAAATAGGAATACGTGATTGAAAATTGGTTTTGTTATGTTTCTTTTTCAAGAATGACAAAAGTATATTTGATACTCAATGAATGTAGCAATTTTTTTTGTCTCAATGTGAGTACTTTTTTTGATTAACCTTTATTGTGCCCCTCTGGTGAGGAAAGGTATCGTCCGTTTCCTTTCAATCGGAGGATCGGTGTAACGATCTGATAAAGTTTGTAGGGTGAACTTAGAGAAGTTTATTTTTTATTTGGTACACGCTAGACTGTCAATTCCGTAGCGAATTCCAGTATTTAACAATACTTAACACTTTCATACTTATGTATTATTATTAAAAGCAGCCTGTAACTTTCTTAGTGAATCGTAAGTGGGAGTCGTCCATATTCGTTAAAATTGTTTGTTTGTAATGTCAATACAATTGATTTTTATTAAGTATATTAATATGCGTTGTATGTAATTAATATACTTATGAGAAGTAAATTTCAACTTACAACAACTTATCACACTTACCTACTACAAGTTGTAAATTTTTGTTGTTTGTCTGACTAATCTCTGAAACCACTAGACCAATTTTAACGAAACTTAGCCGATGTTATAAAGAGCTACTTTAGAAATAAAATCAAAAAAGTGTGTACACATCAAGCTGTCTTCTCATTGCACGAAAAGTTTACACAAGGTCAGCTAAAACTATAAATGGTATAGCTTGATATGTAACAGTGTGAAAATGAAGTGCGCGGGCACAGCTAGAGTTAATAAATTCCGAATGAATATTGAACAGGTCGTAAACAACATATCAACATGACTCAGAGGTAATAATATTTTAATAATCTTTTACAGCAAACATTTTGAAATTCAAAACAACATTTTACGTAACACACTTTTAGGGAAACTTCAAATGGAAGCTAAACCAATATAGAGCTGTCGGCGTTGAGCTTTTGCAATGATAACTAAAGCTTTTTGGCGGCTCGCTAAAAGCCTGAAAATAATAGCTAAATATCGACTTTTTATTAGCATTCCTAAAACAAACGAGTGACAGTATAAAGCCTGATTGATATGGAATCTACCACCCCATATGTACACTATAGCTGTTATCTACAGCATTATTAGTGGGTAATATTTTAGATACTAAGTAGGTACTAAATAGTACTAGTAACTAGAATCCTCGAATATAGTTGGAGTTTAGCAAGAAAAGGATAAAATTGATGTCTTCGAATAAAATTGGATTTAGTTAATAGAAAATAAACAGTTCTATTATCAAACTGAATTCCATTCGAAAAAACCCGTCCGTTTTCTTATACCTAAACCTCAACCATAAAACGAACTTGGTTACTTGCGTTATTGGTGACGGTACATAATACTTTCAAATCTAGCTACTGTTAAGTAAGTTACATGAGTATTGGATTCAGTTAATAGAAAATAAACAATTCTATTATTAAACTGAATTCCATTCGAAAAAACCCGTCCGTTTCGTATACCTAAACCTCAACCATAAAACGAACTTGGTTACTTGCCTTATTGGTGACGGTACATAATACTTTCAAATACTAGCTACTGTTAAGCAAGTTACATGAGTATCATGAGTATGAGAATGGCTTATTTCGAATAAGTATCTCTAAGGCTATTCAGTATATAAGTAATTGATAAAACCACGTTTGGACGTCTAAGAATGAAATAAATTGAGTAGGTACATACCTACCTCATGTATAAAACTCGAGTTAATGTACCTACTCTAAAAATATAGCTATACCTACAATGCGAGATGATATTAGATGCGTCTTTAGTGATATATTAAAATCATTTTCCCGTTCCACAATTCAGGGACCTTAAATAAAAAATATAGTTTAAAAAACTAAAGAAACATGCTTTTAAAAAATATCAAACTAAAACGTTAAAAATAATTTTCAAAGAAGCGTGAGGCGCAAAAATTATGGCACAAAGCGCCTCACGCTTTTTTAAAAATTACTTTTAACTTTTTCACACTGTTACATATCAAGCTATACCATTTATAGTTTTAGCTGACCTTGTGTAAACTTTTCGTGCAATGAGAAGACAGCTTGATGTGTACACACTTTTTTGATTTTATTTCTAAAGTAGCTCTTTATAACATCGGCTAAGTTTCGTTAAAATTGGTCTAGTGGTTTCAGAGATTAGTCAGACAAACAACAAAAATTTACAACTTGTAGTAGGTAAGTGTGATAAGTTGTTGTAAGTTGAAATTTACTTCTCATAAGTATATTAATTACATACAACGCATATTAATATACTTAATAAAAATCAATTGTATTGACATTACAAACAAACAATTTTAACGAATATGGACGACTCCCACTTACGATTCACTAAGAAAGTTACAGGCTGCTTTTAATAATAATACATAAGTATGAAAGTGTTAAGTATTGTTAAATACTGGAATTCGCTACGGAATTGACAGTCTAGCGTGTACCAAATAAAAAATAAATTTCTCTAAGTTCACCCTACAAACTTTATCAGATCGTTACACCGATCCTCCGATTGAAAGGAAACGGACGATACCTTTCCTCACCAGAGGGGCACAATAAAGGTTAATCAAAAAAAGTACTCACATTGAGACAAAAAAAATTGCTACATTCATTGAGTATCAAATATACTTTTGTCATTCTTGAAAAAGAAACATAACAAAACCAATTTTCAATCACGTATTCCTATTTCGAACAAAATCAAATTCCCGCCAATGAATTTTTATCGGCATATCCAAGTACACAGAATGTACGTGATACAATTTCAGCGAGAATAACTACGGAGCCCACGCCAGGCAATTATCCGGTAAAACGCCTGTTACCCGACATTATCCGATTAACTTAATAAACAATTAGTTGGTAGGAAATTTTAATTAAGGTGTATATTGTTGGCTTTTATGTGCCATTGAGTTGGGAGCGCGTGTGATGCTGTGTCGTTTGCCTCAATTTGAATATGGTTTAATGTGGTGGGCCCGCCTTAGAGTATAATTTTTATGCCCTAGGGTATGCCAAGGTTTGTAGCCGTGTTGTGGGGATGGAAGTAAGGTAATCGTAGATGTTAAGTAGTGTTACAATATTGTTGTTCTTGTTTTTGTATAGTTTACGGCATAGGCTTACTTAGTAGTCTCTTCATCACAAGTTACATCTATAAAACCGAGGATGAGTAGGTGTGTTTTTAGGGTTTCATATCCAAAGGATATCAATAGGACTTTAATGGCTCTGCAGACCGCCCGTCTGTCACAGCTAATCTTTTAGTAGTAGTAGGGTCAGTAAATGTTAGTAGCATAAGAGAACCTGACATAATCAACCATTGACAATATTTTACTTTCTAATAATATAAAAATAAAAAAAATATTTACCACGTGTGTTAAAGTTTCAAGTTATTTGTTTAATTAGAATAACTAGGATAACTAAGACTTTTTGTTTAAATTTGACTCTGTTATTGCATTTACCCTGTGTTCAGGGACACATGTAATAATGTTGATGAATTTGTGTATTTTGTTTATATGAGTGGTATAATAGTAATAAAATGCGAAAATTGAATTAACTTTGGCTTTTTATTTCAAAGAGATCGTATGAAAGCTTACAAAGGTATGAAGTTTTTAACATCGGCGGCGTCTGTTAAATAATGACGTTTCATTAACTCACCAATATGTGTATTACTATGATTATTTTTGTTTTTTCTGCATACAACCGTTTTACCGAGAGGTACAAGTGATCCAAGTTTGATTGAGTGATAAATTCAAAGTTTGTTTTAGGACTTTATCTACGTAACCTTTTCCCAACTATATCGGATCGGCTAGACTGAAGTCTAACCGAATGTTGCTTAATACCAGTATTTCATATATTAAGCGACCGTCTATCTAACCTCCACAACCCAGTATCTAACTTAGCAAACCTGGTTGTCTGATTTTTGGGGAATTTTTGTAGGACTAAGTATTAGTCATCAAAAATCACCATCGTGCATCGGATGACCCGTCGTACGGCGAGTTTCCACCCTTACGTTGTTAACACTACTACGATCCGGACGAAGCGTTTCGCCTCCTCCTTTATACCGCGTACATCGAGGGACTGGAATAACTTGCCGGCGACGGTGTTTCCGTCGGACTACAATTTGAGTGTCTTCAAGGCTAGAGTGAATAGGCTTTTATTACATTAGTGCGCTTTACCATCAACGATTGCGTCACTGCGTACCATCGGGCGGGATTGCGGTCAAGCGCTATAATTAATAAAAAAAAAAAAAACTAGTAAATAATAATATATTGAAGTCGTTTTCAAAGTACAATAACTATGTTTAGGTGTTTGATGAGTACAGAAAATGGGGATGGAGCAGCACATAAAAGATGATCTGTCAACCCCTAAACTAAGTCAAGCTTGTATTAACGGCTATTGCAAATCAGTAATCTAAATAATAGGAATTAATATTATACTAAGCGTTTAAATCAGAAACTTACTACAACTTCGCATGTTATTAAGTCACGTGACGAACTTAAAATGTCAACTCGGTGATTATAGCGTAATTGATATGGCAAGCAATAGAAATTATTGCTGCACACCTTACTGTTATTATGATGATTAGTATGCATAAGTCACAGGTGAAGTTATTGTTATTTCGCATACACACGAGCGACACGCGTTGACGACTGAGGCAACGCGTATCTATTGATGCGTGTTGGCGACAGCCGTCAACGCGTGTCGCTCGTGTATTTTGTGCACGGTGCTCCTATAAACCAGCGGTATAACCCGCGCAGATAAAGAAAAGATCTGAAAATGGCAGCGGATACTTATGGTACGGTTGACAAAACATGCCATTGTTCAGTCACAAACCAAAAGCTAAGATAGAGAATTTGACATTTTACTTGTTTGTTGTTGTGTTTGTTTTTGTTATTGTTTTTGTTGAGTTTGATTGTTCAAACTCAACTACAATAACAATATCAACAAAAACAATAAAATAACAGAGACTTTAGCGGAACGAAATTAACGAAAACTCGGAGTGCGTTAAAGTAGCTTGGAAAGCGAATCCTGAATTCCTGACAATCCTGACTGATGATATTTTTTTGCAGCGCTTACTTCACTGTGTGAGTATAGATAGCGATAGAGAGTGAGTGAGAACGCATGCGAGCGGACGCCATTTACAGATCTTTTCTTTATCTGCGCGGGTTATACATTATCGATGATTGCAGATATTTCTCACTTGGACGCATCATACTCGTCTGTCTGTATACTTCAGTTAAAGTGGAAGTCAAGGCTACCACAGACAGGTACAACGCGACTCTAGTAGAAAAATTCCTATGAAAATTATTCTACCAGAAAGGCGTCGCACCGTTGCGTTACGCGTGTTTCCGGACGCCTTCATGCAATTTTTACAGCCTATGAGCGTGAGTTTAGAATCTGTATAATTGTTTGTTTTTTTTTTTTACACTAGACCTGGGGATTTCTTTCATTCAAGTTGGAATGTTGTGTGTATTTATAATCTACAATCTATCTGTCCAACATAGCAAAGGTTTTATTTTATTTTTATAATCATTGTTGTTTTTTTTTTTTGCCGTTTTTGTAGTGTTTTTAAGTGCCATTTTCTATGCAGTTTATTATATCACTCAAGCTAGAAAGTTGTATGTTGTAGACGGTTGGTTTATTTTTCATCAGAAGTTTATCAGTTTTTTTATTACTTATTGTGGTTCAATGTTTTCCCTACGCATTTCTTTCATCCATGATATAGATAGCTCGTGTACACTGCTATCTGCGATTCGTAAAAGTTTGTATAATTTAAACCTACGAGTGGTTTTATATTAATAACGTGTATAGATCACTCTTAGCGATAAGACCGCCCATTGTGTCATCCTTTGTAAAATCTTCATACCTATTTATGTTCTGTTATTTATATGGAGTACATAATAAAAAATATTCTATTCTGTCCTATTCTATAGACACTAACAATAACACGGCATTATCGTTTCGAAAGTTTTTAGGCAACCCAATATCAACTTTATTGTAAAGAAAATAAAGATATTGCAAATTTGAGAGACTTGTCGTGTAGTCTCAATAATACATACGAAAATCTAATAATGAGACAATCATATAGAGTAACTTAATACCAAACCCAAAATAGACAGAAATTGTGCAATAGAATAGAATACTCTTTATTATGTACACCATATAGATTACAGAACATAAATAAACCGCGTAATAAGCGAAGCCGCGGGCAGAAAGCTAGTATCTAATATAATTATTGCATTTATCAAAATTTTGCGACAGTGTGCTGGTAACGAAAAACTGTGGTGATGGTTATAGATGGATTTTGATGAGGTATTTTCTTAGCAATGGTTTGAAAATTCCATTCTTACAATCAAAAGCTCCCTTTTGACCCTAATCTAACACTTCTAAAATAAAACATCAAACCCCGTAACATTTCTCCCTCGACCCTATTTCCCCCATTCTCTTCGTGTTTGTCATCAAACGTACGTCACTACACACAATCGGCACTCGTGTGACGTGCGTACCCATATCGGTGATGACGTCAGTCCCTCTACCCGTCCGGTTCGCAATCGCTTTCAACGAGTCAACTATTAACCGCGATGATATTTTTATTTTCATACATACTTACCTAGTTTTTATTTATTTTGGAGTATACCCGATGCGATGATAGGAAATTATATTTATATATTTTAAATTACACTTTTGCCAGTTTGTTTAACCATACTAATATTATAAATGCGAAAGTAACTCTGTCTGTCTTAATACAATCCATTTTGTCAGTACCATTATCGGAGATAACGAAAAAGTTGTGTTGTTTAATTAAGGTTCTATAACAATAGCTGTAGTCTTTTTTTTAATTTATTTGTTTATATTTATATTATTGGAGTTTATACTGTATTTAGTAAGTAAGATCAATGTAAAGGGAACGATGGGGCTGACATATCCCCATAAAAGCCCCAAAATAGAAACAGATTAAAAAAAAAAAAAACTCTGTCTGTCTGTCTGTTACGCTTTCCCGCTTAAACCCCTCAACCGATTTTCTTGAAATTTGGCACAGATAATCTTTAGACCCTGAGAAAGAACATAGGCTACTTTTTATCCCAAAAAAATTTGATGTTCCCGAGGGAAATCTAAAAAGCGCGATATAACCGAACTCCACGCGGGTGAAGCCGCGGGTGGAAAGCTAGTATGTTATAAAAAGTCATTTTTTTTTTTGCTTACTTACGTATTTTTGTAAGGAAGAAGTGAAAATATTCACTCGAGATATATTCTAACTGCGGTTCGCACCTATATTTGTTTAGACGATGATAAAAGCTCACACCAATTAACTGGTACTCAAATCTAATTTTTAGAAGCAACTTTACACTACGGTTGTTCAAAAATACGAGGCATTCCACGAAGCACAGCCAAACGAAGCACAGCCAGAGGAAGCGCATCTAACGTATTCCACTAAGCACACCCGTAGCTGGGCTTCAAATAATAATATTAAAATAATTAATTTTCTATTCCACGAAGCACACCTATGAAATATCACTCGCATAGTGCGGGGACAATGAAATAAAAATATCGATAGAAGAAAATATTTATTATTTAAAAGACGAATTTAAATTTCTAACATCTTTCAGTTTCATTATAATAATGTGTGTGTGTGTGTGTGTGTGTGTGTGTGTGTGTGTGTGTGTGTGTGTGTGGGGTGTGTGTTTGTGTGTGCGGTATTTAATGTTAAAGTAGAGTATTTTTATTATTCATTAATAGGTAGTTATAAGAAATTTTCAACATAGATCTCTATGTAAAACAATATTTAAAATGTTTTTGATATTTTTCCAAGTTTTTATTGAAATCAGGAAACAATCTGTGATTTTAAATAGTAAGAATGTCAATATGACCACACACACACACACACAAATAACACACACACACATACACACACACACACACACACACACACGCACAAACACCCACACACACACACACCCACACACACACATTATTATAATGAAACTGAAAGATGTTAGAAATTTAAGTTCGTCTTTTAAATAATAAATATTTTCTTCTATCGATATTTTTATTTCATTGTCCTCGCACTATGCGAGTGATATTTCATAGGTGTGCTTCGTGGAATAGAAAATTAATTATTTTAATATTATTATTTGAAGCCCAGCTACGGGTGTGCTTAGTGGAATACGTTAGATGCGCTTCCTCTGGCTGTGCTTCGTTTGGCTGTGCTTCGTGGAATGCCTCAAAAATACTTTTTTTTAAATATTATAAACTAGTGCTTGACAGCAATTCCGCGCGCTAGTTGATTTAGAGCCTATTCATTAAAAAAAAAAAAACTGAGTGAATAGGAAGGAAGTCGGCAGTTGCGAGCGAGGTGATTGCAATGTTAAACCCAACAACACGACCAACTCCCGCCACAACAACATCCTACCCGGCAATGGATCATACATTGATTAAATAAATATATTATACTAGCTGTGCCTCGCGGTTTCACCGGCGTAAGCTTCGATCCAAAAGAGCTCAGTTGATATAAAATAAGCGCCTGTTAAAATAATGGTAGCAATATGTACGTCCGCGTTTGCACCCGTTTTCGCAACATTTTTTGTTCCTGCTCTGCTCCTATTGATCATAGCGGGATGTTACATAGCCTATGTCCTTTCTCAGGCTCTAGACTATCTGTGTACTAAATTTCATTACAATCGGTTCAGTAGTTTTGGCGTGAAAGCCGGACAGACAGACAGACACAGATATTTTCGCATTTATAATATTAGTATGGAATAAAAAAAAAACGACTTTTATTCCTCCCATACAAAACGCCAATTTCATATGTAAGTACCTAATATCTAAATTTTACCCGTGCGAAGCCAGGGCGGCCGCTAGTTTATTATAAAATACTCAGCTGCATGCGGTCAGACTTCAACACCCCTGCATAGTTGGGATAAGGCTAGGCAAATGTTGAGATATAAAAGCAAACGATACAATTTTTTTTACCTACTTCAATTTTTACCCATTATTGTGCTTCAGAATCCAAGCTACTGAACCGATTTTGAATAAATTTCTATGGAACCAAATTGAAAGTACATATGTCCTTGCATATACAAAATATTCATCGAAATCGGTGGGCGTGATATTGTGTTATCCGTCGATTTGTCGCGCACGTACTTAATGCAAATTTAAGACATACGGTTTCTTTGCGCATACGATTGTCAGAACTGTAGCAAATGGGGCTATCAGCACCACCACGGGAAGGCAGCTTTCATTTAAAGAATCATTGGAATTCGTTCACCGGTTGAAAGTTCTAATGATACAAACATAAAAAAAAAATGTCGAATTGAGAACCTTCCCTCTTTTTTTAAAGTCGGCTAATTATGATGCTGTGCGAAATTCGGCGGAAGTTGTTCAAAAAGCAATTAAAAAGATCAGACTTTTTTATGTATTATAAACTAGCGCTTGACGGCAATCCCGCCTGATGGTAAGCAGTGACACAATCGTTAACTTAATGTAGACGGGCTTTATACAGTATGTTAACTAACAGAGGGCGTTCCCGTTAACCCGAAATAGTATAGCATACATACATGCTAAAGAAAATATTTCCATTCGAAAACAAAATGTTTTAAAATTTTTTCCAATAAGAAAATATTCAATAAAAATTTTAAATTGACATGTAAAAGAAACACACTGTACACGCGAACATGAAAGACGGCAACGTCGCAATTTATTTATACATGACGACTGCTATTTTGATTTAAAACAGGAGGTTTCAAATTTATTTCCAATTAGAATTTTTTTTTTATTCGGAGTTTTTTATGCTTATTTTTCTATGCTGATATTTTTATTTTAATCTATTAATGATATATATTAACGAGTTTAAGGGAACGCCCTCTGTTATTTATCATACTGTATAAAAAGCAAACAACCCTTCAAAGCTTCAGGTGGTCGAAGTGATTGTGATCTACCTAGGAATCGAAGGATCGGAAATAAAAAAAAAAATATTTTTTTTATCGCGCGCTTCTTATTCCTGTCTCTTCCACATGTTGTTATATAATTTCACAGCACATATTTTTCTTTTACACAAAGTATCTCTAAATAATTGTATCAAGGGATTGGGCTACTTTTTGGGGTGCAGTTCCATTCACAGTATTAGGGGTGCGTGGCCATGGAAGCCCCATTCACAGAAGCGTACATAATTGCAAATTACGGGCTTATGAAGCTGTCGTTTCGTCGTGTCATTCGTGTCGTTTGTCAGGCATATACCTACCATTTGGAGCTTATTTAGATTATATTGAGAGATAAGGAGCATGAAGAGTCATAATATATCTTGTCTCATCTCCATTTAACGAGGAAAAACTGTCTGCGTCGAACAAGGCACGAGGGACAAAGCACCTTACCTAAAGGTATGAGTGGCACGTTATCGACGGCGGGCGTTGACGACGGTCAACGGCTGCCGTCAACGCGTGTCGACAACTGCAATGGCCTCTGCCGTTGACGCGTGTCGCTTGTGTGTATGCGTACTTAAGAGTTCCATTACATTCTATTGTAGAAGAAAAGAGAAGTTTCTTCCAAAGTTCATCTTAGATATCACTATCATCGGTGGTGGAAAACATTGTAAGGAAACTTGGCCTGAAATCGCTAAACCGCCTTGAACAAGCGTGATGACCACTGCTAATGATCCAATTCCATTCAGACGGGACATGTGCCATGAAATGGGGCAATAATTTGGTATTTTATTAAGAGAATATGTTAGAACCAAAAAATCCACTTAATTTTTTTCACTTTAGTTAAATAAATAAGTTCTTTGTGATAAAGTACCTACTACTTGACAATAAAGTAAGTGGCTTTGTAGATATTAAGATATTATATTAACCTGTTCAAATTCACAATTCATTTAGATTGGAAAGTAGATAAATTGTAAACAGAATCTTGATAAAACAATTCATTAAGGTTTTACTGAAATCTTAAGTTTTCAACGAATATCGTGACTTGACCTTTAAATTAATATGTAATTAATATGTTTAATATCATCTTATTTTAAACAAACCTTATTGTTCATAAAATAATTATTATTACGTCTCAAAAATTTCGTGCCGTCCAAGACCTTTAGAAAGCGTAAGAGGGGAAAAAGTTCATTCGCAGAAGCCTGTTAGATGTTTTTAATTAAATGAGGCACCAAACAAATGCAAGGGTATCCAAGTTAGTATAGCCCTTTTGATATAAAATACTTTATAAAAAAGTAAAGAAATGAGTCGACACATCGCGAACTTTGGCATCTGCCAAAAATAATAAAAAATCTAACTTATGAAATATCATCATCATCATCATCCCAGCGTTAATCCCAGTCGCATCCGAAGCCTTTTCAGCTTTGAATACATAATAATGTATAAAATAACCCTATTTACTTTTACACACTCGACACAATTAGCGCCCCCTTCGCTATTAACTCACGCGCGGGTTGCGAAGCTTTTGAAAAGCTTATCAATTGGTTGACATTTGTCGTGACATGGACTTTTAGCAGTTCAGTCTCAAATCTGTCATCGTTAATGTTACTTAACTCACTGACGTGTATTTTTCAAATAAACTTTATTTAAAGAATCAAATTCTAACCATTGGTCAGCTTCCAGTCTAACTCTGTCTGACCTCCAAAATTGATGATACGCCTTGGTTTGAATGGTAGTCGGACTTCTAACTACCAGTAATTACTATCAAAGATCTGTAAATGACAGCCTAACGTGCGTGTAGTCTCGATAATGGACGGTCACCCATTAATGAAACAAATGTAGCAAGTGTAGCATTACTTACGACTGACCCATATGGATATAGTCATTTAACCAAAAAATGAATTGGAATAGTAATTTGCCATAAGTGCATTAATATTGAGACAACTCATTTATCATCATCATCTCAGCGTAAATCCCAGTCGCATCCGAAGTTTTTCAGCTTTGGAGTCTGGGGTCTGCCTTTTTTTTTAATTATTATAAACTAGTGCTTGACTGCAACCGCGCCTGATGGTAAGCAGTGATGCAATCGTTGATGGTAAAGCGCACTAGTTTATTAAGCCTATTCACTTAAAAAACTTAGGAATAGGAAGGATGACGACAGTTGAGCGTGGTGATGCAATGTTAAACCCAACAACACGACCAACGATGCTGTGCCAGAGGGAGATTGATCTGGAGACTCTCAACGACCAAACTTCCGACACAACAACATTTGGCGCATGGTACCCGGCACACATCGCAACACAACTGCTCAGACCCGTCCTCCGTACGGCTTCACCAGACATCATGCCGGAACACGACGAATTGCTTGGCGGCAAGACTTTGTCTGGTGGGTGGTAACTTCTGCCGGCAGCCGATGTTATGACCTACCACCGAGAAAACTTCACCAGTCTAACTGCTGATTTTGGCTAAACTTCGATATTTTCCGTGAAGCGACTGCCGTCTGACCTAAATAACCCGAAGGCGATATCGCAGCATTGCATTTAGACCAATTGTTAGACTTTTGAGGGCTCCAACAACCCGTAACGACTGCCATTAGATGTTCGTATGGCATTCGGGACCAACGGCTTAACGTGCTTTCCGAGGCACGACCAGTCCAGTGCAAATATTCATAGTCATGCATACAAATATTTATGCACAGCGCGGGGATCGAAACCGCGCCTCCTTGCGCAGCGGCCGCGTTCGCTACCGCTACGCTACGGAGGCTGAGTGTGAGACAACTCATTGTGTAGCGATAAGACACAGTAGACAGAACAGTAAAACAACTTCATACAAACGTGCCGCTCTCGGTGTGAATGCGCCGTGTCGGCACGCAATTTCACGCACACGCTGGCATAATATAACTGGAAATAACGAGGGAGCAGTACGGGCTGTGCCGCATGACTGTGAGCACGCGCGTAAGTTACATGACCGCTCGCGTTCGTCAACTCTCGCCGGCCACTTACCATAATATTAAATATTACGAGTATCTTGACTACAAAAAGGGGAAAAAATATTTTAGTGGTTTCGGGTGCCTCAATAACGATTTCGCAAACCCGGACTTATCATTCTTCATAATTTCTACTGAACCAGAAATATAAGTACCTAGTTATACTTAAATCTTATTAGAAAATATTTGTATTGTTTATTTCACAGTTTCTTTGCTTTATTAAGAGCGTACCCGAGTCGCATTTTTCCATATAAATGTATTCCCAAATTTAGATCCTGAATACTATGTTTAGAGCTAAAGTTATAGTGTATTTTAAGAAGCCTAGTTTTCTTATAAAACAGAGGTTTGGGTACGAAATATCGTTTAGGTAAACGTATTTGTCGCGTATAGTGTAATAAGGGCAATTTCACAATAATTACCTACTAGGTACTGCAAATTACTATTTGTTTTTCTATTGTTTTATGTATTGTTTGATACAAATATGGTGCCTTATTCATAATATTACGCTTAAGGTTACCACCACTTTTACTTTTAGCTAAATGGGACATAAAGTTCAATAGACAACCCTGGGCATCAACGCAAGAGTAGGCAAATAACTCGGCGGGCGGCCTTAGATAACCTACTGTTCTGTCTACTGTGGATAAGACGTTTGAAAGATACGTACTGTCAGCACTCGAGAAGGAAAACAAGCATTTTCCTGTAGAAAACCCTGCGGTTAGCAAACCAAATTAATGTATAATAAGGAAAAAACCTTCACGGAAAACAACCGTACGTTTCATGGGCCTATGATTTGTTAAAGCGGTTCCAGATTAGGGCCCACAGCCGGTGTCGGGTAAATTTCGATTTCCGTCTATTGTAAAGGTCTGTGAAAATGAAATCACTTGTTAGGTTCGCCGAAACAGAATCACTTTTACGCCAATTCGGTTCTGCTCAGCCAATATATCCGCAGTCAGTTCAAATGGCGATTTTGCCGCCATTCTCTCGCGATTTATTCATGACGGCACAGTATTACATGGTCGTGTATTTTTTTCAGAGCCACTTTATTTATTCCCCGGCAGTACTGAAGTATTATGGCTTATTGCTAGACTTTTACTAGAAAATAACGTTATTACGATGACTGAGGAAGGATATACAGCTGCGTGTCGTTTGCGAGTTAAGACTCGGAAGAGTAAGTACCTACTTATCAGTGGTGATTAATAGACTTTACTCAGGCATCCTAGTTTGTTTGTCTCTACTGTATAGGGCTTAAATATTGACAGAGATTTCAAGCTACAGATAAACTAAGAGGCTCTTTATCATGTCTCCTCACACAATACGAAACATCAGCATCTTTCCAATAAAGTGAAATCTTTCAGTGAGTAAATAATATCATCATTTTCCTGCCTTCGTCTCAATTTATTTGGGGTCGGCGTAACGTCTTTTTCTTTTACACTTTTCTAATTTTCGTCATCTCGGTGCTAGTGAAATGGGTAGATAGGTACCAATGAATAAATAAAATCTTGTATAAAGGTTGAAATATCAAGCTTTATATAACGTTATTTTTTGTTTATGCGAAACCTGAATACAGTTTGTTCAGAATAAGCAACTGAATCGATTCCAATCATTTTTACACCATGTTATATTTTTTCCCAAATGCATTTAGAAATTGTTGCAGAGTGGTTGCCGCGGTTACTTGCGTGCACGCCACAGCTGACGCCAGAGGTCAACGGACCGCGCTCGCCCGCTTTATCGACTTTGACCATATTTTGGTTGGGACAACCAAGTAGAATAGCAAGCTCTTAACTTTGTGTTTTTTCGTTCATATTATAAAGAGGTAGGGTGTTTGTAAGTTTGTATGTAGGGAGCAGTTATGTCTCCGTAACTATAGTCTGATTTAAAAATGATCTATTTTTGAAGAAGGCTATTAAATATACATAGCTCTCAAACTAAAACATAATAAGTCAGAAAGAAAGCTAAGCGAAAATAAACCAATACCGCGGGTAGGCGATGCGATGCGGCGTGGAGGGTACGGGGAACAAGAAATTTTACGCGGTTAAAATAAAGGACAAAAGTTAGTAATATAATAAATTAGAATTAAATACGTTAAATACCGTTTCCGATAATGTTCGCTGAACATTTGACTCTTTTGAATATTCGAACCTTATGCATATGGAAATTTTAAGTATCTAGATAGGTAAATTCTTCTTAAAAAAATTATATTACAAGTTCGCCTTATGTTTTGCACATCTCTTTGAAGAAAACTTTTTATTTCTCAAGCGAAATAGCGAAAAGAAAGACATGAAGTTTATTACTAAAGTTTATCTTATTCGCTTCGCTTGCCGAATTGGTTATCAAATAAAACTTGGAAGAAAACAAATGTGTTCGCTTATAAGTGTGGGTTTTTCCTGTTCGGATTTCGTATATGTATTATTTATTTACGCTAGAGTTTACCTCTTAAATTCGGATAAGTGAGTGCCATTAATTTATGGCAGACAGGCAAAGCCAATTTGGTATAAAAAAATACTTTGATACGGAATCAATCCTTTGTTTTTACTAACTATAGGTATGTGTGAAAGTGCTAGCGAGTGTCAGAAATGCTTTTCGCGGGGTAATTGCGTAACATACCACCAGTAGCGTTTAATTTTGACGTTTCGCTATTCGCATTATCGCATTGCGCTATTTACGTTTTTGTGCAGATACATTTTTGAACATATGGAGCAATGGATTAGCAATATGCTTCGAAATGATTCCAACTGGTAGATTACTATCAGTTGCGTTACGCAATAGGGATGTTTCCTGGGTAAAAAAAAAATTTCTATTTAGTCCGTCATTCAGATTATAGAAAAATATTGGATCCGTATATTTTGTTTTATCAAACCAATAAAAATTGACAAATATAAAAGGCATCAAAGATCAGGAGTGGTGGCTGGTGACATCACTGGACGCTAAAAAGTGTAGCGTGCAGTGACGTCACACGAATTTTCAACACGCTGTATCGTCTTCATTTCTTGTTTAAATGAAAAAAGAAAAAATACGTGTCTAGTATTTTTTGGAAATCTGTCTGACGGACTAATTAGTTTTTTTAGTCAAATACCCTATTAGGGTGCCAGTAATGTTACGTAATACTTTTAACGTAATCAGTTTATTGTCTTCCACATTTTGGAACATTGGCCTCCTTTCGAAGTAAGAGGGAGTGGGCTACAAATGCACCACGAGGGCCCAATGCAAGTTTTCCTTCACCGTTTTAAAAGCAGTGGAAATGAACTAATTTATACAAAGTAAAGGGCCTGCCTGGGTTCTAATTACGACCTACAACTTGTAAATAGTAACTATTACCACTGAGCCACCCCATGCATTTCTTTAACACAACATAAATAACACATTCGTATTTCACCAGTTGTGGTCTATGTCCCATGTAACAGAGGGTCGCCAAATGCACTTAAGCGGGCAAAATTCAATCTTCAGGAGTATTTTATTACGTAATTATTTTAACGATGTTTTTTGTTGACGAGTTTTAAAAATAAACACTCCATAATTCAATATTTCTGCTGCCGCTACCGCCTCTGTTACGCCCCTTACCCCGCCTACCGTCTGACGCAACACTCACCACAGGATCTATTTTGCGTATGAGCTGCTAAAAGTCTTAGGACTTAGGACTAATTTAAAAGAAGAAATACTCTTCTTTTTCGAGACTGCATCTTCGTCATTAAAATAACTAAAATGGTTGTACAAATGCAATATAACGAAATCAAAATGACATGACTACATAGCCGTAAAAAAATGAGAAGTATATTTCGCGTAAATATGAGTTTGGTTAACACTATTAAGACAGAATAAAAAAATCACAGATATAAGCAGACTACGAAAATTAATTTTATTAATTCCATAGGTATTTATAAAGTTTATTTATCCATAAATAAAACTCATTAAACAATTTTATAAGAAAAATTAAATGGTTTAAAAACAATAACAATCTTCTCATAATTAAAAAATATTGCTGGAAGTAATTATCGGCTGGTGGCGTTTTAAAGCGCCGTGTTGCCTATTACCTGGAAAATATGAAAATAAGGGGGATAAATATTCCAGAATTGTTTATTATTTTGTTTAGTAAGTTCTTCATTATTAGTATCTGAATTTACTCAAACAAAGTATGGGAAATTTGATGTAGCTTACCCATATAGGTCCATTAAGTTTTCTTACTAAGTTAAGCATAATTTATGATGTAAACTAAGTTACATTAATTAAGTACCACGCAGACAGCTGCACCAACAAATTCTCATAACATCGCGGTAATAATTAAGGCATTTAAGCAAACTGTATAGTTTTATATTAACGTTGTACAAATTAGCCTATCTCCCACCTGAATCTTAATTTCTACTTCGCGCGGGACTTATCTTGATGACGCACGAATCGTGAACGACCCGATGTTCTCTTGGGTACACAGACGTCAAAAACCAATATTCAAGTACTCGAAGTACTCAAAAACGTCAAAACTTTCCCCCGTCTACCAAAACCGAACACATGTTGACACTCTCATTTAAAATTCGTGGTTGTAAATCGTCCGTTGAGTTGGCACAATGTCAAAATGGCGGAACAATTACGTTGTCAAGTCCATAAGGATTACACATCGTCACGCCACGTTTCATGTCGGCCAGACAACTTGGCTCGTCATTTTACGTCGGATCCGGGACCGACAAGCTCTTTACCACTTTTATACCTCGTTTTATGGAAGATTGTCAAAGTTACGCGCGAAAACAATGGGAGAGCACGACGGAGCACGCAGAGAAGCGCTGAATAAAAAAGAATTGCTAATAAAATGATGATGTCGGATGTTGCTTGTGGGTGAACGTCAATTTTATGCTGTTTATTTTATTATTAAATTCTCCTGTCTTACGAATGTTTAGTTGACAAAATATTTTAACATCTCCCGCTTTTTTTATCGAGTTCTGGATTTTCGAGGTAAAACATTATGATGACAATGAAGTTTTTGATTTACGGCGGAGAAATGAAAAATATGTTTTTAGCGATGTTTCTCGAATACATAATTACTGTCTATCGAAAGACTTTTGTGTTTTACATTGAAATGACCCAAGTTTTCGCTTTTAAGATCATTAAAGCCACATGGATGACTATTTAGCCAATTATATTTAATAGATCACGATAAGGCCCTAACCGATAAATATGGAACGCTTAGAAACGGTTTGGGTATGATAGGTACATATTGACGACATCATTGTTGCTGGTTTGATTCTCGCACTTGTGCTGTGCGAGTGTGTGTTTTTGTATGGCCTAAAGGTAGTTTTGTTGGCTGTTTGTGTATTGGAGCTTAAATTTTTGTAAACTCACCCACGATACAACAGTAATTTCTATTGTGGTGCATCCTTTTTTTTATAAAATAAAAATATAGCGTTGTTTATACACACAGCACATCTAGCTACTACGATCTGTCTAATTTCTTTATTAGTTTTTAATTTTATCTTTAAAGTATTAGGACTCAAGGTTGATTGGGAATACTTATTTGACAGTTTCGGGTAGCTAGACCTGCTGTCGTCTGTACATAGACGATTTAATGCATAATTATTCTGTCCGTTTCTTAATAAAATTGAAAAAAAAAAAAATGAACAGAACTTCAATTTCGTTTGTGAAACCGATAATCGGTGCCATGTCAGATAAAATATATTGCAAGTCTATCTAAAATTACGGTTAAGTGGGACAATCTTTTGCTATAAAAATATAAATACCTCCTACATTCCGCCCCCGCCCCGCCTACCATATGACGTGTGATTGGCACGACAATTTTATCATAAAGAAAAACTCAAACCAATTAAATTAATATTCTACTGAAAATCTAAGCTGTTACAACTTTCCCAACTTAGTAAATGCTAATAAACTTTAACCTCATTGATTAAAACATAAATTTTAAAATCTCTTACTCACATTTTGTTCTGTTCCTTTCATATATGCAGTCTAAAAATCATACAGTTGTCCGACGAAGACGTCTAGACAGAGCAATCGTGCGGGGTGTGAGGGACGAGACGCGGGTAAGCGGCACCCGAGCTGCGAACAAAACGATGTTCGTAGCTCGGTATCTATCATTAAGGGATAACACGTGCTTGTTTTTTATTTGTTTGTTTTATAATTTGATATGAGTGTAAATTTTTAGTATAATTGGGGTGCTTGTAACGAAGAAGCCATTCTTTTTGAGAAGTCATTTTTTATAATCTAATATGGGTGTCAATTAAGTAAATATAATTGTGGTGCTTGTTACGAAAAAGCTATCCTTTCTGAAATCCAAGATGGCGAACGCCAATTTAAATGTATATTAATATGATATGGGTGTTAATTCCAAGGTCGATTGGGGTGCTGGTTACGAAAATGGCATCTAAATAACTTAAATCTGTCTCGAGTTGTTCCCTTAGTAAAAATAGCAAACTAATTAAATATAATACAGCTATCGATGTTGATCTGCAATAAATAAATAATTTCATAAATATTGTTTATTTGTGACAACCCTGGCCGATGCGTTACTGTCTAGACGACGTCGCCATTTTACACGAGATCAAAGGCGTCGACCTACTGTATGATTTTTATACTGTGATATCGGTATGTATTTGGCATGCTTTTTGTTGTTCGTAAACTATTACTCCCGCGTGTTTTAAATAAACGTGTTTTAAAAAACAAAGAAAATATACATACTGGCACATAAATAAGCACTGACGTATTTTTACGTAGGATTGAGGGGTCATTAAACTGCATTGCGAAGTGGATGCCTAATTAGGTACCTTTCGTTACGTCATACCGAAGTTCGTCGCTGCAGCTATGTCGATATCGAATTAAAAGCCGGTTTTGCGTGTTTTTGTGAGAATTATCATTACAGTGCCCAAGAATCCTTGTTGTCATGAACTAAAAAACTGCTTGCTTAGCCCTAAAAACCTTCTAGCCATCTGGGAATTTAACGGATCGGTAGACGGGCTAAGAACATAGGGCGAAGCCCTTTTTTTGGTTTCGCGGTGGAAATACTCGTGGACTTGGTCTATTGCCTCCTGCTTTATACCGCGTACATCGAGGAACTGGAACAATTTGCCAGCGGCGGTGTTTCCGTCGGACTACAATTTGAGTGTCTTCAAGGCTAGAGTGAATAGGCTCTTAATAAACTAGTGCGCTTTACCATCAACGATTGCGTCACTGCTTACCATCAGGCAGGAATGCGGTCAAGCGCTGGTTTATATTTTATAAAAAAAAAAAAAAAATTGGGGGTGACAGAGGAATATGCCGAACTCTTTCTGGATAAAACCTCCGCTGTGTTTAACCTCTACCTACGGCCAAGGGAGCGTGTTTCGCATAAGCATGCACCGCACCCTCGACCGCTAATACTCAGCTTCAGCTAACAATTTCCCCGTATGAGCGTATTCGTACAATGTTCACACCCACTCTCGAGTGGCGTCCATGAAATACTGCACGCCCGCAGGCAACGTAGAACAAAGCCGGAATGGTTGGCGAGACAACAGCTGGGTGTGTGGCGACATATAGATCGCGGGGAAGACCAGAACAAGACCTATACAGACCAGGGAATCAAGGCAAAAAATGGAGAAGGTCTTTAGAGCTTCAATATAAAACCTAGGCCCTATTTATGATCATTTTGACCTATCAATGCACCTTACGTTGAAACCACAAGCTTAGTTTATTGGGAGAATTGCCCTGCACCCCAAATTATTGAACATTTATTTATAAACAGCAGTGATGACTCCATAGTAGCTGCGGCATAGAACGAATGGTTGCAGATTCTTTAACCCTAATAGTACTTTACTTTTGTTTTAAATTATTTCATCATCACTGCTCCCAAAATGACGAGAAAAACGTCGTGTCGTGAGGCAACCGACATGCTTCTAGAATCAAAAATTGGAAGCCATACTTATTAGCACTGAGCCCGTTTGATGGATTCTGGTCTACATTCTCTTATAGAGATGAGGCTTGTGTGAAGAGTGGAGAATATTATAGGCTAATATTAATCCATAATTAGTCAAAGCAGGAACACGTGTCTCATTTTAATCTTATAACAGCTGAGAACACAGACTCGAGACTACTTTACACAAAAACATAAATGATTTGTTATCGATCACTGTGCGATAACTCAACAAGTTTGACAAGTAGTTCCTCTGTTTTTATAATTAGGTAGATAACACTTTAATGGCATGCGTTACTATTATTAATCGGTTTATAATTGACACGCGACTACGACTGGATTGCGCGTACGCCGCGAATCAAATACTTGCCAGTCTCATCACTCATAGATTATACGATTTATGTATTATGTAGTTTGTTATTGTGTCTAGGTATTTATTGTTTTTCTTTGATTCTTTATATCTTTGTTTGAAACATTCTGTTAGGATTGAGAACTCGATCTTCTATTCGAGAGAGAGAGTGGGTTGTAACTACTACGCCGCTACGCGGACTCAGTACGAGTTGTTATATGTGAAATGTCTTCGAATTTGTAGAGCTTGGACAGTCGGTTTCTGAATGTTTTCCTTCATCGTTTTGAGAGCAATTGTGATGAAATAATTCCACAAAATAAAGCGTCTGTCAGGATTCGGACTCAGTTCGAAAGAGACACCCACTGCGCCCCTGGCGCACAGACAAGTGAAGGAACACGATTGGGTTTTAGTCAGTAAAATTCTGACACGGCTCCCAGAGTGGGTGAAGTCAAATGATGGTTACCTATCAGAAAAAAAAATATGTGAACCTACAACACGTAGGTAATAGTTACCACTGAGCCACCATTACTCAAGTTACTATATTTGAACTTTAAATTAACTGATTTTGTTATCTGTTTGCACCCATATATAATTGTTTATCATGCTAGTTAAGAATCAAAGATGAACACTATGTAAAACTAGTGTTGATTAATTATTTTCATATATTGTACTTATCACGATTATACTTCTTCTATTGTTTAACAACATCATTAAAGATGTTAATGAAATATCCAGCTGCTACCGTAATGAAAAATGGTTTGTTTTGTTATTCCATTAATCTGTACTAGTAACAATTATGACAGCCGGTAATTGAGTAGATGACTATTTTATGACACTCGAGCTCCCCTCGATTGTTCGCGGCCATTCTTGAGGGAATTGTAGTTATAGTAAGTATGGCTACATAATGTAAAAAGTTTATGAGGGTTTCCGAAACAAGGTTTTTTTTTTGTAATCAGAATAACGGTTTCGCTTTTATATACTACACTACACTAAGGTCCGTATTACAGAACGTCACTCAAGCATTGATCTCTGCTTAAGCATTACTTAAAACTAGTTTCAACCAATCAAAAGGCTTGAAACGAGACTTAAGTAGAGCTTGAGTTTGAGTGACGTTCTGTAATACGCACCTTAGTAATCTTTTTACTACTTAGTTCACTTCACTTCCTTGCCCAAATCCGTTAAGCTATTTTTTATTATGGACGCGTAACAAGCAAATTTACACAAGTTTCGTATTATAATATTAGTTAAGATTCAGACTGCTTGATTTTCCTGATAGACACCTAGAGGTATTTAAACTGTATTTTCGTCATATGTTTATTATGATTGCTTAAATATGTACAAAACTGTGTAATTGATCGGAAATACCGGGTGGCTTATAAAAGGACTCAGTGTCAATACGAAATTATTCGGGTGGAATGAATATATTCCCGTAATGAAATTAAAATAATGAAATTATTCCCGTGCTATATACCTATAAATACTTATGTACCTATGCGTTGGTAAAAACGATATAAAATTTCAGTTGTTAAAGGATAACAAGACTATGAAGGTTTCACATAGTAAATTAAATGAGAGAAGCACACATCTTTTTTCAAAAAAAGAACAACCAGTCGTCTATCTCAGATTTAAATTAGATTGACGTATAGAAGACGGCCAGGATTATACTGACTATTAATCACAGGTAATAAAACCTCCAAGAAGCTTTGCCAGTTCCTGAGAATCTCGTCTACAATAGTTGCCTGTATAGTGTAAAAGACCACTAAGTGGTTAGTTTAAAGAGGGAAGAGCAAGATTCACGTGTAAACTGATACAGTTATCTACTTTTCTAAAACTAGCGAAGTTTCAAGTTTGTTCGGAAAACATTGGAAGCTAGATATTTTCTTAGGATACGGATTTTTGTTACACTAGTTCTGTCACTTAGTATTAAAGATGAAAAAAAATAGCTAGCCTACTTATTAGCATGGTATATTCTGCTTATACAATATGTAAAGAAAACCCCGTCCGACCCATAAGGATAATAAAGGTTAGGTAAATATATGACCAAATAAAATAATGACCAAATAATCATAATAAGTAGTAACAGTATTAATGAATTTTGAAATAATCTTAATTTTCCGCGAATTAATTCCAACTTCCCCAAAATTTGGTAATTTTTATTAAAAAGGTGACAACACCATTTTTGACGGTATTATTATGAGCGACGAAAAAAATAATAGCTTCGGATGCGACTGGGATTAACGCTGAGATGATGATGATGATTATGAGCGATGCGACGACCTGCCGAATGCCCTGCCCCCCTTCGCCCGCGCATGTATTGCCTACCGCACATGTTTAAGTTACCACCTTTTGCTTTTTTAGGGGGATATTTTTAAATTTAGTCCGGCTTTATAGGCAGAATCAGTTATTGATTACCTAACAATACTTTCACGGATCGGACAGGGATTTCTTTACATATTGTATACCCGCGGTTTCACCCGCGAAGCTTTCGACCCCGTTAGAATATCGGGATAAAAGTATTTTATTTGTTATTCCTGATTATAAATCATCTGTATGCCGAATTCCATCCAAATCTGCTCAGTATATTTTGTATGGAACAGTAAGAAACATACATCTATACATCATCCATACATACCTAAATCCTCAAAAACTTTCGTATCCCTACTAATTCCTACTAATATTAAAAATGCGAAAGTAACTCTGTCTGTCTGTCTGTCTGTCTGTTACACTTTCACCTCTAAACCACTGAACTGATTTTATTGAAATTTGGTACAAAGATAGAGTTGACCTTGAGAACTGGGATATAACCGAACTCCACGCAGGCGAAGCCGCGGGCGGAAAGCTAGTTTATAATATTATTAGCATTTTTCCCAATACTAGGACACAGGTTTTCTCTCACAGATAGTAGGCTTGGCTGAGACAGCACACTTCATGCTGTAATCTTTCTCTCGGTGGTAGGCCACAAATCGGCCGCCGGCGTAAGTTACCACCCACCAGACAAAGTCATGCCGCCAAGCGATTCGTCCTGTTCCGGCATGATGTCTGGTGAAGCCGTACGGAGGACCGGTCTGAACAGTTGTGTTGCGATGTACGTGCCGGGTACGATGCGCGAAATGTTATTGTGTCGGGAGTTTGGTTGTGGAGGGCCTCCAGATCAATCTCCCTCTGGCGCAGCATCGTTGGTCGTGTTTTAACATTGCGTTTAACATTGCATCACCGCGCTCAACTGTCGTCTTCCTTCCTATTTACTCAGTTCTTTTGAGTGAGTAGGCTTAATAAACTAGCGCGCTTTACCATCAACGATTGCATCACTGCTTACCATCAGGCGGTATTGCAGTCAAGAGCTAGTTTGGAATTTATATATAAAAAAAACTACAGCGCGAGATCTCAAATGTCACAGTTTTCACACATGTGTGCACAAAGTAGATCACCAGCCTGGGTTCGAATCAATGTTCTAAAAACTCAAAAGTCAGAGCCACATCAACCTATTAAAGAATGATATTTAGTATACAAAAACTACACGTTTTTTGTACTAAAAATCATTTTGTAATACATAGGTACCTATACAACATTATTTTTTTGAAATCCGAAACACGTGCCCGGTATTTTTAAGTAAAGAATCTATGTACAACATTTCAAAAAGATATAATGAAAAATCACCAAAGTATGACCTATACCTTGCTATTCTACTTGGTTGTCTCAATAAAAATATGGTCAAAGGTCCGTAAGGGCGGGCGAGCGCGGGCGTTGACCTCGGGCGTCAGCTGTGATCTATCGTAACTGCCCGGTAACCACTCTGCGGTCCCAATCTAAATATATTTGGGAAAAGATATAACATGGTGTAAAACTGATTGGAATTTCAGTTGCTTATTTTGAACAAACTATATTCAGGGTTCTCATAAACACGAAATAACGTATTATATAATAACAGAGTACTCCGTAATCGGTTAAATTAATCAGTCAATACGAGTATAAATGTGATGATTAATTATTACTAAAATACCCAGTTAATAGATATCCACAAAATTATTGACCTAATTGCTGTTACTGTAACACCGTGTAATAATCAAAATATTCATAGGCTTTTCATGTTTTCAGTAGCACTTACTGAAATAATGTTTCCACAAATATTATCATAATGAAAAGCTAATGCGTTATAAAGCGTTTGTGCTTGTTTACCGTGTGGTTGTTTTACGAATACCTACAGTGTTTATTAGGTATCCAGTCGTGTTACAGATTGTAAAGCGAATTTGCGTAGCGGAATTTAAATCTACAATTTGTGCTAACAAAAAGGGTCGGTGGGATGTGGGAGCCATCTTATACATTTATGTATGTTCAAGGATGTTTCGTGAAAAGGATGAAGGTATCGTTTTTGGGTCCGGAAACTGCTGGCTTTGTATCTAAAGCGATCAAAAGTTAGTACACATGCAAGTCAGATCATTTATGGCGAAACGGCAAAGCTTTAAATTACAGTTTTCGGATTGACGGATTCGAAATGCTGAACTTTTTAGGATAAAGATGAGGAAAATCAGATAGGTATAAGTTCCTTATATTATGTATTTAACTATTCAATGTTTTAAAAGAACAATCTGTAAAGTTTTAGTACAATCGCACATTTCGTATAATATATAGGTATCCAAAGATTTTTTTTCTGTTTTTTGAGAGCACATTTTGCTAGTTATTTTAGTTATCTACGTATGACCTCACATGTCTTCGAATGTTTTGTTTCTATGGCATGCCAGTTTCCTTAATATATTTTCCTATACCGTTTTGAAGATAAAAGCAATGATGATGAATACTCAAAGTAGTGTCTGCCAGGGTTCAAACCTAATAACTTACAATTCGTTAGCCAAGACTGTTGCCACTTTTTTTTTTCTTTGATTTGGCTTCTTGTAGGTACATATTATTATGTTTATAAATATTGATCACCCTCACTTTAAACACTGAATAAAAGGCCAACATGTATCTTAATCTTTATGAATCCATTCTCACACACCAACGGCTTAAGAATAAAGAAGCACAGAGCTTCTTTAGTATGCGGGTTATTTGGAGTATGTCGATTCGCTACGAACTACAAAACCTGTTAGGATGTTCCTGCTTACGCACAATCACGACCTTCAAGATCAATAAATTGGTATACACATAGGTTATAGGTATTCAAAGGTTTTTATTTGCAGGGTTTGTGTGGTCTTTCACATTGTTTATGCACCCCAAGTCTTGCTTAATGAATAAATTGAGTAGGCTCGGTCTATTTATTCATTAGTAAGCAAAAAACGAGTAAAGAAAAAAAGGAGACGTGTGAAGGAACTGGAAAGTAGGGAGAATAGAGAGGAATACGGCACGTAAGGAGAAAGTGATATCGAAACACGAAACGACAAAACAAAGAAAATTCAGACTTTAGAGCAAAATATCAATTGCGTCTTCAATCATGGAATGTTAACAGGTGGAAAACACATTTCTTTTTTATTAATCTTCCATAAAATGATATACGGTTAGTCGAATTTATTAGGCGCTTCAAATCGACACGAATGTAGCTCGTAGTTCGGAAACAATCCAAAGCCCTGCATACCTACCTCGAATCCGCTATCCAAGCACGCTATCCAGTTTGTTACGACGTGTATTGATCAATAATTCCATTCATTCATTGTTTGTTTATAACCAACATGCCTATACATTACTTATATTATTATATAATATTCAATGAATGCGTGAAGAAATATTACGTCTACATTTATGTGTCTGAAGTAATACAATCAATTTTTTGAAGGACTGCGGCTACAGTGCGAACTTGAGGTCGGCAAAGTGATCGTCTATAGACTTTTCGACTAATTTATCTTGGCAAAATTGTAGCCTAAATGGAAATGAAAATACGTATACAGACTTATATATTCCTTTTATATGACGAATGCACATTCTATGAGAATAAAAGGACTACTTGTTTCTGTTCAATCAACTTTAAAAGGGTAATGTATTCTCAAAGCGTTTATCTATATTGAATTCCGACAGCGGAATCTTGTAATAGTTATAAACGTCTGGCCCTATTCCTTTGAAATCGCGAAGCATTTAACACAGCCAATGAAATAGTAGTTATAATTGTATTCATTTACGTCTGCCTCTATGGATAGCTAATGACTTTATAATTGTTTAAATATTACTGACGTTTCCATAATTGAAGTCGATAATAACTATATCAATATTTTAGGTACTAGCTACCAAAGAATTGGTGATCTAGGGGTAACCTGCGGTGAGTTTTTTTGGTAGTAGGTTCACACAAGAGGAACGTAAGGTAAGAGAAAGCACAAGAAGAAAGGAGTTTAAACACAAGTTGTCCCGTCGTTGTTGTTGTTGGTGTTGTTGTTGTGTTGTATAATTGATTGACTTGTTAGGTTTGTCTGTGATTATGTTTTATTTATATTCCAATTCGACATTTTTCATTTTTATAGCCGCATGTGGTATTTCTATTTTAATTTTATATGCACTGTTCAACACAATATAAATTGTTATGAATAAATAAATGATGATGATGACCAATGATCTAAATTGACTATGACTAAATGAAGACATATTCTGACTTTCGCCATTTTGTAGCTGATAGTAACGTCAAACGTGAGTGTTCATGGAACTAGTATTTTTGACAGCAAGTTATTCAACTTCAGCTGAATAGGCTCCTAATAAACTAGCGCGCTTTACCATCAACGATTGCATCACTGCTTATCATCAGGCGGGATTGCGGTGAAGCACTAGTTTATAACTTATAAAATAAGAATATACTCTCTTAATAAAAATGTTCTAAATATCTCTTAAATTCAAAATACGCAAACTTGGATTATTCCATGATTTAGATTTAAATCATCAGACACATACTAAAACAACACAAAAACTATTTGCCGTGTATGTGTAATTTTCTTTTTCCTGGTACGCTCGAGCGGGGGCGCTTGAATCGGGACAAAAAAACAAATGTACTTTAATCCAGCGTACACATGCGTATAGGTTCGTAGAAGTACCTATCAACCCTACTGGGCCTGTGTGGAATACGGCCTACTGTGTTTGAGACTTGCCTACCTGTCATTGAGAGGACACCTGTGTCTCAACAGTGTGAACGTTATAAGCTGACTGACTGGCGGTTGACATGTCGTGGGTTCGATTACAGCACAGAACAAATCTTTGTATTATAACCTACAAGTAGTTGTTCCGGGTGTGGCTGTTTGTGTATGTGAGGTTATGTGTTTGTATACTCACGATACCGTACCCACGAAACAGGAGAAATTTCTAGTGTGGAGCAACGTTTGTTTTAAAATTAAAAAAAAAAAAAAATGACTATATAAATATTGCAACTACAAGAATAGAATAGAATACTCTTTAATATGTACACCATATAAATAACAGAACAGATATGCAGATTTTACAAAGGGCGGTCTTATCGGTAAGAGCGATCTTTTACAGACAACCTTTGGATGGAATTTGGAGAGACAAATTTAATAATGTAGGTAGTCTACAGTGTACTATTTAGATTATACAATAAATATATACATAAAGTTTGTTTCTTTACTTATAATATGTCTTTTTGTTGAAGAAAGTGTTGCAGTGTGGTTACCGAGCGCACTCAGCTGACGGTAGATCACAGTACTAGGGGCAGAGGCCCTGTCTCAACAGGGCCACACCGCGCGGGCGCGGGCGCTAACGATGCGTTGACCATATTTTTGTTGAGACAACCAGATAAGATAACAAGCTCATAACTTTGTGATATTTCATGACATCTATTTGAAATTTTGTACATAGATTATTTACTTAAAAATAATGGACACGTGTTTCGGGTTTCGCATATACGGAAAATAACACCATTTTTTATATAGACTAAGAGAAATCTGTAATTCTTGGAGGGATTAAACTATTATTATTAGTCGGCATCTCGCACCACATAGTCACCCCTTTCTTAACATATCAACAATCACATATTCCATCCAAGTACTTTAAGTTAAATTATTTCGTTTGCAAAGCATATAATCCATACTAATATTACAAATGCGAAAATAACTCTGTCTGTCTGTCTGTCGGTCTGTCTGTCTGTCTGTCTGTCTGTCTGTCTGTCTGTCTGTTACGCTTTCCCGCTTAAACCTCTCAACCGATTTTGATGAAATTTGGCACAGACAATCTTTGGACCCTGAGAAAGAACATAGGCTACCTTTTATCCCGGAAAAATATGATGTTCCCGAGGGAAATCTAAAAAGCGTGATATAACCGAACTCCACGCGGGCGAAGCCGCGGGTAGAAAGCTAGTATAATATAATATCGTCAACGATTCCATTCGCAAAGGAACTTCTAGCTCTCGGATTGCACAGAGGTTGAGTTTCTTATAACCCTTCATTTCTTATTCACCCCTACGGGACGTGACGTCAACATTTTATTATTAATTATGTTTCCATATTCGCACTTGAGCAATCTATGCTGTGCAAAGTAGTGTGCATAATGTTTATCAAACAGTCCGTTTTATATAGAACTGATTTATAAAGTACGAATAGAGATAAAATATGAAAAGAAAGAGATTGTTGTCTCCTGTTTTTTATATATACTTATTTATAGAATAGATTTTAGTAAGAACAATACTTTCAACTTACATTATTAGTATTAAACAATACTTAAATGATTCCTAATGCTACACGGTTTATTTTCTCTATAGAACGTTATTTTTTCTTTATAAATACGAAACCTGAGTATAGTTTGTTGAGAATAAGCAACTGAATAGCACACCTTATTACACCATGTTATATTTTTTCCCAACTACATGTGGTTACCGAGCGCGCCACGCAGCTTACGGTAGATCATAATACTGCGCCCGCCCGCGCAACAGCTGACGCCTCAGGTCAACGCACCGCTCGCCGCCCGAGCGGAGCGTTGACCATATTTTTGTTGGGACAGCCAAGTAGGATTAAAACTGTGTGCTTTTTGATTATATCATTTTGAATTTTTGTGTATAGGTTATTTGCTTAAAAATACTTACTGGACACGTATTTCGGGTTTCGCAGTAAACACTTTCCCAAGTCAAGTCATATTTCTTTTTCAATCAAGATCAATAGTTCAACATTTATTTAAACGCAAACAATATAAATGTATCTAACAGCACACATCTCACTCAGCAAGCTCAGTCCATCGCATCAATACATCGTCTGCTAGCCGACGTGTATTAGCATTTCTCATAGTCAAGTTAACCCTTTCCTGCATTAGATCACACACGCGCATTTGCACCTGTACAATAACTTCACCGGATCCCTCGTTTACATGTGTTGAAACAAAAGAGACGAGATTCACCTACTAACCTATTTCGCTGTAGTTATCTTTGTATAGCCACGAATTGACTGCCGGAGCTATTGCGTATCTACTTAGTCAGCTGCGTTGCAATTGCAGTTGCTATTGCTAAAATCTTACAACGGGTGTTTTATATTCTTCTTCGTCAGCCTAAAAAGGTTCACTGCTGGACTAACACTGCTGGACAAAGGCCTTGCCATAATTCCCTTGCTTGGCAGGCGGGTTGGGGATGGGGGGGAGAGGTTTGCCATAATCCCCATGCTTGGAAGGCGGGTTAGGGATTGTAGCAGTTTGATATTCCACAGAGGAAGCGCTGCTGCTCGCTTCCCTGGTAAGAGTTCCTTTAGTCGCCTCTCATGACACCCACGGGAGGATGTGGGATGGTACTAATTTAATCCCGGTACCACGCGGGGCCGTTTTATATGTTACTTGTCAATAATTAAGTAAGTGTAAATAAAGTTCACACAAAAACCTGGGCTGTTTATTCGTTCTTTTTTATTATAAGCGGAAAGAGATCAAGAAAGGATTTGGGTCTTTCTCCAGAAGTAGATAAAAAAGAAGCATGTATTTATTTACCTGTGCGAAATAAAAAACGATGCCTTTTACACTGACGTTATACAAGTCAAACTATCAGAGACCGTTGTGAACCAATTGAACAAAAAAAACCTTCACAAAACAGCAAACAACACGTCACTTCAAATAAGGTTACCCCAATGAAGATACAATGAAGATAAGTGATAAACGTCAAATAGTTTTCTGTTGACGTATCAAAGTCGCGGTCGCAAGTTACGTAGTAGCACAGGCGTGTTCTCCACTGCTATACAGTTAATTACTCTTGTGGAGCCGCCGTTCAACCATATTGGGTCGTGTTATACCGACAATACGTGTATACGAATAGTATTAGTTCACCTACTCGTGAATTATTGACGTAAAATTGCGTTGCGTTCCAGAATTAAGGATTTTCTTTATAGATGCTGTAGTTGTTCTGTATATGTACACACATAGCATAGTTAATATGCTATGTGTGTTATTTTAATCTTTAGTTACATTTGAAACAGCTACGTTCTTATCGGTTTATTTATAAACGACTAGCTTTCCGCCCGTGGCTTCGCCCGCGTGGAATTCGGTTATATCGCGCTTTTTACATTTCTCTCGGGAATATCAAATTTTCCGCGATAAAAAGTAGCCTATGTCCTTTTTCGGGATCTAAAGATTGTCTGTGCCAAATTTCACCAAAATCGGTTGAGAGGTTTAAGCAGGAGAGCGTAACAGACAGACAGACAGACAGAGTTACTTTCGCATTTATAATATTAGTATGGATGATTAAAGTTACGTAACATTTAAGACTAAAATACCTATAGTATATATATATAGTTAAGCTTAGTAATCGTTATCATATGACTCAAGTTTACATAACTATAGGTACTGTTTTCATAAAACATAAGTTACTTAGTTTAAGTTTTAAGTCCAATTTTGTATGCATGCGGAGTTCAATGTCTGGCCCTCAAAATGTATAGTTAAACAGTCGCTACTCACTAAATTTTAAGCAACTTTTATGAATGGAGGAGTTATTGGTTAAAGTTAGAAACGTGCTGTGTCAAGTGTAACTGGGAATTCGCTTTCAAAAAGCCCATCTCCTTAGCATCCTAGTAGACACATCTACGGACGAGATACCAACAAGACTGTTAGTAAATACATAATTGTTCTTTAACAACACCAGTAACAAAATTGAACCTGTTAAAATCCAATCAGACATAATGTAGGTGCTAACTAGATGTCTCTAGACTGAGAATATCCATTTTCGAAGTTTACAAGGATGTTTCCTGGGTAAAAAAAAAATTGATTCTATTTAATCCGTCATTCAGATTATAGAAAAATATTGGATACGTAAATTTTGATTTATGAAATCAATCAAAATTGACAAATATAAAAGGCATTAAAGATCAGGAGGGGTGGCTGGTGACGTCACTCCTAGCTAAAAGGTGTAGCGTGCAGTGACGTCACACGAGTTTTCAACGCACTGTGCCGTCTTCATTTTTTGTTTATATGAACAAAGAAAAAAATACGTGTCTAGTATTTTTTGAAAATCTGACTGACGGACTAATTAGTTTTTTTTAGTCAACTACCCTATTTAGCTAGTGAAAAACCGTGAACCGTGAAGGTAAATAAGGAATCAAACATTGAGTAAATTGTATATTCCTAAAATATATTCAATTTACAACATACACATCCGTTTCTAGTTATAAGCCCCGCACGATGATATTGCGACTGGCGGCCATCTTGATGACGTAGCCGAACTCGCACCGTCGGTACCGTTCGCATGTTCAGTCCGCGCTTACCCACTTACGCACATCGAATATTTTTGTTAGCTTTTTGTTTTTGTTATCCTGTTTTATTGTTGTTTTTGAGTTTTGTTGTTTAGTTTTGTTTTGTTACTCGTTAAAATGAGTAAGAAATTAATTAACAGTCGTGCTCGTGAAATTATAATTAAAGTGGACAATTATTTTGTTAAAGAGAAAGAGGACTGTAAGTTAGTTCTTGAAATTATAAACCGTGCTTTAAAAAGTGCTTCGGACACTACTGAGGAAATTTTAATACCGAAGCAACTGCTAATAGTTATTAAAAATATTTGGAAAAATTCTACGAAAGTCACGGAGCGTGTGGCATGTACCACGGGCGTTGCAAAAAATGCTGTGACGAAATTGCGACGAGGGCATGATCCAGCAACAGCCAGCAAAATGAGAACTCCTACTAAAGGAAAACGACAAAAGAAGGAATATTTCGACGGATTTTCCTAAACAGCTTTAAGAAATATTACATTCAATGTATACGGTGAGGAGAGAAATACCCACAATGCGCAAAGTCTTGGCGGCTTCAAAGTAGACCTTAATTATACTGGTAGTGAAACTACATTAAGAAAAATAATTAAATGTGATTTAGGCTACCAATTTAAACGATGCTACCAAAAAGACTGGCTATAATTGAAAGACCCCAAATTCAAGCGTGGAGGGCTAAATATTTACGACGTATGAAAGAAAATGACTCGCTTTGTAATAACAAAAGACCCGTTATTTATTTCGACGAAACATGGATACACGCACACTACACGATAAAAAAATGTTGGCAAACAGCAACCGATGTCGGAGTGAGACGGAACGACAGCCCTGGCCGACGATGGATTATAGTTCACGCGGGAAGTGAAAGCAGTTTTGTTGACATTTGACAATGCCCTTTTAATGTTTAAAGCAGACACTAAAATGGGGGATTACCATGATCAAATGAATGCTGAGAATTTCACCAAGTGGCTTACTTACAGAAAAATTAGTACTCAAATTACCACGCAAATCCATAATCGTGTTGGACAACGCCCCTTATCATAGTAGGGAAGAGAATAGGCCACCAAGTATGAACAATAAAAACAGTTGATGGTTGAGTGACTACAAGCTCACAACATCGACTTTCCTAACAACAGTACAAAACCTGAACTGTATTTATTAATGAAACGGCACAGACCGCCGAAAAATTATAAAATTAACAATTTATTAGCTGGCAATGGCCATGAGGTCGTTAGATTACCACCCTACAACGGCGACCTCAACCCCATTGAGTACATCTGGAACCTGGTAAAGATGAGGATCTCAGAAAAGAATGTGGAGCAGTTGGAAAGTCGTATTGAAGGTCTGACGTTGGAGGCGTTGGCGTCAATAACTCAATCAATCATGTTAAACGGCTTGAAGAGGAAATATTGGAATAAAGATCTAATAACTGACGAGTTATTTGTCATAAATACGGCAGACGACAGTGAATCGGAAACGACAGACACATAAAGCAGTTCTGATTCGGAAGACTATATGAGTGGAATTGAATAAATAGGGTAAGATTATATTGAATTATATTATATAAACATTTTTTTACATACTATCCTGGTTTTATTTGTAAAGCTTTTCGCCCGCGGCTTCGCCCGCGTGGAGTTCGGTTTTATCGCGCTTTTTAGATTTCTCAGTGTTTCTCTACTATATTATGCATTTATTATACATACAAACCTTCCTTAAGAATCACTATCTATTAAAAAAAACCGCGTCAAAATCCGTTGCGTAGTTTTAAAGATCTAAGCATACATACAGACATACAGCGAAAGCGACTTTGTTTTATACTATGTATTGATCTGATAGATGTAGGTAGTAATTAACACATGACTGCTACACAGTGGACTCTGATTCAATTCCCGCTCGCAAATTAACAGAAATGTAGTTAGAAAAAATTAGTATACATGTAAGAAAGATATACGAATAAGTATATTTTTTTTACGTCTACAAGAATTATTTCCTTGAAAATTTTAATAATGAAAGTTTATTTGTCAGAATATGGGTGAGTAGGTATAAAGAGTGTATGTATAATAAAATTATAAAATAGAAATAAACCCTTAACCCTAATATTAATTTTACGTTAAACATTCTTTTGCTAGCTGTCCTTTTGTGTGACAGATGACGTCACAAAGCTGTTATTGTGACAAGGTTCCATCGCAATATCATCGTGCGGGGCTTATACTGATGGCACATTTTGAAGGATATTCTCACAGTCTTGATGATAATGAAGAAAATATACAATATTTTAGTCATACGACTAGAAAGATGTGACACGACAAAAGTCAACAAATCAAATGCTTTTATTTTGGCGTTTTTGATACTTTTCCCGACTGCACGAGAGCGCGTTGTATTTTATTACCCGACTACGGCAAAGCAAAAGGAGGGTTATGATTTTGACAGGCTATGTATGTATGTATGTATGTATGTATGTATGTATGTATGTATGTATGTATGTATGTATGTATGTATGTATGTATGTTCATCTGTTCCCTCGTAACTTCTAAACTACTTATCAGAATTCGACAAATGACATATCATTAGAAGCGTCTTAATTGTCCGCTGGTTATAGGCTATATGGAGTTTCATAAAATCTAATGTGGCGCCCTCTAGCGGACAAAACATACAGAGTACAAAAATTAAGTTAAGATAAATATGCCGTGTTTGGTATCATTTGAAAGCGCTTTACTTGTACATTTTGAATATATATATATTACTAGCATTTGCTTGTGACTTTAGCTGTATTCATGGGCTGATTGCATATAATTCACATCTTTTCGTTCATAGCTTCTTTACTACTTATCAGAATAAGACCACTGCAGTACCATTAGAAGGGCCTTGATATTCTGTTGGTTATCTATACTAATATATAAAGCTGATGATTTTGTTTGTTTGTTTGTTTGTGCGCGCTAATTTCAGGAACTACTGGTCTGATTTGAAAAATTCTTTTTGCGTTGGATAGCTCATTAATCCAGGAAGGCTTTAGGCTATATAACATCACGCTGCGACCAATAGGAGCGGAGCATAATTAATTCTACGCGAACGAAGTCGCTGGCGGCTGCTAGTGAGCTATAAAGCTTGTCACCAAATTTAGTATTGCGCCCTCTAGCGGACAAAAAGTTCTATGATAATATAAAATTAAAATAAATATACCGTATTTGGTATCACTTGAAAGAGCTTCACGAGTACTTTATGCTTGTACATAATCCCGAATAATGCTTCGTAGAAATTTGAATGTAAACCAGGATTTGGTAAACGGAGCGATGGGAGTGGTGAAGACCTTCGAATGGCTTGCTCTTCTGCGCGATCAGTTGGAACAGGGAGAACAGCCTAGCGCTGTCATACAATTTGACGACGCATCCATAAAAGCAGATATTAACGGACTTATCAGAATCGAGCCTTGCCTCACTGAATTTGACGGCTTGAGGGGGTCTGGGAAAATTCAGCGTAAAATGCCCCCGCTGATTCTTTCTTGGGGTTGTACTGTACATAAATTACAAGGTTGTACTCTAGATAAAGCAGTTATCGATCTAGGAAAGTCATTGTTTGCTAAAGGACAGGCCTATGTCACTCTCAGTAGAATCAAAACCATAGAGTGATTGTTTATAACTGCCTTGGATCATAATAAATTACTTAAAAATCCACATGACAGTCGATCTTTACCAGAATTACATAGATTAAGAAATCTTCCCAGGTCCTCTCAATATATGAAACATCCAATTTATTTATACTTACTAACGACCTCATCCACTAATTCATGACCCATTCGCTGCCATCGACGCAAATGTGCGTCGCTACTACGAAATACTGGAAGCTTCATACGGGGAAACCATTGCTATACGCGCTACGATCCACGTGCTACGAAATAGTAAAATAGGACATCTCTACATATTACTTATGCGCCGATACATAAGTCAAAAGGGATGTCGTATGTTAACTACCTAGTTTTTAGTTCGTCATTTTAACTTTTGTTAATATCACAGTATAAAATACATACAGTAGGTCGACGCCTTTGATCTCGTGTAAAATGCCCACATCGTCTAAACAGTAACGCATCGGCCAGGGTTGTCACAAATAAACAATATTTATGAAATTATTGCAAATTATTACATCGATAGCTGTATTATATTTAATTAATTTGCTATTTTTACTACGGAAACAACTCGAGACAGATTTAAGTTATTTAGATGGCATATTCGTAAGCAGCACCCCAATCCACCTCGGAATACAACCCATATCACTCACCCATATGACCCATATCATATTAATATACATTTAAATTGGCGTCCGCCATCTTGGATTTCAAAAAGGGCCTTTTTCGTAACAAGCACCCCAATTATACTCAAAATTGACACTCATTTCCAATTATAAAAAAAATTACGTCCGCCATTTTGGATGTCAAAAAGGATGACTTTTTCGTGACAAGTAACCCAATTATACTCAAAATTGACACTCATATCAAATTATAAAACAAACAAATAAAAAAACGAACACGTGTTAGTCCTTAATGATAGATACCGAGCTACGAATATCGTTTTATTTGCAGCTCGGGTGCCGCTTACCCGCGTCTCGTCCCTCACAACCCGCACGATTGCTCTGTCTAGACGTCTTCGTCGGACGACTGTATGATTTTTAGACTGTGTTAATATTATGCGCCACAAATACACTTTAACACCAAAATAGTAGAAATAATAAAAAGTAAAAGAACTAAAACCCAACTACGACAAAAAACGACGCTGAAAAAGTATAAAACAAGATTTTCAGAATACTGAACGGAACAAAGTTGCTAATAAATTAAAGAGATAAATTTTCATGTTTGAAAAGGCGTAGTCACACGTTCTCAAGGTGCTACGGTAGGTAGGTATATGTAACGTGTGACTACGTCTTTCCAAACATGAAAATTTATCTCTACTTGGTGAATATTGCATACTTCAGAATAGTATTGTATAACATTATTGTCAATTTACAACGAAGGCATCTTGGTAGAGTCTACTTTGTCCATTTACTTGCAACTACATTAGCAACTTTGTTCAGTTCAGTATTCTGAAAATCTTGTTTTATACTTTTTCAGCGTCGTTTTTTGTCGTAGTTGGGTTTTAGTTTTTTTACTTTTTATTATTTGTGGCGATGTTCCCTTGCATTCCATATATGAGAAAAAAAAACGAAAGAACCAACAAATTGAAATACACCACCCAATAATTACATCCCTATCGCAAACAAAACAATAAAAGGGCGATAGTCGGCTTATAACGATCGCATAACAGATGTTTAGCCCCGATATCCCCGGGGCATCGGGCATCCTCCTAATAAAACGCCATTAGTTTCTGCTAATATCGGTCGCCGTCCGGCAACTTTGGTTACTAAACTAATCTTTAATAGAACATTTGTTTGATTAAATATTTTGGTACTTTAGTGGTTTTTATTAATCGACTTCAAAAAAATGATGTTATCAATTCGAACCGTATGTATGTAAGCCAAATTTCAAGTGCATATTTGTGCAAGCATATTTCCGGTAGGTACTACAAGTCCGATTTAAGTACAAAATTCTTTTTTTGTTGTACTATGTATTGTTCAACTTAGGGAATACTATAAGTTTCATCAAAATTGGTTCAGTAGTTTTTGAGATAGGATTCTAACATGGTGTATGGCTGACTATTGTTATGAGGTGAAAAAGTAATTTTCGAATTTCGACTAAGACACTAAAAGGCATGAAATAAAAACTTTTTACAAAAAATAGAAACGTAGGTACTTCAAAAAAACACTTGAAAGGAAAAAATTATTTTACTTTTGTCATGGCTCTAGAAGTCGGTGGCGAGCTAAACAACAGAAACCCCGTGACACCGACTTCTAGAGCCATGACAAAAGTAAAATTATTTTTTCCTTTTACTTAAGTGTTTTTTTGAAGTCGGTTTCAATTTTTTTTTTTTTTGTAGTAAGTTTTTTATGAAATATTTTTAAGACTTGGACATTATACTTATTTATATTAATTTTCAAGGATGATGAATAATAAAGGTTACAATGAGTTTATTAAGCTCGCATAACAGAAGTTTAGCCCCGATATCCCCGGGGTATGGGGCATCATCCTACTCCTAATAATCCTATTAGCTTCTGCTAATAAAGGTTGCGATCCGGTAACTTGTTACGGATTTAATATTTAACTTGTTTTAGTTTAATGAGGATTTTAAGAAATTGATTAATGTGATTAATCTATTTTTAGGTTCAGAAGTGGATTTTATTTAAATTAGACACAACTTGATCAAACTCTGTGTATATTTACAATAGTAATCGAAATGAATCATTAATAAAACAAATACTGCAAACTTCAATTATCCATATAACAAAGGGGAAAGCAAAATGGCTTACGTGACCTTAATAATCACAGACACTAATTAACACAAAACGTCCGTACACTCCAGGACCCGGCGGGCCAGTGTCCCGGTTCTTATAGGGACTGTTCTTATATAGTAATGTTGCGGGGTGGCTGATGACGTTGCTAGGAACTCCTTGCCTTGCACTATCCTATCTATTGAACATAACGTATCCTCAAGAATTGCTCTCTATTGTGAATGACTCAAGGACATCAAAACAAAAGACTTGTAAAAAGTACAGTTGAATACGGAATTACTTATGTACTTCTTCTTTTTTTAAGGTGAGACTCAACCTGAGCTCTTGATCAATGGCCTGATAGATACCATAATTTTGCCAATAACACGTGTAATAAATTATAGACATTCTTTGTAATTCAGTTTTGTATTTCCTACCGCCATACGACGTTTTAGCGCGGTGGACGCGATTTGACTCAGTAATAATTGATTTTGTTTTCAAATCTAAAGACCCGTTCACACTTAGAAGATAATTCAATGAGGTAGTTCCTATAGCGTATATTTATTTTATTACCCTCGACGAAAAAAATGAGAGGGGTCATTTTGACATGTCTCTGTGTGTGTGTGTACCCGAAAAAAGGAACCGATATTAATTTTGTGTTTTTTAGACATTTTAAAGTTAGCTTTTACATAGTCTGGAATATCTACACACTGTTAAGCATTAAGCTATATCTACGGTTTTAGCTGAGCTCGCTTAGTATAGGTTCTTCGGACAATCAGAAGTCAGCTTCTTCTTCTTCTTTTTTCAAGGTGAGATTCAACCTCAACTCTTGATCAATGGCCTCTGTGGAATAGATATCACAATTTTGCCAATAACACGTGTACAAATTATCTAGAGAAAATCTTTGAAAATTTTATTTCGCAATAATGGCGGATATCGCCAATGGCAGTTGAAAAAGACGGCCGCGTGAACCGACTATGAGGGAGGTTTGAAGCAAAGTCACGATGTGGCCACTATGCTGCGATATTTCAATGTTCTTTATGAATAATTTACTAAATGCACTTTTTGACACTCTAAAAAATTTTAAAAGTCCAATAAAAAATGCGCGTGACACTCATCTTAGCTTTCCTGTCAAAAGCTAAGTCGCCTTCTACTGGGTATGTAAATTTTGATGTGTACCTAGTCTTGTGTACATTATAAGACAGCTGTCAAAAAACTGTTAACCTGCTGGTTTTTTTTTTAATATGGGGTCTCGTAGTTTACCTTGAGAGGTCTGTACTAATTAACCGGACTATCCTGTGGCTGCCTTAAGTGAATTTAAAGCCTCCAGCCAGGGCTACTAAGAGCTAAGCGACTACACGCTAAGGGCACCCCCTGTGGGGTACGAACCTCGGCTTAGGGTGTCGCTAGAAGAACAGCAAGGGACGGCTGGATCTAATAACCCGCTGGGCGCGGTATACATATATTATACATAGGTACGTATGAAAAAAAAAAAGATAGAGAGAGAGAGAGAGAAAGAGAGAAGACAAATGCTTTAAAGCTAGCTTCATAACACAAGTGATATTACCTAGTAGTTTTTTACTTCGTAACTAAAATAAACTATTAATTATGTATAAGGGCCAAAACAGCGAGGATACGGATGTCGTCACCTTATTTGGAGCCAATATAATTTCCTTGCAAGCAGTCACAGGTGTCATATTGCCGGATACATTAATCAAAATGGCGCACATATGTTTGAATTATGTCGACCCGACCACCTACGAACATTTGGCGATTTATTGTGCAAACAATAAAATATATTTGTCGTTAGTGACATTTAAGGAAAATGTGACAAAAACTTCTTTATACACACCATTCACAGTTCATTTACTTCTGATTTTGCATTACTGTCAAAACCAAAGTGGCCTTTATACTCCTTGCAATAAGGTTGCTGTTGGTTTGTTGCTACTGTCAAGTCTGTCAAAATAACACTGAACTTTATTTACGTTATAATATGGTTCCTTTTGGGTACTGTGATAGGAAAAATAATTTTGTAAGGATTGTAGCAAGAACTACACAGTTTTCTTTTTTCAAATAAGGTAGATAATAATATGAAAATGACGTCTGTTACTGTGCTGCGGTTTTCCGCAATATAAGTAAGTAGGTACATATTTAAGTGTGGGTTATCAGACGATATTTTAAAATTTCTGAATAATGTAGGAATACTATATTTAACCGGGGTACCGGCAGATTAATTAAAAAATGCACAACAAGTATTACATGATATTACATAGGATACAAATAATATTAAGCACGAAAACTATACACTAAGCAAGGAAACTATATCAACCTTGAATAAAAGAACACATAAATAGATTTTTAAGATACGATTTTTTTTTTACTCTGGAAATAAAAAGGCTTTATTATTATTATATTTAAAACAAATATCCGTAAATGTTTTTGGTGCTGATCCTACTTAAGCGCTAAAATACATATAATAAATCCGTTGTGGTATTTCAGTTAAATCCGCAATAATCACATTTTATCCAGATTATTTAAATGCTAAGCACTAAGCAAAATGTTTTTATTTACCTGTATGTATATTAATTCTACAGAAAATATTTTTTCGTACTTTATAATGTTTTCAAATAGTGTTAGGTACTTAACATTACTATGTATAAGGTCAACCGGGGCAATTGCGTCTTTCGCAATTGCCCCAAAGACGCAATTGCCCCGGTTGACTTTAACCTGAAATGTTACTATAATTTGTTTTTACAGATAAAATAACAAACAGATTGACCAACCTACCATAAATAAAATGAGAAAACTTAGAACAACATTTCGTTAGATAACCCCAACTTTGTCCACCACATCCACACTCGGAAATGAAATCGTTTATTATGCAAGTAGGATCACTGATCACTTTCACCACATATTTTTTTTTAAACTAGATGAAGCCTCCGTGGCGTAGCGGTAGCGAACGCGGCCGCTGCGCCAGGAGGCTTGGGTTCGATCCCCGCGCAGTGCAAATATTTGTATGCATAAATATGAATATTTGCACTGGTCTGGACGTGCCCCGGAAAGCACGTTAAGCCGTTGGCCCCGGTTGCCATATGAACATCTAATGGCGGTCGTTACGGGTATTTGGAGCCCTCAAAAGTCCAACAATTGGTCTAACTGCAATGCTTCGATATCGCCTTAGGGTTGTGGAGGACAGACGGCAGTCGCTTCACGGAAAATATCGAAGTTTAGCCAAAATCAGCAGTTAGACTGGTAAAGCGGACCCCACACTCCAAAGCTGAAAAAGTTTCGGATGCGACTGGGATTAACGCTGAAACGATGATGATGATGAGATGAAGCCGGAATTTCCTAACTGACTACCTCTGAGAAGAAATAGCCGAAACAAACTCATGGATCATCGTCTTTTTTCAAGTCCAGACATTAAAAATGAAAATGTTTATAATAATTTACGTTATAATTACGCATATTGCTTAATAACACTGCTTAACAGAGCGAACAGCTCAGTCCCAAGCTTTATTGTCTTCTAAATAATCTGTGATATTATAATACCCCTTTTTGCAAAGTTTGACTTTTATATAGTTTTTAAATCGTTTAATGGGTAAGTTTCGAATGTCAAAATAACTAAGCCTTTCATAATTTAAAACTTGATAAAGACCACTTCACACTGACGTTTCGGTATTATAGTAGCGGTTTTTATTATCTCTTCAACCACAAAGGAACCGGAAACTTCCCCTTTGTATATCGTAATCCTGAGGACGATCAAAGTTGACTCAGTTGAAAACAAATTCAAAGTTGGAGGGGAAGTCGGGCGTGTTGCGACTGGTCTTTTACAGTACTTTGTCAAACTATCGTATTGCACGGCGCGTACGCATGATACTTTTGATGAGACCCATTGATGTTGGATTGGGTTACCGAAGTATTCTTCTTGTTTGGTCATTATTGAGGTTGGAAATAGAAACTGATTCTGTTTAGAACGGGATGAACATGTTTGACTATTTTAGTTACAATACTTTCAGTTTTCTTTGTAAATTTGCATTCACTAAAATTGTTCTTAATCGGGAGTTTAACATCGTGAGGAAACCGGCATGGCCTAGTACTAAAAAGTCGAAGACATGTGACTTTTACAAATCCGCGCTGAGTCTGCTTGGTGGATTATGGCTCACTCCCTTTTACAAGTAGAGGAGACTTGTGTCCCTAGCAATGGGAATATTAAAGTTAGATTCTGCTTACGCTAATCATTAAAACATTTTATCCTTTCTATCATTAATATGTGTAAAGTAAACACATTATGAATCTCACGTAGATACGTTTATTAGTAAAATAACATATGTTAAGCATTAGAACTTTTTTCAAAATGTTGGTCGTGTTGTTAGGTTTAACATTGCATCACCTCGCTCAACTGCCGTCTTCCTTCCTACTCACTAAGATTTTTAAGTGAATAGGCTTAATAAACTTGCGCGCTTTAAAATCAACGATTGCAGCACTGCTTACCATCAGGCGGGATTGCAGTCAAGCTCTAGTTTATAATTTTTTAAAAATAAGACTATCCACATTCCTGTTTATCAAAACAATCTAGTCTACAATGTTTTGCAGACACTAAACAAGTAGACGTATAGAGAAGTAGATCTAATAAGGGCCACCGTTGTTACTATCGACAACAATCTGCAAACATCTGCCATCCCTAACACTATAGTACATTATCTGAATCTTAAACGTGACAAGCCAACATATAATTTAGCAGCTAGTGCGGTGCCAACCGCAACGATGATCAACGCACCGACTAAGCTACACACAACCCTGAGGAACTAACCCTACCTAATCTGTGTTATGGGGACTACCCTAACTTGCCTCAAGTTTGCCGCGTATAAGCTTTGATGAAGCTGGGTTACGGTAGGGTGATTATTGAAACGAGAAGCTTTAGGAAGTTGAAATGAAGTGATTTTGATTAAGTCTCCATGCTTTGGTATGATAGTTTTGCCTTAGTTTAAGGTTAAAGTATTTTTTAGTTTGGTAAGCTAGAATAATATTTTCTACGTAGCCAGGAATGTGGCGTAGTCGTAGCATAACTATTGTTTAGCGGTAATTCTTAGAATCAGTTTTATTACTTGTTATTTTGTTAACTTTTTCCTGTGAACTATGTCATACCACAGTCTAAAAATCATACAGTCGTCGAACGAATACGTCTAGACAGAGTAATCGTGCGTGGTGTGAGCGACGAGACGCGGGTAAGCGGCACCCGAGCTGCGAACAAAACGATGTTCGTAGCGCGGTATCTATCATTAAGGGCTAACGCGTGTTTGTTTTTTTATTTGTTTGTTTCATAATTTGATATGAGTGTCAATTTTTAGTATAATTGGGGTGCTTGTTACGAAAAAGCCACCCTTTTTGAAATCCAAGATGGCGGACGCCAATTTAAATGTATATTAATATGATATGGGTGTCAATTCCGAGGTGGATTGGGGTGCTGGTTACGAAAATGCCATCAAAATAAATTAAATCTGTCTGGAGTTGTTCCCTTAGTACTTAAAAATATCAAATTAATAAAATATAATACAGCTATCGATGTTGATATGCAATAAATAAATAATTTCATAAATGTTATTTATTTGTGACAACCCTGGCCGATGTGTTACTATCTAGACGATGTCGGCATTTTACACGAGATCAAAGGCGTCGACCTACTGTATGATTTTTATACTGTGGTCATACCGTGAAAATAAATATAAAAGTGTACACAATCCGTGGTTAGTGGGAATCAGTCATTTGTCGTGATCACTTAACTAGTAAAGTGTAACCGCCCATTTAACCTTTTTAACACTCCGTTAATTTAATCCTTACCACGCGATCAATTAAACCGCGAACCGTTTGAAGTAACAAACAATAAAGTAGTTTATTTGTGGCAATAATATATTAAATATCCATAGGTATCTACTATAGGTACTTAGGTACTAATATTATAAATGTGAAAGTAACTCTGTCTGTCTGTTATGCTTTCCCGCTTAAACCTCTGAACCGATTTTGATGAAATTTGGCACAGACAATCTTTAGACCCTGAGAAAGAACATCTAGGCTACCTTTTATTTAATAATATATTCCCTAGGGGAATCTAAAAAACGCGATATAACCGAAATCGAAATCGGCGTAAAGCTAGTCTATACTAATATATAAAGCTGAAGAGTTTGTTTGTTTGTTTGTTTGTTTGTGCGCGCTAATCTCAGCAACTACTGGTCCGATTTGAAAAATTCTTTTTGCATTGGATAGCGCATTAATCCGGGAAGGCTTTAGGCTATTAAACATCACGCTGCGACCAATAGGAGCGGGGCATATAAAAAAACGCGGGTGAAACCGTGTGGCGTACTTAGCTAGTAATATTATAAATGCGGAAGTAACTCTGCCTCTCAGTTACGCTTTCCCGCTTAAACCTCTCAACCGATTTTGATGAAATTTGGCACAGACAATCTTTGGACCCTGAGAAAGGAAATATTATCTGGCTATCTTTTATTGAAAAAAAATTGATGTTCCCGAGGGAAATCTAAAAAGCGCGATATAATATAACCGAAATCCACGCGGGCGAAGCTGCGGGCGGAAAGCAAGTTTAATAAAAAAGGAATTTAACATAATTTGCGCTTCCATACATAATTATAAATTGAAGTTGAGTTTCGTGTCGATTTGATACCGTGTTTTATTTTTCTATACTTCGCAACGGATTTTATTGCGGCTTTCTCTTCATCCTTTATAATTTTATTCCAGAAGGTTTATTACTAAACTTAAAATAAGGATTGTACTAAGTTTTTAGCTTATTTTTTCTTATTTTGTTTTATAAGAACTTGTTGTTTAACTCACTTAGTTTTAAATTAGCTTACATTATTTTGTTTTATTTGTATTTTTTTCTTTTATCCACAAATTTGTACTCTCTAGCTTAATTTCTTACTTTAGCTTAATAACATACTGAGAGGTTTGACGCTGCACGCAGATGCTCCTATTTTGTATTGTATACATTATGTACCCTTCTGGGTTTTATGTCATTTTGTACTATATTTTTGGTGAATGAATTACTTTTTATTAATTACTACCGGCCGTCAGCGACTTCGTTCGCATGCAGTTAGTTATGCTTCGCTTCTATTGGTCGCAGCGTGATGTTATATAGCCTAAAGCCTTCCTGGATTAAGGGCTATCCAAAGCGAAAATAATTTTTCAAATCGGACCAGTAGTTCCTGAGATTAACGCGTTCAAACAAACAAATAAACTCTTCAGCTTTATATATTAGTATAGATTAAAATTAATTATGTGTAAACACCCGACGTCATAAGTAAGTACATAGTAAGTTGCTACATGATCTGTATTCCAGTAGTAGAAATTGGGCTACTTAAGTAAACTTATTCGTATTTATCGACTTTAAAACCGTGCTAAACAGGGTCGGGCCGATGTTCGCTGGTATATGGACAGACGACAACACATCAACCTATTACAATCTTGTCAGATTTCCTTATTAGACTTTCAACTTTATCACTAAAGTCTAACCTTTGATGCAAGAGTTAAAACTTAACATGTATGATGGTGGGGCTTCCAATAGACTAGCTGTACCTAATGCAGAAGTGAAACTCATGTACCAAATGGTTGCTCCATCACTATCTCCCTCGCTTTCGCAATAATGTTATTTAATCATTTATTATATTCTGTTAATGTTAAAATTAATTAGATTAGGGCATGATGAGGCTGGCAAATCTTTGTAAGGTAAAAAAAGCCTCTAAACAAATATAGAATTAAAAAAAAAATACCCAACCTTGAGCTGATTGGGAATATCTGACAGTTTGGGGAAGCTTGACCTGCTGCTCTCCGTACATATAGTAACAGGGCTAACTAATTCTGTTTGCTACACTTATTATGATGACTTAACTACTACACAAATTATGATGATATTAATAACATCAGGGCAATTTTTACAGTGCGATTTTGTTAGTTCAAATAATGTCCAAGTTTGGCTGTCATAATAAGGTATTACCTATACTTTGATTTTCAATTTTACATATAAATTTACTTTTTGGAAAAGTTTTGGAATTCGGAATGAAGTATCTACAGATTTTTAGCAGCTGATTATATGGTGGTATACTTTTCACGTCATAAAACTGAGATAAATTCACTCAAACGAAACCACAGGGGCAAGTTAAATTTACAAAGCAATATCCAAATTACACAAACTTTCTCTTAATAAAATAAGTTTCTAAATAATAATAAATCTGCGGTCGGATTGTTTACTTACAAAGAATAAAAAATAAAGCAGTCTTTGATCACAAGTTGCGATTAAACTTGCCCGCTGTAAATCTTCTTTAGTAAGAAGTAGGTATAGCTTTATAAGTCCTCATTGAAGGACGGTAATGGCCGACAAATTGGGTGTGGACCAGCGATCCGGAGGTCGCCATTAGAAATCTGACCTCACAGAATCAATATAGAGACTATTAACGTAGATACATATATTATCTCTATAGACATAAAAAATGACCACCACGAAGCTAATTTAATATTAAATGATAATTCGCTCAGTTATTGTTTTTTTTTTTAATGATTACATTTATAGATATACTAGCTTTCCGCCCGCGGCTTCGCCCGCGTGGAGTTCGGTTCTATCGCGCTTTTTAGATTTCCCTCGGGAACATCAAATTTTTCCGGGATGAAAGGTAGCCTATGTTCTTTCTCAGGGTCTAAAGATTGTCTGTGCCAAATTTCATCAAAATCGGTTGAGAAGTTTAAGCGGGAAAGCGTAACAGACAGACAGACAGACAGACAGAGTTACTTTCGCATTTATAATATTAGTATGGATAGAGGTATGACTAAAGGGTGTAAAGTTCACTTATCCTCAATAGAAAAGGGAGAATCCTCCGACCAGACGGGTGTTGTGTCTGGGGGCATTGGCTTTGCCCAACGGTTGGTGTCGAGCTTTTAACTCTGCTTGTGAGATGCAGGATATATATAGTGACGTCAGAATTTTTTTAAACGTTATATACTAGTGCTTTAGTGGTTAGGAAGGTCCAACTTCGAGAAAGAGGTCAATCGTTAAATCCAACTCGGCTGGGCTACTTTCGGGAAGCTACGTAGAATCTTCTCGTTCGAAATACCGCAGTGTCTCAAGACATAAGTCTTCGACCAGTGTGTGTTGCCAGTGATGACGTTTGAAATTGAGACATGGTCGCTAACAATGGACCTTATAAGAAGGCTCAAGTTCACTCAAAGGGCAATGGAGAGGGCTATGCTTGGGATTTCACTGCGCGATCGAATCAGGAATGAGGAAATCCGCAGAAGAACGAGAGTAACCGACTTAGCCCAAAGAATTGCAACACTAAAGTGGCAGTGGGCCGGGCACATTGCCCGTAGGACCGATGCCCAATGGGGCCGACTGGTTCTTGAGTGGCGACCACGCAGCGGAAGACGCAGCGTGGGTAGGCCCCCGACAAGGTGGACCGACGAACTGGTGAAGGTCGCGGGAAACCACTGGACGCGGAAGGCGCAGGACCGGTCGTCGTGGAGAACCTTGCGGAAGGTCTATGTCCAGCAGTGGGCGCCTTTCGGCTGAAATGATGATGATGATACTAGTGCTTTCCTCCGCGATCCAGCCTAATGGTAAGCAGGGATGCAATCGTTGACGGTAAAGCACTCTGGTTTATTAACAGCACTCACTCTAGCCTCGATAACACTTCAATTGTACTCAGACGGGAAGACAGCCACAGGCAAATCATTCCAGTCCCTCGATGTATGCAGTATAAAATAATTGGCGAAGCAGTTCGTCCAGATCGTAGCAGTGTCAAGAACGTTAATGGTGGATACTCACCGCACGACGGGTTGTCAGATGATAGGACGGTTATTGCAGAATTATGTCAAAAATCCGCAAACTGTCCTATTAACTTTTTATTAGCTTTATTTATTTACTAGCGGCCGCCAGCGACTTCGTTCGCGTGGAATTAATTATGCTCCGCTCCGATTGGTCGCAGCGTGATGTTATATAGCCTAAAGCCTTCCTGAATTAATGGGCTATTCAACACAAAAATATTTTTCAAATCGGATTAGAAGTTCCTGAGATTAGCTTTATATTTTAGTATAGATTTCCTTTCCTTATTTTCAACTTTCCTCCAGCGGACTCCGGGCTCCAACGCGAAAGCCGCGGATGCAACCGGGATAAACCGGGGTAAACTAAGATGATGATGATGTTGATTTATTTCCTTTCCTTAATTTATTTCTTTATTACTTGTACTGAATCCTCGATGCGCGTGTTTGAGTTGCACTTGAACAGTATTTTTTTTTAATATACTTATCTAATGAAATATTGTTAAAAGTAGATCTAGGTCGCGTCTTGAAGTTTTGACTTCATTCGAGGTGAATAACCCTAAAATACTCGTACAAACACGGACTGTTGAACCAGTTAATATAAAACCTAACAACGAGTAAACTGCTATGCCAATGTCAGTTTGTTTTCAAAGCTTTTATTCAACTAACTTCAATACACAGTCGAAATTAATACACAAAAATGTTACATGTTCAAAATTTTGTTACTATGCAAGAGTTTTAGGTACTTTATACATTAACGAGTCGTGAAAATTATGGTTGTGTTGCAAGCGAGACTGACGTCAATGGATACGGAGTATTTCAGTATACAGAGTAAGTACTTCATTACAATTTAATATGGCTCCATGTCACATTGACACATGGAGCATGAGTACTGCGTAGTTATCTCTGGCGAGACAATGTAGCGCTGCGTTACGCAATCTTTTGTTAGTGACGTCACAGCATCAATGATGCATAATATTTTAGCTATAGAACGAGCCTTTCAGAAGTGATGTAAGTGTAAAACAGGCTGTGACCTTCTCAAATGTAAAGGAGGACATTCGCAAGGTTGTTATGTACACACAGGCCAACACGTTATGCATGTACAGACGACAGAACATCAAGCTACTACAATCTGTCAGATTTCTTTATTACATTTTCAACTTTATCTCTAAAGCGTTAAGGCTCGAGGTTGATTGGGAATATCTGAAAGTTTGGAGTAGCTTGACCTGCTGTCGTCCGTACCTACATTTTATTATGTTACTCTGCGGATCTGTCAGGTGGTCACGTGTTTCATTTTTCTCTTGTTTTTGTTCATTCTAGCAGTTTGTTTATCAGTTGTTTTTAAATTGTTTGTAAGAGGGTCATTACTTTTGGGCTTTCATTTATGATGTGTCTAATCTAAGGAGCGTGTACTTACATTCATAAACTGGAACAGGATTCCTACCCGACGAAATTCATATTCATTTCACCCTAGATTTTTACATGCTTTTTATTAGCTTCACTTGTACCTATGTTTGCTTGTTTGCTTGCTTGCTTGTTTGTTTATCCGTCTCTAACTCTTTGGACTACGAGTGAGCGGCTCATTACTGTAAAATGTCCACCGTTTTCAGTACGTTCGCTCGTTCGTTTTTTTTTTAAGAATATCGAACTAAAAAGTTGGAAATAAATATAGTTTAAAAAACTAAAAAAAACATGCTTTTAAAAAATATCAAACTAAAAAGTTAAAAATAATTTTTAAAAAAGCGTGAGGCGCTTAATATACAAAAAATATGGCACAAAGCGCCTCACGCTTTTTTTAAAATTATTTTTGATTTAGTCTGAATTTTACCCATGTTTAATTGCTACTATGTTATTTAGGGCGGATATCAAAGAAACAAATCTATTCTTCAGTTATAAATAATTTAATTAAACATATTTTGTTTAAATTCTAAATTATTATATTTACTTCACAATAAAATCAAATTCGAAATTAAAATCAGCAACTTAAAATACATAATCTATCTCTGACTAAAGGTTGAATGTAAAAATAATGGTTAAACAGCATTACATAATAGATACTCCAGCCTCAGATTACACTTGGATGCGTATGCTGAGAAGACTCTGCTCTTTCATAAATCACATTTAAGTCTCAAAGAGATATTCTGATGGGATAATATCTCGATGTTTAAATCATAATTACTGTATATTAGAATTATCTTACACACAAAGTTGTGAATTTATTGCGAAGAAGAGACCTCCCGTAGCTTTGTATGTTTGGATGCGATGTTTACTTTGAATAATTATGATTATTAACAATATTTACTTAGCTATATAATTATTTTACAAGTTAAATTTATGCGGAGTGTTTTCTTAGAATATATTTGATTTTTATGAGCGTATTTATAGCGTAGACATTGACGTCACTTAGACGCTCCGCTATTCTGCACTAGCAAAGGCGTAATCTAACGCGCCTACGCTATGTAGCCGTGTCGTAAGCGCGCATACGCTGAATAGTCGTATCGTAGACGCACCTACATATGTTACGTAGCCGTAACGTAGACGCGCCTACGCCTCGTAGCAATGTCTTAGCATGGACTACGCGGCGTAGCAGTAGCATAGTAGCGATTTAACATCACCTTACGACTACACAGCGTATACGACTGAGCCATTACGCTGGTTCACCGCTAGAAGAAAGCTTTCTTGTAACTTATAAATTATCATTTAATTCGGGCTAAACGAGTTTCAAATGCCTCAGGAAGATCACTTAGACCTTCCGGCAATATTTAAAACTCTTATCTGGGAAATAGTTTCTAGTTTTATTCATACCTAAATGGACACCTAATCTGCTTATTAACATTATTATTGTCTCTATTAACGCGGTAATCATTCAAGTGTTATAATTATAGCACAAGTAGTGTTAAGTGTAGAGACATACAGATTAAGATGACGAATTGCCGAGTGGTTATAATCCACAGATTGTCCATTAATTTAGAGCGATTAATGTTTCTATGTCTAGTTAATGTCTAGGTAGGTAAAGTCTGAAGTGTTGTTAAGTGTCGTCGGATTGTCAAGGCCTCAGAGCACTTGTAATTACAGGGACATGAGACATATCAGCTTTTTCTCCAGACTTTTTGAGGGAGGTAGACGCAATGCGATGACTGTCTGAAAGTTGTTTCGATTTCTGCCTTTTCTATTTTTAATAGAGGTAATTCTTATCCCTAAAGTAATTATAACTACGTAAATTACAGTAATTACAATAAAAAAAAAAAAAAAAACATAATGAACGAAGTGTGACACGTGTGTGATACGTGTGTGTGTGTGTGTGTGTGTGTGTGTGTGTGTAATCAGTATAACTTACCTATGTAATAATGAACAATGTTTTGTGCATAAAAGCAACAAAATAAAAGAATATTACGAAATAATATCAATATAATAATCAATATTGACTATAAAACACTATTCAAAATGGGATGTTTGGTGTTGGGCATTAATTTCGGGACTGCTGTATACAGTTACCACAAAATTTGCAAGCTTTTGATGTCAAATGTGGTCATTAAAATACTACAATTCAATTAATACAGTTAACAGTTAACCAACGATCGAGTTTCGTTATGCGAGCTAATCCCTTTAATATCCGACATACCTAAATGATTTTATATAAATTATATTAAAACCTCTATCATCCGCTTAGATTTTCTAAACTACGCTGGAGGAGGCTTCGAGTCTGACTGATGTCTCTGAATACCAATATTTTACATGAAGTGTCTCCGTATGGTACCGGCCTTAGAATAATACCAACCCATATCCTCCCGTGGGTGTTGTAAGAGGCGACTAAGGGAACTCTCAGAGAAGCGGGCAGCAGCGCTTCTCCTGTGGAATATCAAATTACTGCTATCCCCAACCCGCCTGCCAAGCGTGGGGATTATGGCAAACCTCCCTAATGCAAAGCCTTGGGGAGGCATTTAACCGGCAGTGGACGTCTATAGGCTGAAAAAGAAACATGGAGTGACTGCCTATCTGTCCTCCACAACTCGATTATTGGGCAATATGATAGACCTTGATGAGACTAATTGTTAGACTTTCGGGCTTCTGATGAACCGTTAGAACAGCCAAAGATCCACAATTAATAAATAAATAATATACGGACGGATTAACAGTAAGACAAATGTAGCGAGCTTTCCGAGGCACGGTGGGATCTTGGTATGTAGAGATGGTGACCAACCAGGTCGATCGACCTATAGTTACCCGTTAGCTATTATGACGTTTCCACAAGGCCCTTTTTTTAAAGTTATAATCCAGTTCTTGACTGCAATTTGATGGTAAGCAGTGATGCAATCGTTGATGGTAAAACGCGCTAGTTTATTAAGAGCCTATTCACTCAAAAAAAAAATGAGTGAATAGGAAGAAAGACGGCCGTTGAGCGAGGTGGTGCAATGTTAAACCCAACAATACGACCAACGATGCTGCGCCAGAGTGAGATGGATCTAGAGACCCTCCATGACCAAACTCCCGACACAACAACATTTGGTGCATCGTACCCGGCACACATCGCAACACAACTGCTCAGATCCGTCCTCCGTACGGCTTTACCAGACATCATGCCGAACATGAATAATCACTTGGCGGCAAGACTTTGTCTAGTGGGTGGTAACTTCTGCCGGCAGCCTACCACCGGCCTCATATTATCCGTCAATTAACTTTAAACCACATGAAAGTCTATACTTACACAAATTATTCTCCGAAAATTCGTTCAAAAATGGTCCCGTAAATATGTGCGAACTTTTTGGTTTCATTGCGAAAATCTCTCATTGCCTTATATCAAAAAACGCTTAACTGATTTTAGAAAAGTTAGGTTTTATACGTGGAATAAAAATGGCGTCTGACAGTTCTAGCGTGGAAAAACTGCCAAAAATTTAAAATTGATTCTCACGATTAGATTTTTACCAAATATAAAAGTTTTCTGAAATGCGCTTTAAATACAATATATTCGGTCTAACAACATATTCTATCCGACCAAAATCATCAACTCTGACAGTATCAAAACAAAAACTTAAAATGTCAAACGCCATTAACTAACGAGAACATAAAACCTTTCATTAGTGCAGACAGGAGATTATTTTGATCCACAAATAGGGCACTGTCTACACATGTCACAAATAGGGCGGTATCAACACGTGTGTTGTCTCGGGACTAGAGATGAGACTAGAACGTTTAAGTTAAAAAACTATCACATTTAATTAACAACTCGAATTAATCATGTTACAATTTTATAAAATACAAAAGAGAAAATAAAAAAAATATATAAAAAAAGTAAGAAAATGTCAGAAAACCCTGTAAAAATCTGAGCATGATGCTTCTGCATTTTGTAAAAGTACATAATTATGAATAAAATTACCCTTTTGAGTTACAGTTAATTCAATTCTCTTGTTTTTTTTTTACTTGTTCGTTAAGCCTATTTAGAAAAGGAATATAAGTAAATTAAAAATAGCACCGAATTAAACTGGTTCAGAAAGAAAGATATTATTTATTCCGCGCATAGAAAACGCACATTACAAGTAAATAATAACAAAAGCCATAAAATATGTATAGTCAAAAGCCTCGTGCTCCAACACGAAAACTTTCAACTACACTAAAACTTTGGTGATCGGACGAGAACCGGTGTATTCAACATGGTATGGATGTTGACAAAGCCATAAAATATGTACAGTCAAAAGCCTCGTACTCCAGCAATAATACTTTCTACTACATTAGGACTCACACTCGCTTCTCTCCGCTACTTCAACCAATGGATATTTTTCTTGTTGTTTCTTGGCCCCCTAAAGGTCCTACTGTGATTTTATAATAATTACTAGCTGCGCCGCGCGATTTTACGCGCGTAGATTTTGAAATGTTTTTTTTTATATGCTCCGCCCATATTAATCGCAGCGCGATATTATATAATAGCCTAAAGCCTTCCTGAATTTTTCAAATCGGACCAGTAGTTCCTCAGATTAGCGCGTTCAAACAAACACACAAACAAACTCTTCAGCTTTATATATTAGTACAAATACAGCCTTCCCCAAGAATTAGGCAATCAAATACAAAAATAATGTTTCAAAAACGATTGGTAGTTCTAGAGATTACCGCGTTCAAAGAAATAAACTCTTGTTCTTATTATAACACACTAGCTTTCTGCCTGCGGTTTCGCCAGCGTGGAGTTCGGTTATATCGCACTTTTTAGATTTCCCTCGAGAACATCAAATTTTTCCGGGATAAAAACCTACCCTATTATTTAATCCGGACTTCTAACTTTACGTCTGCAAAATTTCAAAGCAATCGGTTCAGTAGTTACGGCGCGAAAGCGGAACAAACAAACAAGCTCACTTTCCAATTTATAGTATTAGTAAGGATATAAATAACAAAAGTTACAAAAAAAATATACTAAGCTAAGCGTTTTTAATATTACTGTTCATCTCTATTCGGGACAAAAGACGTCTCGGGAACACCGCGTGGCTCTACTAAAAATAACTCGACCGAATGATAACCGACGGATCGGTCTTGGTCACGAAAGAGACGTATCAACACTGGATTAATGTTTGGATATAAATAGAATGCCGTATCTGTGATTACGACATGAGTGCCGTTTTTTTGTATGTGTGATACAGTGTTTATTGATAAATGTGATAAATGTTTTATTTACATTGCTAGCTACCCGCTATCGCTACTTCGTTTGCCTGCGATTTCTTGTTCCCCGAGCCAAAGCATCGCATCCATCGCTTGCCCGTCCTATTATGTCGTTGTCATTTTGCTCCAGCCCTATAACTCGCGCAAGGTAACTGTGCACCTCGCTCTGTCATAGAATAAAGAGAGGGAAGTACGTTATCTTCATACAAACGGACCGCGCGCGGCTTATATGTGTGCGCCATAGTATCTATGCGTCGCCGCACGCACACCTAAACCCAATATTAGAGTGCCTATGACTGCGCTAGTCGCGGCTAGCACGGAACGAGGTTCGCGCGTCACGGCTTTTCGGCACATTAGCTTTTAAAAAATGATCACATAAACTGCAAAGTTGGTATGTCTATTTATGAACAAATAAAAGACTTATATTTTTCAAATTATATTTCTAAAAGTTATTTACAAGGATACGGATATATTACACATTAAAGTTTAATAACAACGCGTTTCGTAATAGTCGAAACCGAAGAAAGTAGGTATTTTTCTGTGGCTAATTTGTAATTTTGTATTAAATGTGTGATTCAATAGATGTTATGTTTGTATTATTTATATTTGTATTAATTAAAAATAAAAATAAATATGGTTCTTTATGTGTACAAAACTAAAAATAAAAATTACAAAAAAAAAACTGACTAGTATATAAGTAAACTAAATACTAAGCAAATAATTTAAACATAAGCTCTTAGTCTATAAATATTTGTTAGCGGTTTGGGCGACAACCGTAACCGACGAAGCGCGGACAGTCGTCAACCCTAAGACAGTAGGCAATTAAATCGCGGATTGGGTCGCAGATAACCTACTTCCCCTCTTTATTCTATGGCTCTGTGACGTCATGCGGACGGTACCGTTTGTAAAAAATGAGAATCATATTAAAAAATACTTCTTTTTTATGTCAACATAAAAATATAATTTATATTTTTTTTTGTGTTGAATGTTTTTGTTCGATGTTTGATTGGTGTACAATAAAGAATATATAAATAAATAAATAAAAGGTCGTTTTGATGATAAAGCGTCATAATACTACGGCATTTTACTCATGACGTTTTGCAATT